>CM039681.1:48597839-48716193 GCA_022537955.1 Schmidtea mediterranea
CAAAACCTCTAAATCATTGAGGAATATAACAAATTAACTGATATCAAACATCAAGTAGGAATGGTCGTCCTAATTATCACTTGGTCATCCCAACATGTGAACAGAAATTTGCCACTCCACAGAGTTGATGAAGAAAGAGAAAAGTGAAATAAGCAAAATGGTGACCTCCTATGTATATCAACCCCGGAATTTATTGTGAAATTGATTGAATAAAGTATATTTCTTGTGATTGATAAATAATGGTTGTTGAGATTCAATTATTTGTGATTGAATATAAGAAGCAAGATTGAGAGATAATTCCTACCGAGATGTATTAATTATTCCAATAATTGTCAAAACATATTACAGAAATACATAAAAATGATATAAAATAGATATAAAAAGATATAATAATACGATTTTGAAGTAATATTTAAAAAAAGTAGATAACATCTAAGTTTATTACACGCTGAAGCTTCAGGGTCTCTTTCTCATTTCTTTGCAATTATTAAACTCATTGCGTTAAAAAAAATTCGAGCTACGTAAACATCAATGGCGACATGAACAATAATTTAATCTATGTCGGTTACGATAAGTCAGTGTTGTGCAAATGGTGTCAAGATAGGCATATATGTAATGTGTCACAAAAAATTTATGAAAAATATTAATCATTAAATTAATTTTTAAAAATTAAATTTTCATATTTTAAATAAACAATAAAATCTTTAAAATGCTTTTATTACAGGGTTTCCCACCCTATTTTTCCTACCCCAATTTGACATTGTCCCATCGTAATTTGACACGGCACATTAAGTACCCAAAATACAATATATTTTTGTAAGAAAAGTTATTGATAGGATGTTATTTTACAAAGCAATCATTGACAAACGTAGTTGTTATCTTTTAAAATATTTCAAACAATTCTATTAATTTTATTTATAAGAAATTAGATATTCGCCAAAAAAAATACAAAGTAAATATTTGAGTATAAATAAAATTTGATATTATTTCAGTTTTAGTGGTATGACTTTTTATCGATATAAACTAATAAAACACAGATAGGTTTGATTTTTTTTAACTTAATATCCTGCACAGATTACTTCTAACATAGATAAATTTTAAAGTTCAAGATATACTCCCTGATGCTAATGTAAACCGCGCATTTAGCGCGAAAAATATATACGGTTTTTAGGGTCGTGTAGTCAATAACAGTTATTCCAGGATCTGTAACAGTTATTTATGATTTTATTTTTAGACGAAAATGATTTTTTTATTAACAAAATGTAACACGAGTAATTATTAAAAGTCCTACATAGGTCATTAAATTTGGTTAAATGACAATCAAAAGCGTAATTTTTATGTTCTTATAAGACATTATTAGTTAGCAAATTATATTAAACCAACGCTTTATGTTTAAAATGCAAACTATGCATAACACGCGAATGATTGGCATTTTCTTGCGTTATCATAGTTTTTTTCATATTCTAAAATAGTTTGTTTTAATTTTTCAAATTGGGGTGGACAATGTCAAATTACGATGGGACAATTTCAAATTGGAGCGGGACAATGTTAAAATAGGTTGGGAAACCCTGTATTGAAAATACTTGTTTAAAACAAACTTTCAGTTTGTATTCTAAGTTGAAAATTTAAATATCTGATTTTCTACAATTTCGTATTATTCAACCAACTTATTTATTGCAATTTCAAAATAAATTTAATGCACTTATTTCTAAATTAAAATTCCAATAAATCTGCTGAAGACAAAAGCGTTTATCGGACACTGCAATATATTCTCAAAAAAAGATAAAAAGTTGAACATTCTGTATGTGGCGATTGTTCAGGGACAGGCGATTTTTCAAAATCCATTGCAAAATCTATTTTAACAAAAAATATTTTTTTATTTAAATATATCTATATTAATTATTATTATTATTATTATTATTATTATTATTATTATTATTATTATTATTATTATTATTATTATTATTATTATTATTATTATTATTATTATTATTATTATTATTATTATTATTATTATATAATATAATAGTTTCACTGATTTCAACATTTTTCACCGCTGTGCTGATAATTTCTAATGAAATTTGCATAAAATTCTTTTTCATTATTTCCACTTGTTTTAATTTATGATTTAAATAAAAATCTTTTTCTCCCGATGTATTGATATGCAAATAAGTCCGACCAACCGAACTATACTGATAAAAAATACGAAATATAAAGCGACATCAGAATGACAGAGGACATCAAAAACGCATTCCCAAAATTATTATAATTTTTTTAATTGAGATAAATATAAATTTTCAAAATACATTTAATTTAATGTTTTTTTATTAATTTGATTCGGAATTCCGGTGGACATTTTAGTAATGTCGGCGGGTTGTTGCAGAAGAATTTTTTCAAATGAAATAAATGTAAAGTCTTTGATGGAAAAAAATAATGTAAAATAAAGATTTTAATGAAAAATATTACATATTGTTGTCATATAACAATTGAAATGTTTGAGAGAAAATACCGAAAAAATCAAAACGATAATATAAGGGGAATAAAAAATTAGCTTTTGGATTCAAAGCTTCATGGCTGGAAAGAGTGATCGAAATTGAAACTTTGATATGATCCAAACTGATAAATCCAAATATTAATTAACGCTTTCTGTTCGAATCACTTTTAAGCATGGTTGAGTACTAGCAAAATGTCGGTAGATAATTCTGACCTCTTCATTTCCCTTGATATTCATCTTTACTCATTTTATTTCGAACTCTGTTGAGTTGACTTTCCTTTGACCACCAGGCACTGATTGTTATTGTCCCTTTTTTATACTCATTTTCGAAAAAAAATAATTCATCAAACTACAAAATGATTACGAAATATTATTTCTTGCCTCTCTGCTTCTTTCTCTAATTTAATATTGAATCAACTGTAATTCAGACTAGTCAATTTTTAATTCCGAAAGTATCAATTATAATTCAGACAGTATGAATTATAATTCAGAAATTATCAATTAAAATCTCAGCTGTATATAGTGCGCGGCTATACAAATAAACTGTATATTTTATTAAATATACTTACACATATATAACATAGTAACACACAAGGCCGGCCCTAGACTTTTTGCTGCTACAGGCAAGATTTTTTTTGGCCGCAACTAACACGAGTAGAATTAAGTAAAATAACAAAAAAACACAAATTTGCTAATTATTCATTTGTAAATATAACACAAAAAAGCAAATTTGTAATAATAAATTACCTCAAACAGTAATCATAATTAAATAAAAAAATCCAGTACATCCAGTATAGTTTATCAATTATCTATATCGTACTGTGAGCGTTTAAGCAAATCCCTTTTTCCCGTCCACACCAAATAAGCGCGAACAAGCCTCCTCTAGTCTTCTTCGACGTTCTGAGATTATTCTTTTTATTATTTTTTCACACGATATTTTTTTTAAAATTCGAATATTGTTTTACAATTTTTACATGCAAGTATTAAAATTACGATGGATGCATTCAGCCGCCCTCATAAAACGGCCGCCTGCTCTGCCTGTACGTAAAGCCGGCCCTGGTAACACATTAATTTATTTAATAAAATAATAATTTAATTAAATAAATTCATGAGTTACACGTGTAAATATATTTAATAAAACATACAGTGGATTCGTATAGCCGCGCACTATATACAGTTGAAATTTTAATTGATAATTTCTGAATTACAATTGATACTTTCTAAAAATAATAATACTTTCTGAATTAAACTCAGAAAAGTTGTTGGAACCCCCATCAATCTGAAACCTCCGCCCAACTTGAACTTTATTTCAACAGACCATCTGCTCAGTGATGGCGAACCTTTATACTTTAAAAAACGTCTCAGAAACTATAGTTTTTTTTTACAAAACAAGTCTAACAGACATTTTTAGCGTATTCCAAACATTCAGTAATAAAAGAAAATTCAGTAATAAATATCAAATATAGAAATTCGACTGAATAGTGATAGTAGAGTTGACTTAGACAAAGTGTGATTACTGGAAATTACAGAAAATTACTCAAATATTTAAAATCCTAATGATATATTTTACTTATAGTTTTCAGCATTGTTTGCCTTATTAATTAATTTATGTCATAATCACTTCTATAGTAATGAATATATGTCAGTCATTGTTGTTTCTTTGGTAACCATAAAAAATAGGTCAATTTAAATATTGCTTTCGTGTAGCTGAAGGAAATGATATAAAATGTTGACATGATTGTTTGTTGACTTCAGCATATCTTAGCAAGTATATTACGTAATATAAATATTATGTTTTATAATTGTTTAACAGAAAACAACATTTGAGCCGTTTATTTTTAAAGTGAGCCAACTAATCTGGACTTAGAAAACATTTTATTTGCTTTAAACACCTTTAATAAATCTGATTGGATAATAAATTTACATTATTTATGACTACAAAACATATAAAAGTTGGGTGCTAGAGCTTACAAATATTTTTATATTTATTGAAACTCAAATCTTGAAATACCTTGATTCTAACAATAAATGGACTTGCTCCATTTTCAAAAAATACGCATCGTTTCATAAATGTCAGTCACAACAATTTGGAAAGAATTGCATGAACATTGATTTGGATATTTATTTTTTAGGTGGGACACTAGACACAAAACAATCATCATTTCAGGCCCCATTATAATCCTGGGTTGAAAAGTTAAAAAATTAAGCCAATAATTCTATTTTGACTAAAAAGATTGATAATTACAATTTCGAAACTTCAAATCCACCATTGTTATAGTGTTTACTGAGAGTGCCACAATCAAATGAGTGAGACCCTCCACTAATTGAGGACGCATCAAACCTTTCCAAAGTATACGAACAAGCATTTTCGTCTTGAGCATTACTGAATCCATCGTTTATTTTTAAAAATTTCTTAGGGTATGACGTTGTAATATCTTTCAACTTTTTCACTTGAAAAACTGCTTCCTTCAAATGCTCTTCAATTTGTTTTCTTGCGTATTCATAAAGACCACTTTTACGATTTTGGGATGCGTGAGTGTAATATAGAATAAAATTATTCACGAGAATAGGCACAGTAAAAGCTATAACAAGCACTCCACAAAGAGCACAGAGACCAGCAATCAGATAACCGACACCGGTAATAGGGACCATATCTCCGTAACCGGTCGTGGTTATCGTAACAATGCACCACCAAAAGGCGCGAGGAATGTTTGTGAATTTTGGATTTGTTTTATTTTCAACATAAAACATAAGAGTGGAAAATATAATAGTCGCTAAGGAGATAAAAATCATCATAAGTAATAAATCAAATGAGCTGACTTTTATTGTGTATAGAAGAACTTGAAGACCGCGATAATGACGCAAAATTCGAAAACAACGCAATCCTATACTTAAACTTAAAAGTCTTATGAGGTCATTCGATTGACTGAAAAACGCAACATTAATTGACCTCTTACTGTGAGACACTGTGTCAATGAGGTTGTAATAAAAGGGTATAAGTGAAAGTATATCAATGATAGTGTAGGGGTTCATTATGAATGAACAAAATTTTGTCGTAAAAATCATACGAGCCACCATGTCAAAAGTTAGAAAACTATTTGTTGCTATAAAAATGGCATTCATTTGTATCGTTCGCTTCTTTTCGTTCAAAATCTTTGTGGCATTTGGCCATGACAAAATCTCAGATAACTGTTGAGAAGTCCAACCATATTTAATCGAATAGTCAACATCTGTAAATGGAGTACTGAATGTGGGGTGGTCGACTGAGTCTGTTATGAATACGAATAAACTCCCAAGGACCGTGAGATAAAGAATTATTGCATAAATCTAGAAAAATATATAATTACCTCTATAGATGCTAGACTAAAATGATATATAAGCCAATTTGTTGATTTTAGTCACAATATGCAATTATTAATATATAATTAATCGGCATGGTAAATTTTACATTATCTTTTAATTTTAATCGACAACATGGAATTATTATTCCAATTTTATGTGAAAATCGATAAAAATTATTGTCATTATTATTACTATTCTTATTAATATTATAATAATTGTTATTATTATTACTATTATTATTGTTATTATTATTATTATTACTATTATTTTTATTATTAACATTTTTATTATTATTATAATTATTATTATTATAATTATTATTATTATTATTATTATTATTATTATTATTATAATTATAATTATTATTAATATTATTATTATTATTATTATTATTATTATTATTATTATTATTATTATTATTATTATTATTATTATTAATGATAATAATAATAATGTAACTTACAAGGGCAAAAGAAGAAGAAGTAGGCTGATCTAAAATATTCCATACAAATAGTCTAAATCGAACAAATTTATCATAATCGGTTCCGATTTCTGTGTTACTCTCCGGAAACATGTTGTCAAATTTCCTCAAATTCTCTAATCTCATTAGAGAATTGTTGATGCCCATCAAACAACAATATTCTATATTGTCAACTTTCATGATTCCCCAAGCATGTAATTCCTTTGTAAAAATCGGTCCGCAAATCGTGCTTGGAACATGCAACTCACCAAGTCGACAATAATTTAAGAGACATTTGAATACATCGGGATCTCGATCAAAGAAATATTCTTGCAGGGATTTGCGATAAATGCCTCGGATTCGGATCGCATTTTCCAGATCCGGGAGTTTTTTCAAGGTCGACCAAAGCAATTCGAATCTCTTTCCACGAACATTGACAATAACAGTGGAGTCTGGATCTGTAAGATCTTTCTGTTGATATTTCTCCGAATGTGTAATCATCTAAAACGGGCAAATATGAAATGAATTAAAGGGGAAATTAAGGAGATTATGTTCTCAATTACGTAACAATGCACACTTCATTTCTTTTGTGATCCAACAATTATATGTTTAACTTTCAATATGCATGCAAAATATATTTTCACAAACAATTAATTTTAATTAATATAATTAATGTAATTACAAAGTTGATTTTTTGTCTGTTTTTATATGTTCGATAATTTAGGGGAATTTTTCAAAATATGTCTGACATATGAAACTTTTAGGATAAGAAACATCATGGGGACGTTGAAATTTCCCATAAATATTTATTCTTATTCTTGAAATAAATTTTTCGTATTAATAAAGGACAAACTAAAATTACACATCTAAGTTACATTGAATATTAATAGACAAATATAAGTTACAATATTTTAACAGCAAAGTTCAATATTTTTTTCGTAGTAACGTTTTATGCCGTATACGTTTGACAGTAAATGATAATTCCTACTCATCGACTTCAAATGAGTTTAATCCTTAGCCACACTCCTTAAGCTCATGTCCATAATATTATAGCAGTCACATACACTATTTGACCCTTTTCTTTCACGTGTCAAGCTATTCTTGACATGGCATTCTTTGCTTGCATCTGAAATGACGACCTGTACTCAAATTTTATGACATTTGCAGTACTTGAAACGGACTTTTTTTCACGACAATTTAATTTTTGCAAAATAAAATTGTCAGGTTTAAATAAAAATGTGCGCCGATATTTATATATGAATTTACAGGGTGGGGAACTAAGTTTTACCGATAAAAATTTCTACAATTCTACATATTTGTAATTATTATTGGCGGTAAAAATATGGAAATAAGTACTTTTTATGTATTGACAAATATTATAAAGAAATAGAAATTTCCACATTTGGGTTTTTTAAATATTAAACTTTTTATTTTTATCGCTTGTTTTAGGCAAAAGCTTTAGTTTTTTACAGAAAAGACATATGGAAAAAAATTAACTGCTGTTGAGAACGTGGATTGATATATCCAAAAAAAGAAAACAGAAACTTTGGGTAATGGACTCTTTAAGTTTATGATTTTTTCACGATGTAGGAAACACGAAAACATTGGACTCAACATCTCTGAAACAAATCTCTAAGGAAGTGGTTTTTAATCTTTTGGTAATTAAAGAACAGTTTGTTATCTCAAAGTTTTTGGCGGAACATCCGGGGTCCTTTTCAACTTACCTAAACCTTATAGTTGGTGTAGCGGAGAGGGAAGAGGCCCTCCACACTGCGAGAAATATTTTGTAAAAGTACCCATGAAATTGCAATTTTAAAACACTTCAATGTAAAAATTAAACTAAATTGAATTCAGAAATAGCAAATATTTCTGAATATCTAAATTTCGCGGAACACTTCACCTAATTCTACAGAACACCGGTTAAGAACCACTGCTCTAGGGAAAACCTTAGGAACGATTGAAATTGAACGATAATATTGTTTCATCAAGATCGACTGTTTTGAATTTGTACACCGATACTCGTAAGACCCTTGTCTTTATTTGAATTGCAAATGTTTTATAGTAGGAACTTCGGCTAACTACCTTGTATGGTCCATCATATACAGGCTTTAGGGAGGTTCTTGATTAGACTCCTTCAGCTCGCTTGGTAAGAATGATTTCCAGCTTTGATTTAGTTTCCTTCTGGTTATGATATCGTCAGGTACCCGCTCTTCAATTCCAAAAACACTTGGCTTGGTGACATACTTGTTTCTTCAGACATAGAATTGCGAAAACCTACAATAACCTTTGAGATCACATACTTTATCTAGGATAGAAAAGTTTCTGGTATCGGACATAACCATCTACCTGCGTAAGCGTCAACTTTTGAATTTGATAAATATTTAAAACTTCATTTGTTCATTAAAGATGTTTTATCCTTCGTAGATTTATCTAAGTATCTAGTTGATAGAGATTAATATTGAAATCGGTTGTTAAATTTGAACATAAAAATAAATGTTGTTGTTTGTTGGGTATTATATTATTAACTCAAATAGACGCGGAGTCAAATAAGAGTTTTTATTTTGTTGACCTTTTCAAAAACTCAACAAAATTAAAATGACTTACATTTATGCACTGTTCTTTCTTAATAAAAAGTTTCATTGCAAGTTTACATAAAATATTAACGAAAGTAATATAAAATATTTTTCATAAAATGCGTTTTAATTAAAAAAAATAATTATGCAATTATTTCCCCGACAACTTGAGAAACTTAATAATTGTGTCCATTTGTCAAAAATTGAATCCTTCTTTTAATAATTGTATCTTTTCTTTAAAATCTCAATCTCTTTCAATATCAAGTTTCACTAAAAAAAACGAGAAAATCCTAAAAACCCAGCGAAATCCCCAGGGACAATTCCAAGGCTTTTAATTATTTTAAGAGAATCGGATATTTTTTCCTTTAACACAATCTTAAAATTTCCTTGTGACAGATCACGATCAGAGACATTAGCACCGCCGTTAACCTTAATCCCTGGTGACGATTTGTTCAACTGATTCTAATCTTGGCAAAATGCACAGTAAAAAATAACTCTTGAATAAGTAAACCAACATGATGCCTTTTCACGAAGCCAAATTAAGTACACTGGCAACCAAAAAGATTAGTACCACTTAAAACTTTCAAAAACCATTCTTTCTTATTTCTTGATAACATTATTTTTTTATAAAAGTTAAATATTTGATTTGTTTAAATATTTTAATATTTAAAATCTAAATTTCTATAGTCCTTTAAAAATTCCTAATTTGAGTCATTTAAACTATGGAGCAGAATTTTGTTTGTCTGAAGCAACAACCGATTTTGAAAAGGAAGCTCTAGCATAAAAAAATTGAGTCAACAACGATTTTTAACTGACTTTAAAATATTTAATCCACAAAAGACTATATTGTTTCTATCAACAAGAAAACCCATGTATTTATCACTGTGGTGAGAGGAGCCAATGAAATCAACATAATCGTTGCTGGAAATGAGTTTGACGATGAATTATACATTAGGCTGATGCAGAAGCACAAACCAAAAGATTTCAATTTAACCAATCACATTATTTGTAACGATTTGATTTGTTTCTACTTTCTATCAAGCATTGATTGGAGTTGAAAATGTTAAGATTATAAACTCAATTAATTAATTGAATTTTGAGGATAATAATCTACAACAAAGCTTTTTAAACTATAGGTGCGACCCAAAATTGGGTCGCTTAGCAAAATCTTGGGGTCGCGAGATTTTAATGTAAAATATTTAAATACATGAATTTGCATAATTGTCGTATGTTTTCGTATCCATTGGGCAAAATAGGAATTTGCCCATTATAACCAATATAAAGTCAGTCACAAAATTAACAATCAATTTAGTGATTTCCAGTACTTATATTTCTTTAAAATATAATAATACATGTTAACAACAAAGTAAAATTCATTGTCATAGACTTTGTTGCGTAGTAGCCTAATAAAGTTTGTCTCTACCGGAGAGATAATGTAATTTCATAGAATTGATGGTTTGCATTTTCATTGTATGAACTAGTGTAGTGTTTTTGCTTTTTTAATTAATTAATTATTATATGGAATATGTAATAGAGGTGGTATATAATTTTTACCGCTAAAATATTTAGTTATTCCGAAAAATATTTAAATTTTCACCAAAATATCAAATTACGCTGTAAAAATTCCACCAAAATATCAAAAAATTCAACCAAAAAGGTAAATTTAGTTTTTATATAGAGTCTAATAATCAGATTGAATTTGTTATGCAGTAAAAATCAAGCACATCCGTCTCATTAAAAAACGATTTTTTCTTTATTTTTGTAGCTTAACCACTGCGCTCGTATATATCCGAAGGGAATAGAACGGCCAAAATGTTCGGGGTCGAATATATACCAGCGACTACTTATTTTGCTGAATATTCTCTTTTATTTATATATTTGTCATTGTATTTATGATACTGCAAAAAATGCAGTTTGGATGAAACATAGGGCATATAATTTTTGTAACCATAATAAATACAATTTTACTATTTTTTGTGTAATTTTTAATTTTATATTTTTGTGTTTCTAAACAAATTCTGAAAATAAATTTTTTCATATGTATGTTGTTACCTAATCAATAAATCATCAAAAAATATTTATATCTTAATTTTATATTTATCTGGGGTCTCGAAAAAACTTGCAATTATAAATGAGGTCGTGATTGAAAAAAGTTTAAGAAGCCCAAGATTTTCACAAATAGGGTGGGCCAAATTGAAACCGGTGGTCATTGTTATATAAAATAAAAATTAATTAATTTTGAAGAACAAAAATTGAAATTAGTCAATTAACAAAAACAGTTGCACGTCATAAAAAATCACGATTTAAAGGGTTGTCATAAAAGTTATCTATCGGCCAAAGACGTTTAAAAAATCAGATTCAAAGACAGATAATCTCCATTTAGAGGATTTCTCTGTGAGTATTATGTGGAATTGTGCTGTAGGTAAAGTTTCAATATGGTAAGATCGTACTAATTGAATAATGAGCATGCGAGTCAGTTGAAAATTAGCATGCGAGTCAGTTGAAAATTTGCATGCAGAAGAATAACTAATCCCAATTAAATATTAAATTTAGCCGAGCCAAACCGTTAGAGACTATTTTGAAGATATTGGAAATATGTTTGAAATAATATATTTTGAAGAGAGACATTAAAAATATCAATGGAAGGAAGAGGCCACCTCAAACTTAAATGGCGTATTTTTGTACATCATTCTTCATCTATAGTTATTTTACATCGATAAACAATTGTAGGATTCTATTGTGATGGAACACGTTTTGTAAATAAACAAAATAGGAAATATGCAAACTCAGTTTGGAAATCCAAGTATTTAAAAGCGAGACTTCAGAGGAATTACAATGAAATTCAAGCAAGCTTAACACATTTTAAATTTGGATTATACGTTTGGAAATTTCCAATACCTCTCCTTGATGTCAGTTCTCTCACAGGAGATTGATTACAATCCATCAAGGGTTGCAATGACCTTCGAGGTGAAAAAGGGTACAAACTTGTTAAGAAATATCTAAAATATAAATTGTGAAATCTTGATATTATTATTCTGCTATCCCATAGTCTTGTAATGCCATGAATGATTTCTCAATAGATATTTGTACTAAATAGGAAGCCGCCATTTCGATAATAAATTTCTCGTCTGATTCATTGACAAAGTTTAACAATTCCTCCCAAACATCAGTGGCGATTCCCGAAGAGATGGAGGCAATTAATTGTTCTGTCATTTCAGCAATACCTGAACATAATTAACTATATAGATCAATTATCGAGATATCCAACTATCAAACCGATCGTCGCTGAACTGTGAATCATGAGCTGTGCCGCCACTCCAAAAGATTCCGACTCTAACAATGACTTCATGGCTAATGGAAATGAAATGAGATTTTTTGCAATTAAACTTTTCACGAGCTCAAATTTCGGATAGAACTGAATTAACAATAACAAATCGTCGGTTTTATACATTTTTTTCCGCGACCTTGACGATAGCGGAGTCGAATTTTCATTGGTCAGCATGTCGATGACTTCTTCAATCCGGCCGGATTTAATTTGGCATTCTAGGATGCTGTCAAAATATCTACCGCGAGACGAAACCCATCGAGGATTTATCTGACGGGGAGAAGATAGTTGGGAACTGTCTGATTCCGGCTGCTGGGCCAGGCCGTTCATTAGATCCCAATAGATTGATGTCGCTAACTCCAGACAAGGAATCTTATTATCTGCCATTAAATCTGCATAGCTTGTCAGGTTGTCAGCAATCAAATCAGTTGACGCGATTCTGAAATAAAAATATCCAAATATTTTTTCCTGATTTTTAAATGTTTTTTTTCTTTTACGATTTTGGAATGATTCAGAAGATTAAAAGAAAAATGGAGAGATCTTAGGGATTTATCCGGTCGAAAATTTTCCATAAAAGATAAATTCACATTGAGTCGAAAAATAGAAACAATTATTAAAATATCAATTAAAAAAGAAATAAATACAATATAAATTATTGAAAAACAGTTATACGATATATTTTGACAAAAAAACTGTTTTAAATTTCTGATTCAAACAAATTTAAAAAATATTAAAAAATCATAAATCAAATAATTAATTTTTATTGTTTCTAAAAAATTATTATCTGGATTATAATTTTTTAATATTTTTTATAATTTGTATATATATTGAAAAACCCCAACTGTATATTCTATAAAATAATATTTCACTATTTATTTCGACCGTTTATCAGTCTTCTTCCGGCTAGAAATCATATTAACAAAATCTAAATGAAACTAGAAAAATCTAAATAAATTAATCAATTATAATCGTTTTGTAAAAATTAATTTTTAAATTTAAACTTTTTTTTGCGATTTTAAATTTAATTTTTTTTTAATTAAATTTTATAAAATATTTTAATGAATGTTTGTTTTTTATATTTTTTTAAAATTAAAATTAAATTTTGTAATTTGAGTTGAATACGATTATTATTGATTAATTGGTTTAGATTTTCCTATTTTCAGTTAGATTTCTTTAATGTGATTTCTAGCCTGAAGAAGACTGATAAACGGTCGAAATATATAGTGAAATGTTATTTTATAGAATATACAGTTGGAGTTTTTCAATTATTAAAACATTGCCTTCTTTCTTTGATTATATATATACAGTTATTTTAATATCGTAAAACGTGTGTTTGAATGTCGCTTTCTCGTAATTAAATTATTGCCATGTTTATTAAAATATTTATTGAAAAATAAGTGTTTTTTACTTTCATAACTTATTCAAAAATTTTCAAAACTATTTTTAACCTGCCTTGCGAAATCCAAACCTTTACCAAATCAACTCGGCCTTCTTTCAAAGCACAATCGACGCATTCAAAGCTTAAATGTTCATCTAATCTTTGATTTTTCAACGTACTCACCAACTGCTGACAATAATAAAGCAGGATTTGAGGGTTTCCTAATTCTTGATAAATTTAATAAAAATACGTCTCGCTGAATAATCAAACCTTTAAATTTACATAACGTTGCATAGTTCCGAAGTACCCCTCTTGGTACCACAATCGCCAAATCGACAGCGTCTTTGTACTTGCCTTCATTAAATAAGCGTTCAAATTTGCGAATACTTAAAACAATATAATCCGATTCTTTCAATGAGCTAATCTGGCGCGAATTATCTGGGAAAAATTTATCTATTTCATCCTCTATTGACAAGTCCCCAGAAATCTAAATAATAAAATAATAATAATAATAATAATAATAATAATAATAATAATAATAATAATAATAATAATAATAATAATAATAATAATAATAATAATAATAATAATAATAATAATAATAATAATAATAATAATAATAATAATAATAATAATAATAATAATAGCAATATCAATAGTAAAATGGATCAAAGAATTTTTAGGTTCTTACAGCGGTTCGTTGTTCTATGATTTTGGAGCTGCTGACAAGCGCTTTGACTATAGCTTCACCAACATTCTCGTGAATATGATATTCAACTTGGAACAAGTCGGCCTGCTTCAGTGCAGCTTGTAAAAGGAATTTTTTCTGAATAAAGTTCTTCACGTCGATTCTTAACTGATCGTGACGATTGATTTGTTCCAGTAATTGATTTGTTAACTTTGTCTAAAATTAATCTTTAATCCATATTTTGCATTTGATCTTTCAATAGACCTCTTCATCCTTTGGAACATATTTCGTGCTTTGTGTTCGCTTCAGTTGTTGATATTGATCGTCTATTTGTCGGCAGAGATTTTGCATTGTGGCTAAATCAGTCAAATCCGTCAAATTCATGTTGGGCAGTCGACGAAGGTCACGGCGGATTTTTGATTTACCCTCCCTCGGTTGGGATTCTTTATTAATTAATTTCGATATGGCATCGCATTTCATTTGTACATCTCGAATCTTTTCCAAACGATGACTATTGGATTTTCGCAATTGGTGAAGTCTGAAAATTATGCAAAACATATTTATAGGCTTGATATTAGTGAAAATTCAAAGACAATATTATATGCAAATAATTGAAATTTAAATAAGATGTGCTAATAATTGTACTTTAAAAAATATATGATTATGAATTGTTTTGAATTTAACCTTAAACAATTTAAAATGCAATTCATTAAAATTGGTTTCTAAAAAAGTTACAACTGAAAGCAGTATTTGTAATCTGAATATTCCAAATTCATTTATGATTTCTCATTTTATTTCCCATTTCAATCATTTTGGATTCTCAGTTGACACGTGGATTTTGTAATAAGCCCAAAGAGATTAAAAATGCCGAATCAGTTCTTGAACACATGATTTATGCACATTATTTAGAAAGTGGTTGTCCAATTTGTTATTAAAATGATGAAGTTGTCTTTGTTTATCAAATTGGAGAACAAAAGTTTATTTATGTGGTGAAAACCTTGAACGTGGATTATTTTACACATATTGAGGATTATTTTGTGCCGCGTTAAATAGTTCCAAAATTCTTTTCCCGTTCAAAATAATGTCATCGCTTACAGAAACGGAATCGGAAATTATGTAGAAATTTCTACTCATGCTCATTTCTAATTTTTACTCTTCAAATGAAAATGTATTAACGAAAACATCATCAGTGCAAAATGTGAACATAATTTAACCGAATTATGGTATCCTATCTTCCAATCAAATGATGAGGTGTTCAGGAGCGCTTTGGATATGGCTTCTCGAGCTTGTTCTATCGAATCCTCTATTTCAGTCAAGAATCAACGTCATTTAAGATGTCTACGAAAAGTAAAGCTGGAAAAACAAATAAGTCTCCAAGCAGAATTCGTAGCTCAAGAGCTGGTCTTCATTTTCCTGTTTGTCGAATTCACAGGACGTTGCGAAAGGGAAATTTTGCTGAATGTGTTGGAGCTGGAGCAACGGTTTATTTGGCGGCAGTTTTGAATACTTAGCTGCTGATTTACTTGAATTGGTTGGTGATGCTGCAAGAGATAACAAGAAAGGTCGTATTATTCCTCGAGATTGGCAATCCGCTATCGGCAAAGATGAAGGACTTAATCAATTAATGAACGCTGGTGCGTACCAGACTGCTTCCCGATCAAACACAACACATTTGTTGAATTTCACTAAAATAATTTCACCGAATATAGTCACCGAATTATAGTCTCTTAATTTGAGTCGTTTAGTGTTCTTAGCAATGACAAACTCCCAACAATTTATTAAATTTATTGATAGTAAATCTGATACAACAAACTCTCGATTTTCGTCTAAAATATGATAAAAAGGAAAAAAACATTTTATAAAGTAAATATCAACTGCGATGTTTAAATCGCCACTGAAATTAAATTAAATTTTTTAGAATTAAATTTAAAAATTTTTTAAAAATCCTTAAAAATATTTTTTAAATTAAATAGCGTCATTTAAGATTTTTTGTCTTATTTTTTTTGAAAACTTCTACTCGCCACTCGAAATAGGTTTGGTTTTCGATTTTATTTCTTTGTCAACTAGTTTCTTTTAGAAAACAATCCTTTTACACGTTTAATTAATTTTCATTTATTTCAACTTTTGTACCCCTCTGTCTGTGTTTCACGGTGATGTTTATGTAATATTTTAAAAATTGTTTCATGTTTATATCCATGTTACCCCTTAACGTACACTTTTTGAAGAAAACTGGCAAAAAAATCAATTTTTTTTATTTAAGAAAACACATTTTAGAACCTTGTTTTGGACAAAAATAAAAAATACAAAGTTACTCAAAACCACTTGTATAAAAACATGTAAATATCGTCTTAAAATAAAATTTACATTTATAAAAGGCTATATTTTATTCTTGAATAAACAAATGTTATTGCTTACAATCCATATATAAATTATAAATATCAATAAAACGATTTTTTCCTTTGAGAAAAAGGTAGCACCTTTCATATTAATATTTTCAATTCTCGAATATATTCAAAAGCGAAAATTACAGCTGCATAAAATACGACGACGCTCGAATAAGTTCGAGTGTGTACGCTAAAGGGTTAAATTAATAGTGCTTTTTAATTTTTTTTGTGTAATTTATTATTGATTTTAAGTTTATTTTATTATTTTCTACTTTGTTATTTGAGATTTTTGCATATATTTATTTTTTAAAACCTCATTATATCTAACTGTGCTAAGTTGTTTTAACGCGAGTGTTCTTATTGTTTGAATAAACACATTGCGGACTTGCAATCGGAGATAAGGTTTTGGAAAGTAAAGAATTGCATTCTAAAGAAGAGGACACATATTACCTGTCAAAGCCAATCATAATTGAGAGATATTATAGAAATTACTTCATCGAAATAAATTATGAAATTAATATCATTAAAAGTGTTGAATGGTTGAGAGAATTTTAAATTATGGGAAAAAATTTATTTGTAGAGTTGTGGGATACATCTAAAAATGAGTTTATCTTTAACCTTCAGTCTGTGCATAGTAAATTTTCCATAGTCTGTGAATGGGGTCAACCCGACCCCATATATATTTTAATGCTTTTTATGATCTTTTTGTTAAAAAATAGTCATGTTATTTTTATTCTTTAGGCAGATCTGGTTTATTTGCGCGAATTGTTCCAATTATTGTTGTTTTTTTCTGTAACATTTATTCTGCTAATGGACAGCTTGTAAAAAAGTTATCCATAGTTATAGTTCGTCCTTTATTGATATATAGTGCAGATAATCTATGAACTAAATTTAATGTGTAATCAACCGCACGTAGCTCATTCGGTTGCTAGCCTACATAAATTTCTGCTTTTAATGGGTACGAATTCAACGCATCGCAAATCCAAAAAAATTTAATCCTGTACTTGTCTGGCTTTGATGGTATATATTGTCTGAATGAACATCGGCCACGAGTTAATACCAGTTGTTCATCTATAGTTAAGAATGATGATGGTTTATAAGGTCCTTTGATATTTGCCAAAAACATATTCCATACATCACGGAAACCTGCTAGCTTATCTTCCTTCAAACGTTCTGGTCTAGTTTGATAATTGTCGAAGCGCAAGAATCGTAAAAGCTGCTACACTCTTTCTAATGACATTGCAGCCCGATAAAAAGGACGGTTGTCCAGATGGTATAATTCATTCAATCTTTCATCCCAGTTCTTATGAGCCCCAGCGTATATAAGTATACCAATCAGTGCATAAATTTCGTTTGAATTTGTATCATACCAAATACGTGCAATGTTACTATTTATAGTGTAGAAATGCCGAGCCTTTCTATTTGTTTCGGCCACTATTACATTTATTATTGTCTCGGGAAGTAATTTTTTAAACGCGGTCAGATGAAAATTTATATTTTGAGCTGTTTCAACAGAAATTCCTTGTCTTTCTCTCAAGATTTGAAAAGTTGCGAACTCTAGTTACATTTGGTGGACTTGCCGTCCATTTTCTTTTGTACTTTTTATTTTGCGCGTAATACCAAATTCCTTCTTCTTCCACTTCAGCTTCTATATTTTGTACTTCTTGTTCTTCACCAGTTTCTATATTTTGCATTTCAACAGCAGCTTCATCTGTTGCTATTTCCAATTAGAAAAGTCACTATCAAAGTTATAATTTGCTAGCTCTTCATCATCAGAATCGATAATGCTTTCGAACAGATTTCGAATATCCTGGCTAGTTTGTCTTTTTCGGGCCATCCAAATTATTATATGCCTAGAAAATTAGACTAAACACAACAACCACAAAAATATATAAATATTCTCACCTTATAAAAATAGTCACCAAATAGTTTTTTATATGAATATATAATTATCACAAACAAATTAATTTATAATAGCAACACTTCTATTCAAAAATAATATTCACTGAATTTCACTTTTTACATTTGAAAAAGACAACTTCTATAGATTGTTAGGCGGGAAAAAAATTGAGGTCAGATTAACCCCAATGCAACAAAATATAATTAAATTGATTAAAACTATCGTAGCTACGTCATATATAATGTATTTTTGATTATTTCTTTTGTAATGTGTGTGAAAAACCTTAGTTGATGCACATCTAGTTGCTTGACATAGTTTGTTGGTGTAAAAACTTATTATATCACTTATTACAAAGACTGGGGTCCATTTGACCCCAATTCACAGACTGAAGGTTAATAGAAGTATGTATAATAGATATATAATATTATATATCAAATAGTGTTTGTATGATGGCACATATCGACATCGTTTCAAATATGAAAATACATTAATGAATTCTCCAAGTTTAATTCGAATTGTTTCAATAATAAACTTGTGAAAATCATGTGATTGTTTTAAAAGTTATTATGAATAAAACTAAGAATTTAAACAATCTTAACATGAACCAGGTTTAACATATATTATAGAACAGGCCTGCCCAGCCTTTTTGTACTAAAGTTCGACTTTTTAATCTAACTACATCGAGATCTATCGATATATAAAAAATAGAAATTTAATTGGTATAACTTCTGTTTATTTCATTTCAATTTAAAATAAGAAAAAATTGATACAAAACAAGTCAAATTGTTATTAAATCAAAACAAATATAAAAATTACTAACATATTAAACAGCAACATTTACTATTAGACAAAATTAAAAAATAATCATGTTCCCATTCATGTTCCCATGGTAGATTTTAGTTTATTAGGAAAAAGTTAAATAAATCCATGTACAGAAACAAAAAAAACAAGTAATTCAAATTTTAAATAATATAATTACCAAAATAATTACTAAAAATAATTACTAAAATATTCAAACAAATTTTTAACATAGCAAAATAATAACAGTTGGTCACCAGAACTCTATACCGAAACTAAACTATTTATTTGAAAACCCCGCTTAGCAAACTGTAAACTATAAGAATATTGCTAAATTCACCGACTTTTTCTTATAGAGGTAATTCGGTATATAAAAATTGAATTACCGGTTTACGGTAAGGGATGAATGTTTCAATGATTTTATAATATTAAAAAACTATAGAGCACAAATCAGGTTGCATAAATGGCGCTTTCCGTACGATGTACAGCGGCTCTCAAACCCAAAAAGCATATAAACACGAATTTAGATTTTTTATTTACCAAATTATATAACCAAATTAAATTAAATTAACCAAATTAAAATTAGCGTTAAATTACAAAAATTTACCTTCATAGAGTGAAATAAAATTACAGTTTACAGTATGTTATAATTTTATTTAATACAATTTTCACCCAACACAAAACCTAGTTTTGAATTTTTGTTACTTTGGAAATTACGGGAAGGGGGTTTATCCTCCTAATTCCCCCGCGTAATCGCTCATGACCGTTATCAGGATGAAAATAAATAAAAACAACTTGAATCTCACATTTACTTCAAATTCTATTAAAAGTTGTTTTTTAATCAAGCATAACAAATTTAATGAATTGAAATATTAAAGTCATTCTAAATCAGGTAGTCATTTAGGAAAAAATAGTCTTAGAATTGCATTTAACAAATTTATAACAAAGATGGTAAACCTTTTTCGAATGCGTATCAATAAAAGTTATTTTTATAAAATGAAAATACATGCGCGCGTGCCTTGTCGAAAAATTATATTGAAAAATTGTATATTCAATGAAAATTTATTTGCGTGCCACTTTAGATGTGTGTCACAGGTTCACCATCCCTGATTTATAATAATAGCCAAACATTTCAGTGCGTTTATGCAAGTATCGTAAATATCAAGCGGGGCTCGTCCTTAGCGTCTCTTTAATATGTATACTATCAGAACCGTTGGCCTAAATCAGTGGTTCCCAAACTTTTTGGGACCAATACTTTTTTGCAAAACAAAATTCTTCTAGGTTCTTTCATTAAAACAATTTCCCCGTGCAAGCCATCTGATATTTTCAACGTAAATAAGGTCTTGTGATACAATACTCAGCATTCAATAAAAATCCATGCAAATACCTATAGTCATCTCAAAACGGACTGGACTGAATAAACTGCGTAATAGTTGTCCCAAATTCTCAGTTGTTGAGACTCATCTGCTGTGCAAATGTAATAAGATGAATTATAATTCAGAATTTAAATTTCTAAGAATTTTGATTGCAAAATTAGAAAAATTATTAATTTTAAAGTGTTTGTTATTAATATCTTGAAAGCGCACAGTTTTTTTAATAATCTGCTACCTCCCCCCCCCGACTAGAAAGATGGTCAAGATTATAGTATTGACTTTATTATTCCGTAAAGCTCACAGAAAACTAACAATCTCGTTCCTATAGTTACTCAATCCCGGTTATGCTTCTCGACTCTACACAACTTTTTTTTCGTTAGACTTTTCCCTTTTTACAAATATGTATTCTTTATAATTTACCTTTTACTAAAATCTCCATTTTTCTCATTCTAAATGAAAAGTCTCGACTTGACTGTCAATTCCTGTATAAAGTAAAATTTTCAAGCTGAACTAAAACAAAATTTAAAATAGAGAATAAAATAAGTTTCGAATATAATTATATTGTAAAGAAACAGATCGGTTATTTTTGGGATTTTCCATTCTCTCCAACAACTTTGAAATGAAAATGTATGAAAAAAATTTAATTCTTTAAAAGTTTAATTTATATTTTTAGTTTTTTTACGGAATTTCAACAAATAGAAAAATATAAAAACTCGATTCTGATTTGCTTAAAATATTTTCAAACATTTGGGCTTTATTCATAGAAAAATTAATGATTAAATAAAAACTAAATAAAAACTAATATAATAATTTATAATTATGAAATTTATAATGTTTTACTGATTTTAAAGTTTAAAAAATGAATTTCTAGAAAATTTAATACTTTTCTCTCAATTCATTACAGTAACGTTCATGATTTTCTATTGTTGTTGGATAGGAAGCCGCTATCTTAATTTCATCTTGCATTTTTTCGGTGTACTTTTGAGCTTTTATCACATGAAAAATTAGATTTTCATATTCTTGTTTAATATCTTTTAGTAAAGGTTGGTAGACTTTTACCAAATTCATAATCTTTAAAATTATAATATGAATATCAATCAAACAATTTATAATACTCAAACTTCGTCAAATGCTGCTTTGTGAGCTTGGAATCGTCCATGAATATCGTTTTTCTCAATTAAGTTTAATTCTTTATTTAGGTTAAATTCAATTTTTTTAATTTCATTTTGATATAATGAAACCATAATTCAAAAAATTATTTGTTTAATGAAAACTACTTAAACTTTCAATTAGAAATTTTTTTATATGGAATATTTTTTAAAAAATCGCATTAGCAATTACTATGACGAATCAAAAACAAAACAATAATTATTATTGTTTTTAACACAATACATTAACAACAATAAAATATTTTACTGTTAGAGATTTAAAATTCATACATTCATAATTTGGTTTCAAAAATATGACTTTCTAAATTTAAACCTTGCTATATTAGAAGTTCAGTTGTGTATATAAGAAAAGATAGTTCACAATTTGTAATTATTGTCAATCCATTTGTTGGGCCAGAACACAAACGGCCTTCAAAATGTTTAAATGGATCAGAAACACACACGCAAACACAACACGCAATTTAAATAAACCCCAAAACACCAATTAAACCCGATAAAATCGGAGAAATAAAAGAATTAAATATAAAATAATAAACATAAAAATAAAATTAAAATATTAACAAAAGGCACCAAGATCCGCACGATACCTACACAAATACAACAAGAAAACACAACAAATTCGACGAAATTGAAAAAATCAATTAAAGTTCATTAAAGTGAAAGTTAAATCAAAGAATTTGAATTAGCAATAATTCAATAAAAATTCTAAATAAAAAATTATAAAAATAAATCGAAAAATAATAAAAATAAATATTAGAATTTGCTAGAAAACAACAAGGTCGAATTTTGTTTTACTACATCAAATTTTACACACCCAAAATTTAGGTATATATACTGATCCATTTTCACATTAAAGTTAACCATTTTTTGAAAAAACACACCGTGTTTCGAAACATTTCAAATTATTTGAATCTTGTTTAAATATTTTAAATCTATTTGAGATCGTGCTTTTGAATTTTCAGAATTTTAGGTGAGAATCATTGATTTTGGAACCCTCTTTCCACGCCCCGTACCTTGCATCTCTATAGAGCTCTGCTCGGACGTTGGCGTGGGAAGAGAGGCATTTGGTTTTATGTATGAATTTATGCTATTTTTATGAATTGGAATGGTAACTTGTTATTTTTTTTCTTATAATTAATAAACGTTATCATGCATAAATTGTTTCATATATATATATAATTTGTTGATTAAAATCTGTCGAAATTTTTCCGGCCCACAGCCGAAACCTAATGCAAGTAAATAAAATCTACACACAATTCAGATTCGTGTAAGCGCGTGGAATATCGCCAATGATCTGTGCCCGTGAAGACCCGGCGTGCGGAACGCAGAGTTGGATCGTCAATATTATCCCTATAGATGAGAGGAGGAATAAGGAAGAAGTCATTTGATTGCTTCCTCGTTCCTCGTTTCTGTAAAATCGACTTAACTCATACTACACATGGCTAAAAATCATCACACCGAGTAGTCCAGTGGGCACTCAGTAAATATAATGTAAACACAATATGCGCTTAAGGCTTAATAAAAGGGATTGGAACTGGGGTTAAATAAAATGGAAATCGTTGTTATGATTCAAATTGATATTTCAAACAAAGATTAAATTCGCGAGTCAAATAAATTGATAGAGATCATTTAATAAATAATTTATTGACTCTCATTGATTAATATAAAGATATTTAACTCATTAAAGTATTATACTGTAAATCAAGTACTCATTTAATAAATAATTTATCGATTGATTAATGTAAAGATATCTAACTCGTTAAAATTTAATACCGTAAATTAAGTATTCATTTAATAAATAATTCACTGATTTTAACTTAATCATTGCTTAAAGTAAACTCATTAAAGTATTCATTTGATAAGCAATTCATTGATTTAAATTGAATATTAACTCATCAAAATATTCATTTGATAAATAGCTCATTTAGTATTGTTTAAAGTAAAGAAAATTAATTCATTAAGTATTCATTTAATAATTCATCAATTTTTAATTGATCAATATAAAGAAATTTAACTCACTAAAGTACTATATCGTAAATTAAACATTCATTTAATAAATAATTCGTCGACGTTAACATAAAGAAATTTAATACCGTAAATTAAATATTCATTTAATAAATAATCCATTGATTCTCACTCAACCATTTAAAGTAAAGTATTGTACCGTAAATAAACAAAGAACTATGTAAAGATATTTGACTCGTTAATTTATGAAACTAAGTAATCATTTAATTATTGCTTAATGTAATGGAGATCTAACTCCTTAACTCATTTCCCCATAATGACAAATGTTCGAACCAGATAGGTAGTTACAAAGTATGTATACCGAAAAATAAATACCTGAATAAAAGAAACAACTTGTAAAATTATGAATTACCAAAACTGTTAATTAGGCGTATCGTATTAAACAAAATGATTTCTAAATCGAATCAATTACGTGATCGGCAGGCAAGGTCCTCCTTGATGAAATTTTCAGAACAAAATTCAACCCATGTGGATTAGCGATTATTGTAAGTTCATACAGAGAATTATGTGTGTAACCAATTAATCCATCGATGAACGTCCGATTTCGCTTGAGTAATAAAAGATTTCATATTTAAATGAATCCAACGAATCCACGAAGTGAAAAAGAGGGACCTTTGACTTGTTGATCATGGAATTGAGACATGGATTGAAAAAATGGGTGACCAAGAATTATCCGAACAAACCATCTATGTTAGTTGCCCAACGAGATCAGCCATAGATAAAATTTACCACGATTAACTACTTCGAAACCAAATAATCAGAGAAATTTATTAACAAAATTGATTAAAATAAAAAATCAGCAAATGAAACGACTTTAATTCCTCACGTAAAACATTAAAATCATCGTCGGATAAGGGAACAGGGCGATCACAAGGAATGCGTCGAACTCAGCATTAACAGAGTGGCAATCACCCAAAAAATGTGTGTCGATAAAATCGAACCCTAAAAATAAAGCGATTAATAACTAGCTAACGTAACAATGAGAAATACCTACAACTGATTTTGTTTTGACCATAGTAACGAGATGACCGCGTCCCCCGAGGAACGCCGAGAGAGCTTCCAGAATATAGTGTTCATGACCCAAAGATTCCAATCTGCAACCCCGATATAACTAGTGATCCTTAAACGATAAAATTAGATGATAACCAAGCATAATAAAGTATTTCGCCTACTTGAAAAGTTCATGATCATACGAGAATTCATATAATGACCATAATAATTGTGAACGGACCGGATAAACAAATTTATCCGCTTGAAATAAACATTCTAGAGAATGAATGGCATAATGAAATTAAACAAATCCTTGTCACATCCGGCAATTCACCATGATCGATGAACCGAATTTGACATCCGGTTCCTGCCGCCTGACTAGAACTCGCCAATCACCGCCGAGAGTCAAATCACTTCGTTTCCCGCTTCGCAATTTGACAACCAAGAATCCCGTCAACGATTTCGACAAGAAGCCAAAGCCCAAATATAACAATCGCTTACGAAATAGTTCGATACACAGTCCATTTTATTTTTGTTTGCATTGAAAATACTTTAAGTTGAGGCGATAAAATTATTACATTTATTAAATTAATGGATACATATGTGAAGTTTATGCTGTTAATAGCCTACCCATATAAGACAGACGCAGTCATAAATGTAATGCCATATTATTTTACTGAGCCGCAAAAACTCTTTTGGCCTAACGCACGACACAAGATTATCAGCATTACCGACTACCGTACTCACAAGGTACTCAGACACCTAATGCAGGTAAATTCAAGCTAGCGAGTTTCCTCGTACAGGACGAGAGCGATTTCATTTTTGGCGAACTATTAAATATACGGAGAAAGATGGAGTAAACATATATTTTTAATTCAGGACACACTAGAACCATGATCGATATGCCCGCTCACATTGTGGAACAATGGAGACAAGCCTGGAGTCGGGTATACCAGGAACGATATCCTGAGGTGCCCACAAATAACCAAACGGAGGAAATATCGCCGGAAAAGTTCATGAAGCGATTTCGGAAGACGGCGGACGAACCCAATCCATCACGAGATATTTTAATGCAGGCCCAAGAGCTCCTGGAAGGCCTTCTACAGCATCAGCGACAAATCGAGGCTGATGTGGCATGGGCCACATCTTACCTGGCCAATGTCAAAGATGACATAGCGGCCGGACGACTGGCCGACAGCTACCCGCCTTCTCCAAGACCGATCAGAAACCTTAAGCGACCGGTGCTCGTGGTCTCGGGATACGCTCCGGAAGAGGGGATCAAGCGATTCTTCACGGAGGAGTAAACTCTATTGATGTGGACATTTATTATTGCTACAGTGACATTGTGATCGATTCAAAGAACAAAGTTTTTCTGTCTCATCTTTTCTATCATTATCATAATTTTCATTTTGTAAAATTGTTTAAGTAAAACTGCTCACATTTGTATTAGTCGCCATCCAATTCACTCGTACTATTTTAGAAATGGATCCCGTAAAGTTATTACAAAACGAGTTAACCCGAGCACGACAGACAAACAAGGATCTCCACGATCAACTCATACACCTGGTCCGGGAAATGCAACAACTCAAGGCTACGTGGGTAAACCCCACGAGAGTCAAGCCGTTGTATCAAAAGTTAGCTGCGGCCCAGAAGGGGTGGGCCGAAGAAAGACAATTGGTGACAAGCCTGAAGACCCAAATCAGGGGGCTAGAGGTAGCGTTGTCCGCCAGTCAAGAGGGGGCAGCGGTAACCTACCCTCTAGTTTTCGCCCCGGCTCAATTAGCATACCGTGAGTCGAATCCGACCCCATCCGCAATGCCAACCCCTGTCGAAAACCCTACTCCAACAACTCCTTCAACATCCAGTCGACGACCGGGTCGCAAGGAGCGAGCTAAGCGCCGGGCCGCTCGACTCTCCAATCAATGCGTTTCGTAGAGAAATAGACTATTGTTAAATATATCGTTTCCCGTACATCTCTCATTACATTTACGTACTAATAAGGTTTTAAAAAATAAATAAAATAACATTGTGAGGGATCAAATAAAACCACCAATTATTTTGTCTTCTCAAACTAACGCCGATAAACCAGCTGGATAGACGAAAGAAATTTAAATGCAAGGGGACCAAATAATTAAAAGCGAGCACAGGTCTTCTATCGACAGCTCGTGAACCCGAGGATTGTCCGAGCAACTACAGTATTAGCTAATGATACTCAATTTTTGCGGACAGTCCACCACTTGAACACATCACCAACGTTGCCTAGCAACGGGTGCCAAGTGGCAGTTAGCATCTTTTGTATGGCGTTACGGGGCAACCACGGAATAATTTAAAACAAATAACGAAACCCTGTAACCCACCACATTTATCAAAAGTAAGAAAACTTGAACTTTCTAACTCACCTTCAGTTAGCTAACCCCTTAGTAAAAGCTTAAAGCTTGCTCTAATTATATCGCATTTAAAAATATTTAAATTCAGCAGGTAGAAAATTTTAATTTCTACATAAGTATTATTTTTTCTCATGAGAAAAATCTTTACTTTGAAAATGATAAAAATTGTTAATGCGATGTAATTGTATTGGGATAATTGATTTAGCTGTCCCCTATATGTAAGCCTTATAATTATCATTTATGATTGCATGAATGTTTGATTGATTACTTTAATTGTCTGGGTCCTCGAATTGCATCATTGTTTATTACTAAATTGTTTTACTAAATCAAATTTAACACGCAAGGTTAGGGTCGTACAACAGGTATATATACCGATTCATTTTCATATAATGTTAATCAGGTTTTACAAACTTGAATCAGTTTTGATAACTAGTATCAGTTTTACCACTTGAATTAGTAGTTATAAGTCTTAATCAGTGAAAGAAACCACAATTTTCAATGTGAGTGAAGAGATGGTTTTTGAAAACTTTCTCCACGTTGTACCCAAACAACCTCATATGAGCTCTGTTTGAGGTGTCGGTGTGTGGAAAGGTTTGAATGTGAAAAATGAAACGATGAATGCCAACTATGATGTATATTATATTCAATAAAGTTTCCATAAATGAACTCTTTTCGAAATTTTTCCAGCACACATCCGACACATCACCGCAAGAAATTAAACTAGATATACCCTATCGAATTGTGTAAGTGCGGTGTAAGTCCGCCAATGATTCGTGCCCGTGAAGGCTACGGCGTGAGAACGCAGTAGCTGAAAAGTAAATTATTGTTCCATATAGGGGAAATAGGTTGAAGGGGGAATAGTCTTTTGGCTATTTCGTCATCACGCAATTCCTGTAAATTCGACCTAAAATTACGACAACAAACGGCTTAAAATCAAAACACTGATTAGTTCATTGGGCACTCATAACTTTGTAATATTAACATAAAATTTCCTAGGACCAATAAAGGGAAGGTGACGGGGAATTCGATGTCAAAACCAAATCGTTGCTATGATTTCTAACTTATTAACTTGAATTTACTAAATTCACAACATTCATACATTATTTAACTTCGATGCGAGTATTACTCCAAAAAGGTTATGACCAGTAAATTAAGAATAAGAAATATTTCAAGTGGGTGAAATTTCAATTCCCCAATAATTTAACTGACCAAGATTTAAATACTAACATTAGGAGTAAAAGCAGATGGGTTTAAAGATTTCAATTTCGTACAGCATGTCGAATCCCTAAGGCCATAATATCAAACGTTTCTAAACTGGATAACATCCAAAAACTTTTTAAATATCCGTTTTGTTCATCCCGAACCCGCCAAACTATTGAGCAATCGCACATCAGACCCACGATTATTAACATATTAAATAATAGCCCATACCTTTATTAATTTCCCACCCATAAATTAATTAAACAAGTTATAAAACTCCAATTAGATACCCGCATAGGTAGAAATTTTACTTATTTTGAAGTAATTATTCTCACTCTGACATTAAAAGGAAACAACCTGGCATTTACAATCACGAATAATTTGCGTTTGATAAATTTGAGTCAAATATATCGAGCTAGTGATATTCGGCATAACTACGTAAATCCAAACCCAAAGTCATTAACGAACAAAACAATGTATTTAGTAAATTTGAGATACCACAAACTTGAAGTGATAAACCAACGAAGGTTCAGTAGCACATGAACAATAATAATCATGATTCGCTAACCGATCCCAAATGAAGCCAACGAAGAACGCGAGCCATTTGTTATTTTTGTTGTCTGAACAGAGAACCGGATCCGGAGTGTCCCTCACCTAGAAGGAGGAGAGCAAAAATTATTACTAATGATAATAAATAGGATAAATATAAATTATGCGTAGAACTCCACGTAATCCGATCTGATTTTTCACCATCCCGATAACGAACTGTAGAAATACATATTTAGGTGAAATCCTGATCATCGCTATTAAATAATAGTATTGCCATCCATAAACGAACAAACTGACATGAAATATAGCTTAAAAATTCGATCTAACATTTAATAGAATTATCGATCGATCGAAGTTTCAGGAAATTCATACCGTACTCCCTATCAATATAATCTCGCTGCCGAAGCTAAAATCTGTGCACGGACAAGCCAAAAAAAATTTCTCTACCCCAAAACGTGCACACCAACACGTATAAATTTCACTGAACGAATTGATACTATCATTTGTTTTCTTTGCAAATATGACTTACAATTCTAAACGTTCAAACGACGACGCTGCGGTCAGGCTTCAAGAGGACGATATAAGGATAGAGCCAAAGGTTAAAAATCGAGATGGTAAGCCTCCTTTCCTATTTTAATAACTTGACTCAAATTTGAGACCTAGATGCAATTTACTATGTAAATTCCCAAGCCAAATGCAAGCCTCCCAATTAGAGAACAGACCTTCCTTATTTATAATGAAATAAAAGATTTATTCGTCCGAAATCATTTTACTTATTAATTTTGCCAACCCAAGAAAGGAAACGCTCACGAGACTAATTTTTTATGCCTTACCTAATTCGGACGAAACACCGGGCATTGATCAAAAATTATGTAATACTGTATAATGTTGTCAATCCGACCCGTTATAATGCCTACATTTACGATATCGATGAAATCCCGTGTTTATAATATTATTAGACGTAGAACGCCGGCGTCACCTTGACCAATTTGTGATGAGACAGTAATTCGAGAGATAATACGATTAAAAATGGTTAGCTAGTATACCAAAATTCTAAATTTAAAGAATAGTTAAATAATACCATTGTTAAGAGAGATTTGACTTCAGGTTACTATTTAGTTAATGCATTAATTTTAATAATTTAAATAAAATGTCATTTATTAGCATAGTATAAAGTAAAGAAATGAATAAATCAATATTATTAGAACAATCAGTTTATGCAAATCGTTAATCGTAATAATTTAAATAAAATGTCATTTATTAGTATAGTATAAAATAAAAAGATGAATAAATCAGCATTATTAGAACATTTAATTTATATAAATGGTTAATTTTAGTATTTTGAATGAAATGTCATTTTTATTTGCTTTATTCGCATGGTTGTATAGTAAAAAGAAATGAATAGACTATTTTTATTGGAATACTCTATTTGCATCGCTGATTTAATTTTAATAATTTACATAAAATGGCCTATTCACCCACGCATCTTACCTGGCCAATGTCAAAGATGACATAGCGGCCGGACGACTGGCCGACAGCTACCCGCCTTCTCCAAGACCGATCAGAAACCTTAAGCGACCGGTGCTCGTGGTCTCGGGATACGCTCCGGAAGAGGGGATCAAGCGATTCTTCACGGAGGAGTAAACTCTATTGATGTGGACATTTATTATTGCTACAGTGACATTGTGATCGATTCAAAGAACAAAGTTTTTCTGTCTCATCTTTTCTATCATTATCATAATTTTCATTTTGTAAAATTGTTTAAGTAAAACTGCTCACATTTGTATTAGTCGCCATCCAATTCACTCGTACTATTTTAGAAATGGATCCCGTAAAGTTATTACAAAACGAGTTAACCCGAGCACGACAGACAAACAAGGATCTCCACGATCAACTCATACACCTGGTCCGGGAAATGCAACAACTCAAGGCTACGTGGGTAAACCCCACGAGAGTCAAGCCGTTGTATCAAAAGTTAGCTGCGGCCCAGAAGGGGTGGGCCGAAGAAAGACAATTGGTGACAAGCCTGAAGACCCAAATCAGGGGGCTAGAGGTAGCGTTGTCCGCCAGTCAAGAGGGGGCAGCGGTAACCTACCCTCTAGTTTTCGCCCCGGCTCAATTAGCATACCGTGAGTCGAATCCGACCCCATCCGCAATGCCAACCCCTGTCGAAAACCCTACTCCAACAACTCCTTCAACATCCAGTCGACGACCGGGTCGCAAGGAGCGAGCTAAGCGCCGGGCCGCTCGACTCTCCAATCAATGCGTTTCGTAGAGAAATAGACTATTGTTAAATATATCGTTTCCCGTACATCTCTCATTACATTTACGTACTAATAAGGTTTTAAAAAATAAATAAAATAACATTGTGAGGGATCAAATAAAACCACCAATTATTTTGTCTTCTCAAACTAACGCCGATAAACCAGCTGGATAGACGAAAGAAATTTAAATGCAAGGGGACCAAATAATTAAAAGCGAGCACAGGTCTTCTATCGACAGCTCGTGAACCCGAGGATTGTCCGAGCAACTACAGTATTAGCTAATGATACTCAATTTTTGCGGACAGTCCACCACTTGAACACATCACCAACGTTGCCTAGCAACGGGTGCCAAGTGGCAGTTAGCATCTTTTGTATGGCGTTACGGGGCAACCACGGAATAATTTAAAACAAATAACGAAACCCTGTAACCCACCACATTTATCAAAAGTAAGAAAACTTGAACTTTCTAACTCACCTTCAGTTAGCTAACCCCTTAGTAAAAGCTTAAAGCTTGCTCTAATTATATCGCATTTAAAAATATTTAAATTCAGCAGGTAGAAAATTTTAATTTCTACATAAGTATTATTTTTTCTCATGAGAAAAATCTTTACTTTGAAAATGATAAAAATTGTTAATGCGATGTAATTGTATTGGGATAATTGATTTAGCTGTCCCCTATATGTAAGCCTTATAATTATCATTTATGATTGCATGAATGTTTGATTGATTACTTTAATTGTCTGGGTCCTCGAATTGCATCATTGTTTATTACTAAATTGTTTTACTAAATCAAATTTAACACGCAAGGTTAGGGTCGTACAACAGGTATATATACCGATTCATTTTCATATAATGTTAATCAGGTTTTACAAACTTGAATCAGTTTTGATAACTAGTATCAGTTTTACCACTTGAATTAGTAGTTATAAGTCTTAATCAGTGAAAGAAACCACAATTTTCAATGTGAGTGAAGAGATGGTTTTTGAAAACTTTCTCCACGTTGTACCCAAACAACCTCATATGAGCTCTGTTTGAGGTGTCGGTGTGTGGAAAGGTTTGAATGTGAAAAATGAAACGATGAATGCCAACTATGATGTATATTATATTCAATAAAGTTTCCATAAATGAACTCTTTTCGAAATTTTTCCAGCACACATCCGACACATCACCGCAAGAAATTAAACTAGATATACCCCTATCGAATTGTGTAAGTGCGGTGTAAGTCCGCCAATGATTCGTGCCCGTGAAGGCTACGGCGTGAGAACGCAGTAGCTGAAAAGTAAATTATTGTTCCATATAGGGGAAATAGGTTGAAGGGGGAATAGTCTTTTGGCTATTTCGTCATCACGCAATTCCTGTAAATTCGACCTAAAATTACGACAACAAACGGCTTAAAATCAAAACACTGATTAGTTCATTGGGCACTCATAACTTTGTAATATTAACATAAAATTTCCTAGGACCAATAAAGGGAAGGTGACGGGGAATTCGATGTCAAAACCAAATCGTTGCTATGATTTCTAACTTATTAACTTGAATTTACTAAATTCACAACATTCATACATTATTTAACTTCGATGCGAGTATTACTCCAAAAAGGTTATGACCAGTAAATTAAGAATAAGAAATATTTCAAGTGGGTGAAATTTCAATTCCCCAATAATTTAACTGACCAAGATTTAAATACTAACATTAGGAGTAAAAGCAGATGGGTTTAAAGATTTCAATTTCGTACAGCATGTCGAATCCCTAAGGCCATAATATCAAACGTTTCTAAACTGGATAACATCCAAAAACTTTTTAAATATCCGTTTTGTTCATCCCGAACCCGCCAAACTATTGAGCAATCGCACATCAGACCCACGATTATTAACATATTAAATAATAGCCCATACCTTTATTAATTTCCCACCCATAAATTAATTAAACAAGTTATAAAACTCCAATTAGATACCCGCATAGGTAGAAATTTTACTTATTTTGAAGTAATTATTCTCACTCTGACATTAAAAGGAAACAACCTGGCATTTACAATCACGAATAATTTGCGTTTGATAAATTTGAGTCAAATATATCGAGCTAGTGATATTCGGCATAACTACGTAAATCCAAACCCAAAGTCATTAACGAACAAAACAATGTATTTAGTAAATTTGAGATACCACAAACTTGAAGTGATAAACCAACGAAGGTTCAGTAGCACATGAACAATAATAATCATGATTCGCTAACCGATCCCAAATGAAGCCAACGAAGAACGCGAGCCATTTGTTATTTTTGTTGTCTGAACAGAGAACCGGATCCGGAGTGTCCCTCACCTAGAAGGAGGAGAGCAAAAATTATTACTAATGATAATAAATAGGATAAATATAAATTATGCGTAGAACTCCACGTAATCCGATCTGATTTTTCACCATCCCGATAACGAACTGTAGAAATACATATTTAGGTGAAATCCTGATCATCGCTATTAAATAATAGTATTGCCATCCATAAACGAACAAACTGACATGAAATATAGCTTAAAAATTCGATCTAACATTTAATAGAATTATCGATCGATCGAAGTTTCAGGAAATTCATACCGTACTCCCTATCAATATAATCTCGCTGCCGAAGCTAAAATCTGTGCACGGACAAGCCAAAAAAAATTTCTCTACCCCAAAACGTGCACACCAACACGTATAAATTTCACTGAACGAATTGATACTATCATTTGTTTTTCTTTGCAAATATGACTTACAATTCTAAACGTTCAAACGACGACGCTGCGGTCAGGCTTCAAGAGGACGATATAAGGATAGAGCCAAAGGTTAAAAATCGAGATGGTAAGCCTCCTTTCCTATTTTAATAACTTGACTCAAATTTGAGACCTAGATGCAATTTACTATGTAAATTCCCAAGCCAAATGCAAGCCTCCCAATTAGAGAACAGACCTTCCTTATTTATAATGAAATAAAAGATTTATTCGTCCGAAATCATTTTACTTATTAATTTTGCCAACCCAAGAAAGGAAACGCTCACGAGACTAATTTTTTTATGCCTTACCTAATTCGGACGAAACACCGGGCATTGATCAAAAATTATGTAATACTGTATAATGTTGTCAATCCGACCCGTTATAATGCCTACATTTACGATATCGATGAAATCCCGTGTTTATAATATTATTAGACGTAGAACGCCGGCGTCACCTTGACCAATTTGTGATGAGACAGTAATTCGAGAGATAATACGATTAAAAATGGTTAGCTAGTATACCAAAATTCTAAATTTAAAGAATAGTTAAATAATACCATTGTTAAGAGAGATTTGACTTCAGGTTACTATTTAGTTAATGCATTAATTTTAATAATTTAAATAAAATGTCATTTATTAGCATAGTATAAAGTAAAGAAATGAATAAATCAATATTATTAGAACAATCAGTTTATGCAAATCGTTAATCGTAATAATTTAAATAAAATGTCATTTATTAGTATAGTATAAAATAAAAAGATGAATAAATCAGCATTATTAGAACATTTAATTTATATAAATGGTTAATTTTAGTATTTTGAATGAAATGTCATTTTTATTTGCTTTATTCGCATGGTTGTATAGTAAAAAGAAATGAATAGACTATTTTTATTGGAATACTCTATTTGCATCGCTGATTTAATTTTAATAATTTACATAAAATGGCCTATTCACCCACGCAGTGTAGGAAAAAGGAAGTGAATAACTTATTTTTATTAAAACAAATAATTTTCGATTATTTCAATTTTGGAATTGACCAGTCTTGGATTCCTTTCTCATTACAGGTGGGTCAAAAGGGTTGAAATCGCCATTATGACATGTTTCCGACGAACGTTTCCTATGGATCCAAATTTGTTAAGGAGTAACCCGTTACAGAGCCATGCTCATTAATATCTTGAAAACAATACTATAATTACACGTCTTAGGAGATAGTTACTTCTAGATCCGCGACCAACCCAACATGCATTATATAAAGGAAGGGCAGACGAATCCTGAATGACTAAGCTCGCAAATAGAATGATTTAAAGGGAAGTTGAGAAAGATAAAATCAAAGCATCGAATTGACCGCTCCAAGGAGCAAGTGACCAGCGAAAAGAGTTAGACAAAATAATATGCGATAATCGACCGATGAGTTACTCTACAACTATTTTGACGACCCACGACTAAAGTAGTCCCATGAAATAAATGAAAAAGTGAATTGATTAACTATTGAAATTTTCTTCCAGTTAGATGATTCGTGGATCGATGCATCCCGGATCACGGTACGCTTCTCCGCACATGCGGCAAATCGATGTCGTCAAGCCATGTGGGATGCGCGATTCACCGTCTCTCAGGTGAAGGAATCGAGATTCAGTTCACAACAGCAGTCCGAGGAGGTCGAGCTTCCGTTTGTCGCTATAAAACGGGAACCAGGGCGCAACCCGGCACGAGAAATCCGGGGTCAAGTTGAGTTCCTCCTCGCTCGCCTTGAGGAACGTTATCTAGCCAATGTCAATGACGATATAGCAGCAGGGATAATTCCCAGTACGGACGGATACGCTCCGGGTACAACACATCGTTTAACCTCGATGATAGCAGATTGAATGCGAGATCCACGGCCATCGATGTAGTGGTTCCACGGAGGATCCTTCCCCATGACATGAGGATAAAGAAAGATCAAACCGATGAACACCGTGAGCACCCTTATGCTCGGATAACTCCAAGGCGAGATGACTATAGACATCGTTGTGAACCGCATTGTAAATAGTTGTTAAAAATAAAATATCTTAGTTTTAGTTATGAGTTTTCTTTTCCGATCAAAATTTTTTAACGATTATATCTATAAAATTCTACGATTAAAGGATTTTTGTTAAATAATATTGATGTGGAATTGTGCGGCCTAATAATCATTCTTTTGTAAACGTGGAATCAAGCTAAATCCTACAGCGCGAATTGGACAACGCGCGCCGAGCAAATAAGAAATTGTACGAACAGATTTTGCAGTTAACGAAGGAAGTCCAACAAATTAAGGCTACCTGGGTAGATCCGAAGAAGGCCAAAACGCTCTATCAGAAAATGACAGCGGCACAGAAGGGTTGGGCTGAAGAGAAATAGCTCAACCAGAACCTAAAAACACAGATAAAAGGCCTAGAAGTAGCAGTGTCGGCCTGTCAAGAAGGCGCGGCGGTGACATACCCCTCGTCTTCGCTCCCGCCCAGCTGGTCTACAGGGATGCGGCGGTTACTCCAAAGACCGTCCCAAAACCAAGTAGACATCGTCCAGGAAGAAACGAGCGCGCCAAGCGTCGTGCCGCTCTACACCATGAATAAAATACGTTACTAATTATTATTAAATAAATGGTTTCTTTTGTTCCATTGATTTGTCTAATAAGTTGGATGTCAGCACGAACTAGAATAATTAGTAAAAGCAAAAGAATTAAATTATAGAATGAACAAGATCGAGTATCCAATAATGGGACCAGAATGAATAAAGCGTTGCTTAGCGACGGGTAACCATTAGGGGTAAGAAAATGTTTACATCTGGGGTCAAGGTTAGCGTAACCATAAACCTCACAACTGTTATCATTCAACATCCACCACAATTAATAAAACTTTGGGCAAGAAAATGAGGAACGAATCAAACTAGACGGAAAATGATATTAGAGTACACAGATTTAATTTAGTTCCATAAAGATAATTTTGGAGGACCGATATTCACTCGTCATTATCCACAGGGAAATAACGATGTCTCAGGGATCGTCGCAGTTTTTCCACGTCTCTTTTCGTGACACGACGGGTCACTAGATTTGCAAAAGGACTAGATGTTGGAATTGCTAGTCCAGGAAGTTTGCTGAGGTCAATAACCTCTGGTCTCTGCTGTCGCCACTGTCCTGCAGCCTTAGCTCTCTTGAATTTCTCTGAGAAATTCATATTCAACTGGTCCACCGTCAATCGAATATTTAGCACCATATCATCATGGGTGGCGATGCATTAATGGGGTATGGGTCTTCCATTTTCGGTGAGCTAGTGTTTCCTAAGGTGGAAATTGAAGGAACCGGTGCCGTGATTGTTTCATTAGCCTTTTCCAAGTGTGTCATTAAAAGAGCGTGTACCGCCCATCACCGTTCACGCCGCCGGCGATTCTTGTTGGGCTTATGTGTTGGATTTCTGATCCTTGGTAACGGAATATTGGCAGGTAGGGAATTGGTTCCAAGGACATAGTAGTAAGTTTCAATGATCCAGGTGGACCATTTCTAGGGACGTGCTGGCTAGGCACGATGTCGATCTCTTGTGCCCAATCGTGGTTGGGTAACAATAGCTGCAATTCGGCTTCGGTGAAAGCCCTTCATGCCAATGTTGTGAGACGAGAAATATAACTATATTGTAACTAATGTTTTTGGTATAGACTTTTGACATAAAGCAAACTGGGTAAAACCTTTTACACTACATCTCTTGAAAAATATAATTTTTAAAAATCATTTACATATTTTAATTTCATATTGTTTAAATAACCTAAGTAAATTATTATATTTTAAATTCGTGAAATTCACTACTTTTTATAATTATTTATTAAAAACAATTAATTCATAATTTATTAATTTTAATCATTATTTTATTTTCAATTAAAAATGTCTGTTTGGAAAAAATTTCAAAGAGTTGGTAAAAAGGCTGCAAAATATCAATTTACTGCTTCTTACACCGAGTTATTTATTGAGACAAATAATTTTAAACCGACTCAAATTGTTATAACATGGCTTAGACGGAACCGAAAATATCCATCAGAGGTGTTTTTTTGCATTTATTACTAATTAATAACATACTGTTTATTTATAGCCAATTAAATTAATTGAAATTCCATCCAAACCAAATCACTATAGCTTTGTCTGGGAAGTTCCCAGAAATGAAGAAATTCTAACCACTTTGTATAAAATGAAAAAAGATATGGAATACGAAGAAAAAGATTGGACTTTTCAAATAGAAGATGTAATTTTAATATTTATAATAATTCTAAATCACAATTAATTTATTTGAATTTATAAAATTTTATTTATTTAATTTATATTTAAATAAAGTTTTTGTTTGATATTAATTTTTATTTGGGGATTGGGAAGTTTAAGATTTTCATTATTTTGCAAGCAAGACCGATAAAATTGTGAATTGGTAAAATAGTAAGGATAATTGCCATAAAAAAAGTCAATTTCGTTTCGGAATGTATTTAAAATTATATTTTAAGCTTTTAACCTCCCCCGTTACCCCCGTGTTCCTTTTTAATCGGACGCTTCCCATTTCTATGAAGATCTGTATATCAAATTATGGAAACTTACTATTATAATTGAGACAATTCATAAAATGCATATTCTCCCTTTGATATACTCAACTAATACTTGACTTTTATAATTTGTGCCAAGGATCCCCCTCAACCGTCCAGGAAGTCTATTACAACCTTAAAAACGAAGAAAAAGTATATATTGATGATAAATTCTTATTATCCAATCATTGCATTATGAAATTCTTGGTTATTGATTCAGAAAGGAAGAACCAGAATAACTTACTAAATAATTCCAGTGAAAATGTTGATTTCTACTGCAACGGATTTCAATTTTTAGAAAATAATTTGAAATACATTGAACATCAGTAGAACCAACAGTTAAGGATTTTCTTTCAATGAGAAGATAGCGGGACATAGCAGCCAAAAAAAATACAGTCGAATTCGTTTAATAAGAAATTTCACCCAAAATTAAGTTTTAACGAAGCATCCGCAAAGTTACCATATAATTTGCCCTATAAAAGCAAGATCAGTAGACGCATGAGCTTGTAAAACCTACAGATATTTAACTCCTACTGATTCTACCCACCATTTCCTCTGACCCCTTTAATCACACACTCAATATGGCATTTATAACCCAATGCATAAAATCCCTGTCCTCTTATTAGGTGGCATCAACAGGGAAGAATTGCTAAATCAACTTTCTTTTACACCAAAGGAGAAATCGATAGGACCTATGTGAAGACTTAATCGCACCATATAATTGTTAAAATGCTTTTTAAAGTTTAAATTTTCTTTTGTTAATATAAAATTTTAATGAAAATTAATTTAATGATCAAATTTATCAATGTATTGATTTTTTTCAAATGAATTTTTAGAAATTCTAGATTTATGCATACAAAATATCAGACAACTATTTATTTATTTTAATATAAAACATCTACAATTCACTAAAAAATTTCTTTCATTAGACATTTTGGGGAAATTCTTTTGATAATAATAATTTCTTAAATTACCATAGTTGGGATTCTGTAGCTTTTCATTGATTTTTTGGTAAATACAACAACATATAATATTGAATAGAGAGGAATTTTATTTTTATTCCATTTTTTAATTTTGGTAAAAAACTTTGGATGGGGGTTTAAAGATTGTCTGTATTGACATGAGGCTTCATTTTTTTGAAAAGATATTAAATTTTTTTACCCAGAAATTTTGAAATAGTTTTGGTTGATTATTAGAAACTCTGAATTATTTTCAAATATCTTTTCGTTTTTCAACATACTTTTATAATTTTTCACCAATTAATTGATTGGTCAATTTCCACATCTTCTCTTCAGTAGGTTGGGTGACTGGTGTCATTAACTTTGGTTGCCAGGAGAAGCCATGCAATGGCAAATGTCACCAATTGGTATTGATAGATTCGTGGAACTCTATATAATTGGTTTTAGGGATTTTAATTAAATTGTTTCATAAGCTCTGGTGATATTGAGCCGAATTAGAGCAACTAATGTTGATCCATGTTGGAATATATAAGGAAACATCTGGATTGAATTTGATATCAATTAAGTTTGAAGTAATGTCGATTTGTTTTTTCTGAGTAAATAAACAGGAGAAAATGGACGAAATAAACAACCTAAAATAGTTTGAATTTTACCCTTCAATTACTAAAAACAAAAGAAATATTTAGCTTAAAAATTTCTATATTTTTGCAAAAAGAATTCTTCAGAAATCTCAAACACTCTTAATATAATACGATAAAACAAAACATAAAAATTACACTATTTTGCACTCAAAAATCAATATTATCATTTTTAGAGTGCAAAAAAAAATACCTTGACTATAGCGTGCAATTACTATTTATAATTTATTCTTGTTATTAAGAATTCAGCATTATCATTACTCTTTCAAATAAGTTTAAGATATTCTTTTACTGCGATCAGATAATATCATATGTATAGAACTGTAAATACCAATCCAAGCGAAAACGTAAAAATTTCATAATTACTAAACACGAAATTTTCAAATAGCAACATTTGCTAATATATAAATCTATAAATAATTTTTAAAAGCAACCATAAATTTTTATTCTTCAAATAGTATTTAAAAATCTTGATAATGTTTTTGTAAAATTTTATTTCTAATGTACAATGCACCAAAAGATGAAGTTTTCAATTTAATTTTTATAAATGTAAATAAAATTCTCTAAAAATTTTTTGAAAAATAGTCAATATTTTTGCATTAACTGTCCTTTTCGACAAATAACGATCAAGCAAATAGCCAATTCCAAATGTAGAAGTTTGACAAAATGAGATGTTGAATTGATTTTTTTTGAAACCAGCTGTTTTTGAAAAGGAAACAAAATCTTTTGACCTAGAATGAATATAGGCTATTGGATCGCTACATTAGGTCTCCGAAATATGGCCTACTTCTTAGAAATCACATCCGTCTTAAATAGCTTATTTTAGTGCTTTTCTATCGTCTGTAAATATTCTGCGATACTTTTTATTCGGTTACTTATAGACTTACTTATAGATTTTGATGGTTTTCTCTGTTAAATAGTTGATGCCATGGAAGTATCAAAAATGACTTTAAAAAATTCATAATTTATTTTTAAAATTTTAAATCTGAGCCAATTTATTGTCCAATTGCTTGTAATTTCTATTATTGAAATTTTTGAACAGTGATTGTGTATTTCTTTTTCTTCTAGCGTAAATTTTTTTTCTTTTCTCCTATACAGCAAAGTTCTTTCCAGTGTCAATTTCGGCTATGATACACAAATATTATATTTTTGATTTATTATTTAAGGTGCAATCTAAGGTCGATTTAAGCCCCAATGATACACAAATAAGCAACAAATAAGCGACAAATTACAATAGCTGATTTTATAAACAATAAAATACAATTATAAAACAATAAGCGGTTGATATTGCTAGAAATATCAGTTTAGCTCCTACAATAGTGCAAACCATTTGTAATAGAGATGCTGAGAAAATAAAAGAGTTTGCTGAAATCAGTACTCCATTACAATCAAAGCAAACTAGTACCAAATTGAGAAGTTTTATTATGGTAAAAATGGAGTCCCTGCGTAGCATTTGGATAGAGGACCAAAATCAGCACCGTATAAATTGTTATTTAATGAATTTATGTTTTATATTTTATTTAATATTTTAATGAATTCATGTATTATATATAATTTTGGTTTATGTGTTACATATATACATAATGATTGAAATAAAAATAGTTTTCAATCCAAGGGATCTTTTTTAGTACTAATTAACAAAATACATTTTTATATGGAAAAATTAATTTAGATTTGCGTCATCTTTCTTGGAGCCCAATTAACGACCCAAATCGAGGTTTTAGTGTAAATGTTTTGTTAACATTTTATTTACTGTATTCTTTTGTTTGTATATTATTGATTATTATTTTTTTTAATTGTTATTCATAAAATATCACATCTCTAATTTAATATCTAAACTCTCGCAGATTTCATGGGGGTATCTTCATTTTGTATAAAGTGAATTAAGGACGATTAAATCTTTTTATATTTCTGAGATATTGATAATTTATTATTAATACCATTCCTCGCTCGGTTAAAAAACATTGAATCAAGTGTTATGAGTACTAATTAAAGCTTGAAAAATTTGTTGTAATTCAATTATCTGATATTTTGAGAATGCAAAATTCAAAGTTTAAATTGGTCTAAAAACAAGTTTTTTCAGACATTTTCCGACTTTCTAATATGCAAATTTTAGTGTATTTATTAAGTGCATTTTGAATAATTTCTGTAACTTTCGGAATACCCTATATAAATCGCTAATGATATGCGGCTCGTTACAATTTTAATGATGCATACGTCAGTCGCGAACCTAAATGAAATGAAAAGTATTTGACTCTTTTCCACTCTTTAAAATGCTGTTCAACTGTATTTTAGCGATTTTATACAGTCAATTCTCTCACTTTTTCAGAAAAGGCCGTGTAGTAGAAAATTGCACTGTTAGAGACATAAACTTCATAGAAAAATAAGGGTTCGGTTACAAAAAAGGACTGTTTTTGTTATTAATCCAACAAGAAATTTAATTGGCTGATATTCAACAGATTATCAAAAATTTACTCATCGATTAAATTTGTTAAAAGTCGTTATTTTAATTGAGGAATCCCCTTAATATAAAAAATCGCTTTATAAGAAAAATTTTCCGCATTTTTGAACCGCATTGTGAAAGTGACGTGTTAAAGGACGGTTTACTATATATCCAATAGATCCCAGTTAAATAACAAAACGATAACCTGTTTTTTAAGGTTTTAGCCGGGTCTCTAGATTCAATTTTATGTAATTACATTACTAGAGCACCTTTAGGAATAAATTAATTATATATTCCAGCTGAAACATGGACTATATAAGATTCAGTACTTTCTGACAATAGAAGAGTCATCTAAGTTGTCAAAGGAAGACACGACAGTTTTTAAGAATTAATTAAAAAATAAATCAAAAAGACAATGTTTTAAATACTCCGTTTCAATTTGAACCTACTAGGATAAGATACTCAATTTAAAAGAATTGTCTAATTAATGATAACTTGTCAGATCACATAGCGAATTTCCGAATAAAGATTGTCTAAATTTGTAACTCTTAAATAATGAAAGATAAAAATAAATATGCTCTTACTATAAATAATTTATATAACAGATAAGTGAATAACAAAACAAGTCCTTGCTGCGAAGTAATAATTATATTGTTGAAAAAAGTTTCGATTATTAAATAATACTCTTCAGTTTCTTACGGAATTATTATCATCAATGAGAAATTACCAAAATACGTTCTGATTTTCATTAAAATTCAATTTTTTTTATTGGTAAAAATGTAAATTAAAATTTAAAATTTTTAAAATTTTAGATTTTTTTTCTTTTAACATTTCATTATATTAATTAAACATTTCCAAATATGAAATATTAAATTTTACATTTTTAAAATTTTTTTATACATTGAATTTAACCTTAATTTAATTTTTAAAAATTTTTTCCATAACTATTTTTGTTTAAACATAAAAATAAAGAAATTTAAATATAAAATTCAGAGAAAATCAGTAAACTGTTCCCGAGTTTTTAAAGTCTATGAAAGATGCATAAAATTGCTTTAATCTTAAAAACGAGAAAAGCCTTTAAACACCATTCACCAACAATTTTAATTTACATTTAAACCAATCAAACAACAAAAAATAGAATTTTAATGAACATCAGAACGTATTTTGGTACTTTATCATTTATGATAAGAATTCCGTAAGAAACTGTAGAGGATTATTTAACAATCGAAACTTTTTTCAACAATATAATTATTACTTGACAGCAAGGGCTTATTTTGCTATTCACTTATCTGTTATATTAATTTATGCTGCTACCAAGGATATACTTATACTATAAATAATTTAGCTGACGTTTTGAAACCGATGACGTGCGATTATTGGGACGTTTTATAAATTATACAATTACAAATAGTGTTCCACATATTGTATATGGCCTGAAAACCTTCATTCCATACAAATAATTTTAGTTGGAGTTTAATTTTTTTTGCTTAAATGAAGTTATTACTTATTTAATTTTTAAAATATTTGTTTAAATGAAGTAGATTTAATTTTATTTATGAGCTTAATATAAGTGAATTTTTTTATTGATTTTAATTTAATTATTGTTTGTTTAAATGAAGTGTATGTTATTTTATTTATTTGTTTAAATGAAGTGCATTTTATTTTATTTTAAAAAATAATTTCTAAATTAATATTTTTAAATTTTAAGCCTAGAAACATTTTCCCAATTATAAAAACCTAAAAATAATAATTTAATTAAAATGTTTAAAAACTTTTCAAACTTAAAAATGCCTAAAAATAAATTTTGAATGAAAAAGCACAACTATAACTGTAAAAATATAAAATTATTCTTTTATTTATTTTGAAAATTTCAAATAAATATTTTTAAGAAAATAATTATGCATAAATCATAAATGTAACATGAAACGACATAATACATATTAAATAATTGAAAGGGAATAATTATTATAGAGATCATTTATTTTGACAAAAAAAGGTAAATTAATACATTTCTAAAAATATAATTATAAAATATTTTATTATGAATTTGAGCTTTTATCAATATTAAATATTTATATAAAATTATATTATAAAATCGTTAATATATTTAATCATTAAATAATAATAAACAAAGAATAATGAAGATGATATTATAACTTGAGAACTTATTGGGAACAATAAATGGGCACCCGTATTACCCATATGCTATAGGTTGGACGTTGTGAGGAGTTCGGTTTATGGTTGAATATAAAATAAAATAGAAATGATAAAATATGCAAATGAAAACAATTCAGAGTTATTCATTTTATATATTTTTAAAATTTTATTGAAAGTTATGTTGACACTTCTGAATATCTGGTAAAATACATCACCTTGATAAAATTTTCGATTTTATCACCAAAAAATTATTAATAAATGGAAGTCAATCGTATTTAAAGTTTTTATTCTGGATAATTATTTTTTTAACTAATATTAACGAATTACTTCTAGTTTTCTGGTTTATGTATGCGTATTAAGAATTTCCCACATTACATAACATGCACATTCGAGTTCAAAATATGAAGAATTGTGCTATATTACTATAAATTGAATGAGAAAATTCAATTATCCGAATTCATTTTCGAATTTTAAGTATTTATTTAAAAGCAAAGTTCGAATATTGAATAATTTTATAAAATTTCATAAAAAATATCTTTAATTTTGTTTTTAATATTAATGATATATTTTAACTTCTTAAAATTTTCACCTCTGATTTCTTTTCATTTCCTAATGACATTAAAAAATCAAAAATATAAAATAGATAATTTTTTTCCTATTTTATAAAATCCATAGATAATTATCAAAATCCCTAGAAAAAGTCTGAACCGAAAATTCGTGAATATCAAAAAAACATCGATATCTTTACTGATTCATAGTCAAAAAATTTTTTAAAAAAATATTTTTTATTAACTTTTTAACTGGTAAATTCACTTATGACGACTAATAAATTGGCCAGTCAGTAGTGAGTTTTATACGAGTGTTCAGGTGTATTAGCACATAGAGCGTAATGCTTCGTCCCGTCTGCTACAGGTTTTTTTTGTCTATAGTATATATATCAGTGATTCTTAATTTTTTCGGTTTGCGGCACACTAAATGCCTCATAATATTTACACGACACCTATAAAGACTTAGAACTTTTTTAATCACAAAAGTTGTATAAATTGTGGTTTTTCGTTTCTTCTAGCAAAAAAAAGAAAACAAAATCTCTTTAATAAAACATTTACTAAAGAGATCAGAAATCAATAATGAAATTTGATGAAAAATTAGGAATTTGTATTTATGTATATAAGCCCTTGCAATTTCTCACGGAACATCAGCGAAACTATCGAGTCTTACAAGTTGAAATTCATATGGTAAAAAATAAAAATTTCCTTTTGTTGTCAATTTTATTTAAAAAAATTTGTTTTGCTGAATAAATTACATTACAATTATAAAATTATGGATAATTTGCCTTAAAATTGACATGTTAACTTGAGGATCACAACCATTTTTATGGTAGAATCATCCACCATATTTTTTTATCTGAATTGAGAAATTATCGAACAAACAAAAATATCAACATTATTCATGGAAGTTTTACAAATATTTTGCTTTTCATTTAATGCGAATATTTTGAAGACTTCAGTCAAATATTAAGAATGCATTTCCTTAGGAACACTTATTGGAATGTTTCATTCAAAGCAAATAAAAAGGATGTCACATATTATTGTTGTCTACAATTGTCTATTGTTTGAATAACGAAATGATGTCTTTAAATTCATTCATCAATTTTATCTCCTAAACCTTTTATTTATGATAGGTTGGTAATGAAGGTTTTGGGAGGCGACTTTTGGCATATCGCAACGTGAATGTTGCCCAATATGCCGAAGCAATTCCTACTCAAAATAATATTAAAATTACCTTCAAGATGTCGTCAAAAAAAGTAAAATCAGCCGTATTATTTCTTACTCTGAGTGCGGTTTTTCTCAAAGAAGGTGAAGCAACGTAAATCAATTCACATTCCTACTTTTTCGATTTTTATTGCCGTGATTATAGAGATGACGACATGATCTCCGTAGCATCTTTAAGTTCCTTGCCTTCCAATCAAAACTTTCTGTCGGTTTCATCTAATGATATCGGGGTAATAAGTGATCTGGATGACGAAGAGACGTCAATAGCAAGCGATTCTACCAATCAAATCAATGAAAAATTCAGCAAATTATGTGACCAAATAGGAAGCTTTCAATTCGCAACTGATAACATTACTGGTGAGTGTTTTAATGAGTTCTTTTTAGGTATTCTCGATTGGTCTTATAAATAGGTTTTTAAAATTAATGTTTTACAGTAAAATTTCCTAATTAATCTATTTTAAGATCATTATTTTAGAATTTAAAATAATTTGTGAATATTTGATATTATAATATAATATTAATAATAATATTGAAATAAAAATGACATTGTAGATTAAAATTATAAATTAATAGGCAATAATTGAAATCAATAAATTAATTTTAAGTAAATAGCTTTTAATATTTAACATAAGATGACAATTTTAGAAACGAATACTTGGTGAAATCGAACAAATTATGCATTATTCAGTAAAGAAAATTCGATTTGAAATATTTGAAAATTGTTTTTAAATTCAATTTTTATTTTAAATTTTCTATGTTGAACCATGAAATAATAATAATGACCAAAACAATTCACATATTCTTACACACACACATATATATGCTGAGATTTGTCGATACAAAGAGAAATTAACAACTGCTAATCTGACTCCAAGCGTGCTATAATCAAAAACTAATGAATTCCAAATAATATAAAATTTTATTGACAAAACATGAATACAATCTTGCTTCCTATCAACTTGTCACTGCTACAATAATAAATTATTTTACGATTACTCTGCACTGGTTAAACTGTTCTGGAGGAACATCACTATACACTATAAACAGTCTAGTTTACTCCAATCTCGGATATCGCAGTATAATTTTTCTTTTGAGTCTTAACTTAGCTTTTTTTTCTTTTTTGTCTAATCCATAAATAACATGCATTCAGAAAGGTTTCTCTGCTATTTAATTTTAACTATAAATTTGCCTTTTTAGAGTCAGGCTTAGTTTGATAATCTTATAGTTCAAACATTATTTTATTACTCAAATCGAACCAGTTCAACTTTAAACGCACATTAAGTTTTATTTAAAAATTCAAATAACTTTCTCCTAATAGCTGAATTTCATAATCTTTACGATCTAGGCACAAATTACTCTAGATGCAAATTACTTTGGTAAGTATCAATAGGAACGAGAAATACTCTCACGTTTAATATTGCACCATTCATTTATTTTCCGATTTATTCGATAGAAATATTTTGTATTGATAATGGTTTAATGATTAATAATAATTTGACTCATTAATTTTAATAAATGTTTTTCTTTGATTTTTGTTTTGCAATATAAATTCTTTTTAATTCTTTTGATTCTTTAATTCTTTTTATTTTTTCTATTGAATTTACAATTATGTTTATTAATTTTTAAAATAAATTTTTTTCTATTAGTTTCTGTTATTTTCTGTATTCGTGTATATATATATATATATATTGTATATTTTGTATAAAAGAAATAATGTGATGAGCCGAGAAAAGTCTCCTTTAAAATTTGTGTTGGGACTGCTGAGGTGCTGAAAGTTTCATCCTGAAACAGTAAAAAATATCAAAATTAACAATATGTGGTTAAATAATAATTAGTACTTTACTGCAGCGATTCTCAACCTAAGGGGCGCGCCTCTCTTGGGGAGTTCGGCGTTACTACAAGGGGCGCGCGAGTATATTTAAAAACAAAATTAAAACTTTGTTGAAAGTTACATAAAAGAAATTGTGTAATTAAAAAATTTATATATATATTTAAAATAAGAATACAGTTTATAATTACATATTACCAATAAATAATTTATTATATTTATTATTTAAGTTTATTAGTATGAAACAAATACCAGTTAAATATGTTATGTTATTAATTAATGACTTCCTTGAGCCTGTTTCTCATTGCAAAGTTTTTGAAATGAAGGAGTAATACAAGATATGTACACCCTAAGTTCTTTTTCTATATTTAGCTGTGATCTGTATTTTCGATAGATCAAAAAGGGGGGGGGGCGAGAATATTTACGTAAGTAAACTGGGTCGCAATAACAGAAAGGTTGAGAAGCGCGGCTTTACTGAATTCGGGGAAGTTTTGGATTGGATAATATGAATTAATAATTATTGTGAAATTAACCCCGAAACAAAATCCAGATTGTAATAGTCACAGTACTCAATAAATGTAATTCTAGTTTTGGAATTAAATGTTTAATATTTTATTGATTTTTTTGTAACTTTTTAATTTTTCTATAGTAAGTCGTCTAGATACATACTAATGAAAATTGATTTTATAATTACATATTAATTATTATTATATAAATAAGGACACAAGGAACAAAACCGTGGGGAGGGGAAATACACTAACACAAAAAGCGTATAAATAAACAGAAAAAAATGTAGTCAATTACAGTTTCCATTTCTTTTCTATTGTACTTGTTAATTAATATTGATCTTGTATTTGATTAACCACTTAAAAATTAATTAATTAATCTTTTATAGATTTCAACAGTTCTTTATCTCATCTCTCTATTCCCATTGCATCAATTACAATTCTTTTCCTTTTTGTTTGTTTTTGTTGTTCCTTACAATTTACTGCGATCAGAGATCTATGAGTATTTAATTAAGGGGCTCATAAATATGATTGCAAGCGCCTTTGATTGTATATTTAAAATTTCACGAGTTATTTCAAATCGACATAAAATTTGATTATTTTACTGCTGGAAAATAGTAAGCATTTCAAGTCATATTTAAGTAAAGTTTAAGATCTTAATCTCAAAGAAAATATTTCATTGGGGTTGTCGAAAATTCAACATGTTTTGTAGTGAACCAAATTTCCTTCTATATAACAATAATTTATCCTTATTATCAGTTGTATTAATCACTCATTTAAATTCTGAATTCCAATACTCTATCAGCTGGTTGATGTACAGTGTACAATGTACATTGTACACCGGTGCCTTTATGGGATGCCACTTGCAAATCGCTTTGATGAATTTGATAATATTTTTCAGTTTTGTAATTATTTTCCCCATAAATTTTACAAATTAAAGAAATAGATTTCTTTGGAAATATCAGTGAAAATATTATCTATATTCATTAAATGCAGTCGAATTGTTTTATACTTTCGGATTTCATTTTGACACGTATTGATTGTGCTGTGCACGGTGAATGAGTCGACACAATCAATTCTCGATACAATATCTGTTATCGGTTCAGTTAAATCACTGTATTAATAATAATATTAATAATAATAATAATAATAATAATAATAATAATAATAATAATAATAATAATAATAATAATAATAATAATAATAATAATAATAATAATGATGATAATGATAATAACGGTAATAATAATAAATAAATAACTTATACAGAGAACAACTCATCTCCTAAACCTAAAATCAAAGAAAATGATAACAGAAATATACACTCCGCCGTGAAACCTCTCAATATCAAGTAAAACGAAAATAATGTTCAAAACATGGTTCATTTGAGTACCTTGATTCAGAGTTGATTACTCAGACGACCGCTTGTTCAGTATTGCCGAGGATGAAACCAGCGAGGAATCGAATAGCACTTCAGATTTGCTCGAATGGGCTCAATCAATTACAGATAAATACAATGATGTGAAGGTTACAAATTTCACCACATCATTTCGCAACGGAATTGCTTTTTGTGCGATTATCCATCATTTTCATCCAAATTTAATGTTAGTTATATCGATATTATTATTATTATTATTATTATTATTATTATTATTATTATTATTATTATTATTATTATTATTATTATTATTATTATTATTATTATTATTATTATTATTATTATTATTATTATTATTATTATTATTATTATTATTATTATTATTATCAATTATCATTAATTAAATAAATAACCATGTAAGCCAATTTCCACAGTGTTTATTCATAAAATAAAACATGATATATTTGGGCCTAAATTGGCTCACATAGCTATTTATTTAAATTATATTTTTATAAATGAAGCTATTATAGACAAAATATCGAATATTCAAAATTTACCAGAAAAATCTTGAAATTTATAATCTTTATAATCTCTTTCCAACTGTATATAAAATAAAATATTAAAACTTTGTTGAAAAAACTTTTTAAATTTAGTAAATTAAAAAAAATTTACACACACTACCTATTAGAGAATCTTTAGGTCTTTTCAATGAAATATAACTTTTCATTATTTGATACACGGGAAAAGCTTAGGAAGGTTTTTTAAAATTAAAAAGTTATTCTAATTTTTAAAATTTTGAATATTCTTTGTTTTAAATGATTATGCATTTAATGATATCTTACTTCTACTTTCAAATAAAATAAAGATTATAACGTTATAACATAGTACAAAAGTTTAATTACGATTAGAAAATTTGAAAAAAAAATACATATGTGCAGAAAAAAATTCAAGACTTTAGTTTTTAGACTTTTGACCTTCGAACCTTTAGACCAGTGATTCCAAAATTGGGCGCTACTGCTCTCTGATGGGAGCTGCAGCGATCCATGGGGCGGTGATTGATACAGTTGCATTCGGGTTATCTAGTTCCTAAATTTATCATAAGCAGAAAAAACATAAAGACATACTTTCTTATTGTGAGCATTTGGATGGTATCCATTCAGATTTTAATAAACAATTTGATATTTTAAAAATGACATACCGGATTGGATTTTGAATTCTTTTTCAAGTGCAAACACAGAATATTCTTCACAGTTAACTACAAATGATGAATTTAAATTTATATTCAAAAGCGACTACCAACAATTTTGCCTGAAAAAAGGAGATCCCTACGGTTTATTCTGAAATACGGGCTGTAATTCAAAAGTTCTTAATTGCATTTCCTTCATCGTATTTAGTGGTACTTGGATTCAGTGTGGTAACCAATTTATCAACAAAAAAAGAAACTGATTGCAAATAGTCAAACGCGGTGATTTAAGATTACAGCTGACGAAAATAGAGCCGAGAATAATTAAATTTGTTGCAGCATATCAGGTTCATCTTTCTCATTAAAAATATTTCGAATGCTTTAACTCTTTTGTATTATCTTTTTATTCTGAGTTCAATAAATAGCTTCATAATTTCAAACTTCAATGTTTCTAATTTACACCTTTCTTTACTATATTTTACGAAAAAAGTAGAAACATTAATACACATATCTTTCTGTTTAATTGCTATTAAAATTTTTTAAAAAATTTCAAGGGTGCGCTGAGTAACATCTTTCTTGAAAAGGGTGCGGTAAACACTGCTTTAAACAAATAAGACCTCATGACCCAAGATATTCTCCCTAATATTGGCGATCTTTTTAATTCTATTTGAGCAAAAACAAAATTTTAAACCACTTGAAGATTTGCACCCACTATGGTTGATCCCTACAAGGTCTGAGTAGCACCACTGAATAGAGCTTACATGAATCTATAGTCACACCAAAAAGTTTGTATTCGACAGGTTGGGAACCCTGTGATTTTGATAACATTTAAAAATTTAGAACCCTTTGAAAGTTTACATACATCATAGTAAAACCCTTGAAACTAGAAGTTTGACCACTGAATAAATAGTGAATATAATACTATTCACAGAAAAAAATACTATTCATGAGATAAAATTGGTCTGCCATTAGAGATTGTACTAGAAATCAATTTTAAACTTCATTTTATTCAGTTAGTTATCCGAAAGCCAAAAAACATTTGGATCTATTGAATTATAAAATTTGGTATTCCGACTAACTATGTCATTAAAGGTTTTATTCTAGTTATTTAATTTACACAGTAATCTATCCAAATTTTGAGAACAGCTGGTAAAAGTGCCGAAAATTTATTGTGTAAACAAATCATAGATTTGATAATAAATTTCAATGGACTTTTGACATAATCAGTAAACTCTGTTTAACTGGGCTTTATTCGGGCTATTTTCTTTTCAACTTTATATTTATTATTCTATCGTAATTCTATCAATTCCCGTTCGCTACGATTTCGATTCTCATTAAAATTTCAATCTCGTCAATTCTCTAGTTAAGAGAGAGCACCTTTTCTAGTTATCATTTCCTCTAAACGCACTCGTTATCGCGAGGTAATTGGGCTTTAACTGCGATATACTACTCAAACTTCATCATCCGTGCATTTATTGGTTTTACATAGACTAGATTTTAGAGTATAATTATCAGAGATTTATGACTTTTCTTATATTTACAACACTTCTATCTTCTCATATGAAATTCACTTGTCAACATTTAATGTTTTGAATAGTTAGAAGTGGTTACTAGGAGTTCCCTGTTAACAGTTTCTAGTTAAGGCCTATTGCTGGATAATGTACCGAAATGATATCTTTCTGATTGACATTTCTAAGCCATACCCATTTCAGAATTCTCAGATTTGCTGCCGTATACTATTACGCCACTACCCATGTAAGTGGAAGATTTCACTTTTATTCGGCTGACTTGATTTTATAAATTTGCCTCAAAACGACTTTTAGAAACAATAAGACCAGATTGTCTGTCCTAAAATTGTTCTCTCATCCCTCAAATTAATCCAAAGGAAATAAAAATGGCCTTATTAACTGCAATCGTCCTATAAGTAGTTGTGGGGCTATTACTTGAAGGATTATGATGGTCTGGTTCAGATTATCGGCTAATAACTATTATTTTATTTTGTTAATAAAAAATTAGAAATCTTCTTACAAAGAATCCTTCTAAACTTATCCATTTAGGTCAGCGGTTTTCAACCGGTGGTACGCGTACCACTGGTGGTTCGCCAGATGTCGCTAAGTGGTATGCGAAAAAATATATAAATTATTTATAAATTTTATAACTTAACAATTAACACTTTTACCATATTAATTTCAAAGATTATAATCGTCCATCATGCGTCTTGTTGTTTTAAATGAGAAATGTTCACTAACAGTGACTAACTGTCTAACAATAACTAATTCTAAGATTCAAGTCAGTAATAATCAATAGTGGGTATTATAAATTGTGTTGCTTTTGATTTGACTTTTGCTGGTGGTACGCCGACATTAAAATTTCTTACCTGGTGGTACAATGAAAATAAAGGTTGAAAACCGCTGCAGTAGGTTATTCAATTTTAAGATTTTTAATATTCTCAATAGATCCTAAAATGAAGAATTAACAACAACATTTATGTAATCTTTCTAGTCAATTTTAGAAGCTCACGTAAGCAATGCATTTCAAAAATAAAGTTGAATTAAATGAATTGGAAATTGCATAACTTCTCTTGTCAATTCTTCTTTCGTGCTGTGCAAATAAATCTAAAGCGAAATACAAAGTATTACTCGCTTTCAACAAGACGAATCCACAAGTTGCTAGGTCAGTCAATTGAGGCAATACAATATTTTATGAGATTATTTATCTGTACCATAGACAAATATAAGCAATTTCAAAGCTATCTAATAAGTCTTTTAAATGTTCTATTCTAGTTTCACAAAACTCCCTCATACACATTTAAAGTTACTAAGAAGTTCCTTCAACGATTGGAGGTCCACACATTATAACAACTTTTGGAATGAATTTGTGTAAATGGTAATTATTCTATATTTTAATAAGAATTAAACAAAAAACCATTTATGTCGTGCACGGTGTGATTTATAATTGAAAATGAGGACTATCTGATAGGGAACGTTTAGTGCTCATTGTCAGCGTGTTATGGAACTCAGTGGTAACTATGCTACATATTAGTGTAGAAATTTTGGGTTGTAATACTTGAAATAACGAAGAACTTAATAATTTAAAATAAAAAACTTATTTAAGATACATTTGTCAAAGATAATACCTAGGATAATGCTTCCGATCAGTGGGACTAGTGTAATTCAAGTCGTGAGCCGCGTACTCTCTAAGAAATCTTTACACTGTTGATAAAAATACAAAAATCAATGCTTGTACATTTTAATTAAATTTAAGTAATTTATTTCAATTCAATCAAAGTAGTAATTATATCAATGGATAATTATTTATTAGTTAGTGATTTTACCAGCATTCAATAAAACATCAAATTTATTTAATTCGTTTTGTTTTTCACATGAGTCTTTGTCATTTTTAAATAAAGATCAACTTTGTCTAAATAAATAGTGTTTTCGAAGCAAATAAAAACCTTATTCGCATATTTTTATTACACAAAAACAAAAACTTTTAATTATGTAGACCGCTGGGTGTATAACATTCTTAAGCCTTTCAGTCCTAATTTCTTTATTTAGTTAAAATAACTTAATTTTTTGATGCGCCAGTAAATGGATAACAAATAACTAAAAATAATTAATTATTTATTTTTGGAAGTGTGGGGAGTCTTTTAGGGGCTCGGACATTTCTGAAAAAAGAACACATTTTACTTATAATAACACCACTGCGACATATGGCCAATTGGGACTGAAAGGGTTAAAATGCTTATTTTAATTTTTAATCAAAAATTGAAAGATTTTCATTTGCGCTGAGAATAATTATTGTTCGCTAGCACAGCGTACTCAGCTTAGGGGACCCATGAGTAGCATTATATATATATTTAATCGCTTTTTTTTGAAGTTTTGGGATTCAAATTATTTCCCGCCGTATATTCGAAGCACTTCCGTATTTTTGGGTTATGTTTTTATCACTTGAAAGTATTTTATTATTCTTTTCATTAGCTACTGCATCTTTTTGATTTACAGTCATGCTCATCTTTGCGGCTTTAATTGTTCAACTAAATTTTCCTTTTGTTTCCCTTTTCTTTCGTTTTTCTTTTAATAGTATCACTACGATTCTTTTATTTTTCTGAGCTCGCCATATTGAGGTTTGTTACGAAAATGTTAAATTTCCAAATTAATTTTTTTTACGCTGATACTATAAATTCCATCCTTTATATGAGGCGGGTTTAGACGAGATGTCTTCGTCAAAGTTACTTAAGAAATAGCGTTTCATATTGTTAAAAATAACATTTGGAACCCTCTAACTTCCAGCCCCCTCGAATTACAGGGATTAGGGAGTCTATTAGTATGCCCATGATTGTATTCATAAATATATTTCGTTGATTATTGTGATAACTCAGTCTTATTAAAAAATAATGTAATCAATAAGCTGTGGACATTTTACGATTTCATAAACGTTTTTCCCTGTTTCAGACAAACAGGCACAAGTATTTTCTGTTTTATGATTAAGATACATAGTGAAGATACGCAGTGCAATAAATTCAACAATATTTTTAAAGATAAATCTGTAATATGTTATCCATTTTAAAAATGATGCTCAGTGGGTTTAAGTCATGAATTCAGATTAAATATACAAATATGATATATTCGTTAGAAAAACGTATATCGAATTTATATTACAACATTTTTTATTACACTTTACATATTCAGCGATTTTGAGTCACTCAAACCTTCAAATGTAAAAGAAAACAACAGAATTGCCTTTTCTGCAGCTGCATCTCTTGGAATACCGAAAGTCCTAGATCCAAATGAAATGAATTTCCTCAAAATCCCAGATTTATTGTCTGTAATGACATACTTGCATCAATTGAGAACGCATTTCACGGACAATAATCTCATTGTGATTCCAGGATCAATTGGAAATAATTCCGCCAAAAATTATTCGAAACAGGCATCTTCAAGTGCTGCAACTTCCCCTACAGATATTAAAAATACAAACTTTTCATCTCCTACAGAGTAAACTTTTTATTAAGTACAATAATAATAATAATAATAATAATAATAATAATAATAATAATAATAATAATAATAATAAATAATTCTAAAAATAAATTAATAATAATTATAATATTAGTATAAGTATAAAATGGTGATTCCTTGGTAGCAGCATAAATTAATAAGTCAGATAAGTGAATAACAAAATAAGCCCTGGCTGCGAAGTAATAATTATGTTGTTATTCACTTATCTGATAAGTTATAATAATAATATTAATAATAATAATATTAATAATAATAATAATTATAATAAAATTTATTATTATTATTATTATAAGAATAATTATAAAAATAAATAAATATAAAAGTTTAATCTGATTGCTTCATATTTAGAATAGACGAAACGAAGTCACCAGGGAAATCTCCTACTCCAGTTAAGCATTCTCCTGAACCTATTAATAAATCACCAGCTACGGTAATATAATCTGTAACTATTGTCTATTCATAACAATAAGTAGCTAATTATATTAAAATAAAATTAATTTTTATTATTTTAATATTATACTTATTAATATGAATACAAATTTGATATTTCAGATCACTGAAGATCCGATCAAAATCCCCAATGAACCAATAATAATAGTCAATGAAGAGAAAAGTTATTTATTATTTGTAATTTAATTAATTAGTTTTAATATTTTTAATAAAGTAAAATAAAATTTATTTACTGTCCTTTAATATTAAGGCAGTTTTTACAAACATATATTCTAAGAAATCTATTTTGTATAAATATTAGATATTTGTATATATATTTATATATTTATATATATATTTATATATATTTATATATATTTATATATATTTATATATATTTATTTATTTATCTATTATTTACCTTTCTAATATTTTAAAAGCCGGAGTATTTGAATAAATTCCATGAGATAATTTGTTTATTAAATTATGGTTTAGATCAGCGTTTCCCAAAGTGGGTTCCGCGAACTGATAGCAGGGGTTCCGCGAACTTTTTGTAAATATATTTCCAAAAAATCTTTATAAATAATTTTCGATTCCATACGAATCCAATTTAAAATTCTTTTTCGATTCCATTTGATATTGCCTCAAAAAACATATATCCATTCTATTTTATATGTCCCAATTCCATTTCATTCAGCATCATCAGTACAAAGTATTGTTATAAAACCTAGATCTGGCAACATTTACATTGTGCAAACAATATTTTTATTCCCGTTTTAGATTTTTTTAAAATTGTTCGGCAGACATGCGCATACAACTATCAGCAATAACACCAAATATAAGCAGGATTTGCCAGGAAAAGAAGCAACAACACTGTCCACACTAATAACTTACTCATTTATAAGTTTATTTTATTTTTGATATGTGATTGATCAACAATCAAATGAATTTATTAATTTAATTTTTTGTATTATTGTTTTTTTGTTTTAATAAATACTATAATTTTCTATAATAATATATAGCTCATATTAATATTTAAAATTAAAATTCGAATATATTAGTATATAAGGGTTCCGTCAAAAATTTGAAATCAAAAAGGGTGCCGCGGTGAAAAAACTTTGGGAAACGCTGGTTTAGATAATCATATTTTTCCATTGTTTTTAAATCAATAATAAAATAAATCATTTAATAAATTATAATTAAGTAAAAAACCTAGTCAATGTAAGATTTATTATTAACACATTGAAGACGGTAATGGAAAATATATAGCCTGAGTTCCCGTTAACGTTTTATGATTGTTTCATTAATAATTATTGGAAATGTTGCCTGTTCGTTGACAGTCCTGGAAGCAAACTTTCTTTGTTAAATTCTTTGTTGAGATAATGTCGTGGAAAGCAAAGGATTTCATAAAATTAGGAAGCATCTATTAAGGGAATTCGCAAAGAAAATTTTTAACCCCGTACCCATTGTCCATTTTATGACAACCCCCGGGATTTCTCCCGCAAACAGACATTCTTAATTTTCAGAAGAAATTTACATCATCTAATAAACGTTACCGAATGTTGCGGCATTACCGCGGCTGCAGATTCGTATACACTAATCAAAATTCTAAGATGGAATGTATGTAGCTATATTATAATAGCTATATTATAGCTATATTATAATAGCCTATTGCAGGAGATTAAATGTAAAATTCTATCATAATTTTTTACATTTATATTTACGCTCATAACTGACTGATTGACTGACTCTGGAAGGCTATACATTTTTGGGCTTATTTCTCAGACCGTCTTAGATAGCCCCTTGAAATTTTGCATAGGTGTTTAGTATTAAAATGGAAGTGGTCGCCATTTTGTTTTGAATTTTTGTTTAAATGGTCGGATTTCAGTCAAGCAACATCATTTTAAAGTCAATTTTGGACGAAAAAGCCGAATATGGGCCCAAAATCCATGATTTCGTGGTACACTTGGTGGTTATTTCGTTGAAATGGAAAGGATTACATAGTATAATGTGTGTGAGATTAGATTTGTTTACATTTTCACCACAACGGGGTGGGGACCGGGTATTATATCCGCCCTAGACATTAGTGAAATAATAGCCCGAAATTGTATGCAGATTTTAAATGATGTGGAAATTGTAACTGAAGCTGCTGAATGCCACTGGGGATGTCCTAGGCACTTGGACTCCCTCCATATTGTCCACATGTCTTCTTTGTTAAGACCCATTCATCCTTTTTTGGAGACGTCCTTAATGGAAACGGAAAATAAACGAAAGTCGCAATATCATACAAGAGATTTTTTTTGCTTTTTTCATCATTATTTAAGTAAAGAGTTGATCTGGGTTAATTTAAAATCAAATTTTCTTTCACTTCTAAATCAAGTTTGCTCTATCCTATTTCCGGCAAATGGTAAACGATCGGTTTGATTTTTTTGGAGATCAAAGGCTTTCAAATGTTATACTTTATTCTGTCTTAAATTTCGAATTTAAGATTACTGATATTATTGATGATTTTACTAATAGTTTACAAAAAATATTTTATTAAATCGTTAATAAAAAACAAATTCAAGTAAAAATTTAAACAAAATTGAGCTTGGATTGTAGCGAATGCTCAAAGATCAAAGCCATATAGCGACTGATTGATGGATATATAAGTTGGTTCTACTATTGGACATTGGCATCATTTTCGTAGATAAAATAACAGTAACGTGATAAATTGATTCAACAAGGCTCATTGTGACACATTTTTTCAACCGATTATTTATTCACAATGATTTAGAATGACAACTTGTGTTCTTTCTATCACTCTATTTCATTGTTGTAATTTTGTTGTTTTCCAATTTCTCAACGATACATATTAAAAATTTATTGATATTTTTATGCACAATGTCCCTTGATTTTATTGACTTTCTGTGATAGTTTTTCTAGTGTAAGTGTAAAAATTAAATATTCAACTTTAATAGCGCTACTCAAACATACGTTTTACAAAAACTTTCATTCCGAATCATTGTCGCTCTACTGAAAGGAAAAAATGTCCACTTAATCAGTTCGACAGGTTTAGTTTGGGTTTTTAGGAACATTTTTTCATTTTGTGCCAAATTGCAAAAAATTGAGTATTTTTTTCACTCTGTAAAATTCCGATCAACCTTAACAAAAATTTATTATTTTTTATTATTATTAAAATGTGTATTATAGAAAATGCATTAAAGAAATGTGTATTATAAGTGTATCTGTACTTCAATATATAAAGTGTCACACAAGATAAATTATTTTTCATATATTATAATGAAATGTCTAATTTTGGAGGAGTTATAGACGTGTCCCATGAACATTTTAACGCGCCGGATTATCTATATGTGAACCAGCACCATTTAAATTGATTGTGTTGATCCAATCGATTCTCAAAAATATATCAATTTAAAAGTTCATTAATTTCAATAGAAAAATTGTATTATTTTGCTCTGTCTATTGTTACTCTCACAGGTAGGCGTGCTGATTTATCCATGGTCAATTGTTATGATGTTGTTCGGCCAAATCTGATTGTAATTATTCATGAAACTCTTTGTGCTAATATTATTTTATACACAGGGGGGATGTTTGGTGAATCATTGACAAATTTTTTATCTTTACCCTGTCTCACTTCAGCTTTTCATCTAGCAATTTCAACTTCTAACATTTGAAAAAAGGCAATGGGAAAATTGGTTTTAAATTTAAATATTAATCAACAGTCAAAAACTTAATCAAGATAAGAAAAATTGTAAATGAAAACAAATTAAAGAGGAATAAATGTGTGATTTTTCCGATAATTTCAACTACTTTCCTTACCTCGAAAACGACAAGTTATTCAAGTCACTTACTTTACTACCGAAGTCATTTTATGACGCCAGTTAGATTTATTTTTTTCCCAGCCTGTGTCGCTACAGATTAATGGAAATTTTCATACAACTCTTATGTCTCTTATTTATCAGTATCAAGCGGTGATTTCTTGTTAGCAGCATAAAATTATTTTTAATCGAAAGTTTTTTATCCATTTAGTATATACTTTGCAGCAAGGGCTTATCTTATTATTTAAATATGTATCAGTATTATTATAATATGGGATAATAATATGTGGTATGTGATTTTTATTTTTGGTAAAATATGGGTAAACATTGTTGCAGTCATTCCCCCTATAAATGTTCACCAATAATAGATGAGCAAATAATTAATATAAAAATTATCCAAAATTATCTCGCTTTTGTATACTTCAAATATAATAAAATATATAAATGGTATTTTGAAAGGTAAATAATTCCAAGCCAGCCAGGCCAAGTCAAGATCAAATTGCATAAATCAACATATGATTAATTCAGTGAATAAATACATTGTTTTAGGTGTTTTATTGGGTTATTTATTACAAATTGTGACAAATTGGATCAATGACAATTTGTGTTGGACTCCATTGGAGTCTCACCACAACAATTTTGCAGAAAAATCAATATTATTGTTGACATGAATTATAATTGTTTACCTTTGGATTTTATTGTTGAGTGATACTATGGACAATGACGCTTACTCTGAATTCATTTAAAATTCAACACAAATATTAAATGAAAATGGATAAAAAAATAGTTGAAATGTATATTAATGCTATCAGTTGAAATTCTACAGTTACAGATTTTCTAATTTATTTTCTCCATCATTTTATTATTTAATAATATATTCTAATTAAACCAACTTTATTTAAATATGGAAACGGATAAAGTTCACCTTTTTATTTTCTATATTTCAATATTTTATTATGGCTTTAAATCAGTGGTTCCCAACTTTTCTGGTGCTGTGATCCCTTGATAACACTTGCCAAGTTGTTGCGACCCCAACAATAAAATCAATAGGATCGCTGCTCACTCACTGAATTTTTGCAGTTAACTACTATTTTTTTGATTTCTAAATATCTGATTTTATTTAAATTTTTTACTTTATACTATAAAGTCAGAGTAGGAGTATCGCTTAATTTTAAAACGATAGTTAGAAACCACTGACTTGCGTAAACAAATTATTTTGGAAAATTGTCACCCGACCCCCGTTGGGGTTGCCATCTACAGGTTGGGAACCGCTGCTTTAAATAAAAATTATTACAACATTTGCTATTTTTATTTATGCACTTACCAACATTATATCTTTGATTACAATTAACTAAGGAGTTTATCGAATGTTTATTATTGCAAACCTTTGCATGGGAGGGGTCGATCGCCCCAGCCTTATGGATCTGCCACTATATCCAGTATCATCCAAGAACGTTTAAAAACATTTTATAATACTAAAATCCATCGCATTGTTTAATTTTTCTATTTAAGCATTTCTTTTTATTTGATATTCGGAGTTGTTAAATAGATCCAACTTCTGTTGTGAAGTTCATATCTGATTATCATTTACATTCTATTTTTTCAATGGTATCATAACCGCTAGACCTTTGACATATTTGATGCGTGAGACCCTAGAGCTTATACCAATTAGTGATTTTGTTCCCGGTCAGATGTTGACTTATCAGATCTTTTATTATCTTTGCAAACAGATTCGCTGATATTTTCAGAGATAACATTACATGAAATTGAGTAAATATTTTTTTTTATTTTTAAGCGATATTATGTTACTTAAGATCTTAGAATAAATTCTGTTAATTAATACACGTATAATTTAATAATAAAATCGTATAAAAATTGCGATGACAAAGTTCTCGGAAAAATTATGATCTCAGATGATCATATAGTTATAGAATATTTCGAAATGTGATTATGTGATCTGAGAAATATAATTTATAAAATTATATATAATTTATAAAAATATTAACAAAAAAGATTAATCAAAACTATCGATTTATCTATTAATTGAATTAATTAATGGGCACTTATTGATTGTGAATATTTTGTTTCAAGCACCTACCAAGATGGCCAAAAGCAGATCCCCTAAGAAACCAAAGATGACTTTAGCAAGTTTCAACGTTGATGGTAATTTTTATTTAATAGTGCTCATATTTACTCGCGAATTTTTATATTACCTAATCTAATCTATATTTTTAATTAATTATATTTCGTTATTTTTAATGTCAAATAGTTCGTTGTCTAAGTACCTCTTTGAGTGGGACGCTTTAAACAAAAATTTTAATTAATCGAATTATCGAGGTTCAAGGGGTTCTTTATATTTGAATATGACATAAATATTTTAATTTTTCCGTCAATTATCAATTAATTTTCCAAAAACTTTAGTTCTTGATGAGCCTTCATTGCCATATAAATTTAGTTAATCATCTCGATAAAAATACCTCATAATCTTACGTTCAGCAGATTTACCAGACCTTAAGCTTTTCTAGTTCTGGAAATAATGTTGATTTGTTTCCTACTTCACATATCTTATTCTCCTTTCTTCCAATCCCGTATCGTGTTCGGCATGTCACAATCTCTTGCTATGTTACTAACATTATTGTTATTTTGTCTTAAAAATTCAAGCGTTTTGAGCTTTTCTTTTGTATTATTTGACTTACTAGGCATGGGATAAAAAATATAGAAATATAATATTCACAAAATTAATAAATCTTAAAATGTTTTAAAAAATCATAGACCTAAAAAACATAAACAAGTATTAATAAAAAAGTCAAAAAAAAGTCAATGCCACTTTAAGTTTATTTTTGAAGACGACAAAATTTATTTGCCAAGTCATCTAAATAAAAAACTGACAAAAGTTTTAAAGAAAACCGGTAACTGTAAAACTTTAGGCAAAATTATGACTGAAACTATTTAATATGGTTTTATTAAGTGAAATAGATTAATACTGAAAATTCCAGGGCGCTTGCTAGCCTAGAGGTTGATGATAAATCAATAGTTTATGTTCTCGACCGCGCATGGCGCTAAATGAAATTGTACTAAATGCAAACTCCATTAAAAATATTGAAAATATGACCATGGAAAACTATATATATTGACACTTAAAGTATTTAAGAAATAACTAAATTTTATCATCAGGATAATACAAATTTTTACAAAATATAAAAAAATGCCAGCATTGCAAATTGTGAGGCGGAAATATCTTTCTCCAGGATGAGGTACACAAGAACAAATACCGTAACAAAAGTTTGCAGAATGCCACTCCTGGCACCCAGCTATGAGTAAATGGCGCGATGACTTATTTATTGTAATTTATTGGTTTTATTAAATATTTTGTTTGTTAATACGTTTTGAAATAATATATTTTTTGATATAAAATATAATATTTGACATTCAACACCATTTCATAAATGAATATATTTCTACTCTGATTTTGATGTTATTAAAAATGAATTTTAAACTCCAATTTAGAAATTCTTTTTCTAACCAAAATGGGGTCCCATAAGACTTGAAAAAGGCCTAGGCCCCGATAAAACTAGCTCCGCCTCAGAATATAGTCACAGAATTTCTGCACATCCTTTATTAAACGTTTGTTTTCTATGTTAATTACACAGAAATTATTATGAAAGCGGCGGCTAAAACTTTAGTTCCGATTCAAACCGTATAAAATGATACCTCTGCCATATATTTCGTATATTTTCTTCAACATCACCTTCTTATCGGATAACCTCTTCATATGAAACTGAATAGTTATGCAAATATTTCCGTTGATACTTATCGAGGATTCGCTGTTGAATTTTTTGTTTTTCTTCCTTTTTGGCACCAGTGAGAAATATCAGAATTCAATCGATAATTTCAGTGATTCCGTCTGTAACAGAAATCAATTTATTGGCATCTTGATCGCCGCCTGTCTCGACCAATAAAAATTATAATTCCGTAAACGAATTAAATTGACAATTTCAGTTCAAGTCAGATTTTATTTTTGGATTATTTCTATTATTGATTGTTTATCACAATTTCTTTTAATGATTTAGCACTTTGCTTTTGAATTTTATTTTATCGAATTATTATTAATGTGTAAAGCAGTGATATTGGAAAAGCTCTCTCGGTGAACTATATCTACCTATTTATGGAGAATTATTCTTAATAAAGCGTAAAATAAATCTATAGACGATTTGACAGAATCGAAGAAATTGTTTACTAAACGATTTGTGATAAAATCTTTGTTGGATGCACGAAAGAACTAAGAAAAATTTGGATCGTAAAGAAACATTTTATATCAGAACCCCTTTGACAATTGTTAGTGAGATTAAAAATAAAAAATATATCACATTTGAGGTAATATCTTCAAAAGCCTGAGAATACAAGCTTTGATGCTCATTCAAGATTATCATCCAATACCTTTTCCAAATTTCTTCACTAATAATAATAATAATAATAATAATAATAATAATAATAATAATAATAATAATAATAATAATAATAATAATAATATCAATAATAAAACATTTGAATAGGTACCGTCAAAGATAAATGGTTATCTGAGAGGAAAATAAAATCAGTTTCGTTAGGTCCATTGAATATGTTTTCCGAGCAAGAAACGAAAGAAATTTCTACAAGTCCAACACCAAAGCCAGCACAGACAAATGGTATATTTGAATGAATACCAATATTATCTATAATTATTTCATGGATTTTCAAGGTCACCAAGCTTCTCCTTCACTACCCAAAGACAACTCCCCAATTCAAGTCCAGAAAGTCAATGATAATTATATAGCGGCAGAAACTGAAGCCCTTGAGAGAGAGCAAGATAAAATCGACGAAGAAGCTTCTCAGTTGGAAAAGCAATTGAGATTAGTTATGGGAAAAGACAAGAAAAAAGAATCAATTTTAATGAGCAAGTGGTTTAATATTGTCAATAAAAAGAATGCCTTGATCCGACGAAATATGCAATTACAGATTTTGTAAGTGATTTTCTTTGAATATTGATTGTGATGTTATTTTAATAAATCAGTGTATTTAATTAATTATTAATAAAATTAAGTGTCCATGATTGAGTACCAAAAATGTAAACAGGATAGATAATTCAAATCCAATGGTTTATGAATGACTGACTTAGTTTGAAGCTGGAAATTAGTTTGCCATTAGAAATCGAATGGAAAATCACATTTAAAATTCTATTTTAAATATTTTTTAATATTTAATATAAAATCTTTTTAAGAAATACTCGATAGAAAGTCAATTTTCAGATAACACTGGACTCAATTTTTATTTTACATTTATAAGATGGGATTTATTTTATTATCATCCGATAAAGAAATCTCGATTTTCAGATAACATTGAAATAAAAATCTCATTTTATCGATTAAAATTAAGTTGATATTTCATCATCACAAATTTACTGCTTAGAGTCATTATAAAATTTTCAATTTCATACACAATAATAATTATGCATTTGGTAACAGAAAACTTGTGATGATGAACTTAAATAAAGAGAAACAATATCATTTTACATTTTTTTATTCGGTTAGTCACCAATGAACCAAAAAACATTGATTATATTTAATCATTTACTGTCATCATATTCCAATTGGAAACTTTATTTGTGTTTACACCTATTTGGTGACACATGAATTATATGAGTTTACTGTAAGATATTAAATGTATTTATACGTTTAATAAGAGTTACAAAAAATAATTGATATCATTATTATTATTATTATTATTATCATTATTATTATTATTATTATTATTATTATTATTATTATTATTATTATTATTATTATTATTATTATTATTATTATTTATTATTATCATTATTATCATCATCATTTATTAATTATTAATTCTATTTATTTTTAATATTTCTATTATTTACTATCATTTACAACCTCTGTTTTTAATTAAATTTACCAGTTTTTAAGTGATATGAAATAATGTTTTATGATAGTTTCACTAAAATAACATCAAATAGAACAATTTAATCTAAACTAGAACCACATAGAACAAGTTTTAAACAAGCCAACAAATATATACTAAATGTATCATATTAGTTGATATTATCATGTGCAGGAATGTCTTTAGCAACTTGAATAACTTCAATGTTACACCGAATGCTTTTTTTGAACTGACGCCGTCCCTCCCAATGAAGTTTTCTTTTGACATGTACTAATTTATTGTTATTGTTACATCCACAATCCATAATAATCTCTATAGGCATTTACATGATAGGAATACATTATCTGCAGTAGTTTTTGTATCGCCTTAAAAAGCTTTGTGTGCAATTTCAATAAGTTCTTCAGTTGGAATTTCTTTGTTGGAATTGAAAAAAACCTAAACCTAAAAAGTTGAAGTACTTGACCCTCCTCCCTTGTGTTCCCTCGTGTTCCATTTCCCTTCTTATGCGATGCCCTTAATGGATGCTCCCTTACTGATGCCCTCAACATTTTGAATTTTTCAACTGTCCTAGTAATAGTGTTATGTTTCAATCTAAGATTTTTGTGATTTTGTAGGGGAAAATGTAACAAGTATTATTAACTTCTGCCGTGATATGGGATAATAAAAGTATATCACTGATTAATATTTAAGTTTAACCGCCACGGTCAACTTTTGAATCTAGACAAACAGTGACATTTTGCACTATTATTTTTGACAGTTACATAGTACCGAAGAGAGCCAAATAATCTCGTAATTACTGTGACATCAGCTATCGCATTGAATATAACTTTTAAAATTAATCTTACAAAAATTTTAATTTGTTATTCTATAAACAATTATTTTCAGGGAAAAAGAACAAAATTTAGAACGAAAATGGAACCTGCTTCAAGAAGAACTTCGACAAATTATTTCGATAGAAGGTTTTGACGATGATTTTTGTTATTGGTTGGAATTTTCTCATTGAATTTTTAGATTGGAGTAAAACCGAGGAGATGAAACGGAGAGAAGATTTACTAATGAAAGATCTGATTAACATTGTGAATCAGAGAGATAAAGTTGTCAAAGATCTTGATGCGTATGAGCAAGGGTGAGGTGAAGAACGAGATAAATTCAATTAATGATTTTCCCATTTCAGAATCGCCACAGACATGGAGTTTGCTAGGGATAACCAAGAGAAGATGATTGGAAATAATATTTTCTCGAAACATTTAGCCAATGCGAAATTCGGTGACAAGAATTGCGTCATCCAGTGACATCACTTTCGTATCATTTGATTGGTACATGTTGACTTTCATTTTGATTTGTTATATTGATCAAATATCACATGTAAACAAAAGAGACTGGAGAAAAGAAATAGATGTATTGTTTTGAAAATAAATTTCAGCTGACTTATTTGTTCTTTCTAAACAGATTTATACAAATATCAAGTAAAACACTGTTAAAATCCGTGAAAATAAGTTAAAGGAAAAATCTATATAACTAAATAAAAAGTAAGAATTCTGTAGGAAATGGCTCTTGATCTGGTTCATCGTGTTCAGTAGGAAATCAATAAATATGACTTATTTATTAGATCTCAAACCAAACTAGAATTTAAATTTTGAAAAAAACTCGTGTTTGTGAGAGTGCATTTCAGATGTGTTTTACGTCAAGGGACATTATATTGCACCTTAAATAGTAAATCAAAAAACTAGCCTAAAACATATGCGTGTGTTATAACCAAAAATAATATTAGATAAGACCTTATACTATAGCAGGATAGAAAAATTTCACGAGAGAAAAGAAATCATGCACGCAGTCTTGATTCACAAAATTTATATTGTAAAAATTACTAATAATTAGACAATAAATTGTACCCAATATTTTTATAATTAAAAATTAATTTCTTTGAAGCCAGAACTGATGCTTCCCATAGGATTTATTATCCTACACAGAGAAAACCATTGAAATATGTAAGTTTGCCTTCTAAATTTAGTTAACTTATAGAGGTTATTGCATAATATATACTGCTGATAAAAAAGGAATAATTGAAAGTGATTTTGGAAAAATTAAAAATTGAATAAGAGTAAGTCTCCTTTCTTCAATGTCTTTCAATATTTGACATGCTTCTATCGGTCATGAATTCAATGAAGAGCTCCAGAAGTTCATGGAAATTTAAGAAATTATTACCACCACATGAAAAGATTTTTCACAAAATGTTTAATAAAAGAAAAGAAATGAGGTAAATTGTAGATATATTTAAAAAAATAAATAGATGTCTTACAATGTTTTTGTATTAGTTCATAAGTTTTAAAAATCATAATAAAATTAAATTTTATTAAAATTTTAAATAAATAAAAAAATTCTTTATTTTATAAAAAGCATTTTAATATTTCCAGGGTGCAAATTTATGTCCTCAAATGTACAGATTAATTATTTTTGGTATATTGTTTTTCGCTATTCCTCTCAATGAGTTTATGTGTATGTTCATATGTTCATTGTCATTTCTCATTTTTTGGTTGTTTGAGTGAACGCATGTGTCAGATTGTATTGTTCTGGAATTATAATAGTTTTTGGCAATAGATTTAACGTGTTTTTTTGAAACAGAATTACATTTTGTTTTTTTTTCGAATTCGTGTTTAGATGTAACGAGAGAAAAATCATTTCTAATATTTTGCTGTATTGTAATGAGTTACAATAAAAATGAGTCACATTATGTAACACTTGGAGATCGAGGTGGCATGTTTGGAGAATCACTTCTCCTACCTCTAGAGAAAATTGTAGTTTAGCTATGCACTTGTTTGAATGAATATCATTCTTTCTTTTCAGGATGGCTGAGAGAAGCATTAAATTCGTGGTGTAGTATTTTCAGGTAGTTGACACTTATGATGTGATGTTTTCATGGACTTTCTTCCTTGAGATAGCAGTCAAAACAGCAGTTTTCTGTGAACTCAAATCTTTATCAGTGAACCAATGAAAATTCGAAGGTGCACATTATCGATGGTTGTGTCTGTTGACATGACCTCAATCTATATATTTCAGATTTCCGAAGTCCTATGAGTTGTTAGCAATCCTTGATAGTTCATCTACTGCAAAATTAATTTGGCATCCAGGTGTTCTTCGATGAAGTGGTGACACATTTCACTTTTTAAACATCTTCTGACAAATTCCAATGCAAAACCAAGCACACCGTATTTACAAATGAGGATTCCATATCTAAAGTGATCCTTTACTTTTTCAACTATTTCTGAAAATGTTGATAACTTTTGTCTTTCTGTAACTACCTCAAAATCATAACTAGTTTCCATTAATCACGTGTAGCATTTTTAATATTCAGCTTTAAATTTTCTTTGTACAAGTGTAGTAGGACCTATAGTTTCAAACCATTCGGCACGTTTCGCTTACCAGTGAACAATAAACCTGATAGCTTTATTCTGAAATAACAAAAGGTAAAATGCTACATAATGTTGCACTTGTGAATATAAATGTTATTCTCATCACATCATTGACTATAAAATCATAGCCAATCAAAAACCTGAGCTTTATTTGTGTCACACTGTATGAAGACGAATGAAAGTAATCTGTTAAGCCAGTATACAAATTTCAAACTGTTACTGGCATATAGGAGGGCTGGATTTATTTTATGAATTTCAATATTTTAGAAATAGTTATTCTAGAGATGAATTATCGTCTATGCAATTGCTGAATTACGTTTGCGATAAAATATTAGATGCGCCTATCTCCAGTCTGTTTGTAGAGTTGTGTATACTTTTACCCCCTTCTCTGTATCAGTAGCAATTGGAGAGGGGAATTTCTAAAAATTTAAATTAATTAAAACATTTTTGTGAATAAAAAAGGCACAAGTTAAACTAAACGAATTAGCAAGAATTTCCATCTAGTGCAGGGCTTCTTAAACCATGGGTCGCGACCCCGTTTAAGGTCGCGTAGCAAAATTCTGGGGTCGTGAGAGATAAAAATAAAATTTAACAGAAAATGTTTTTTAACTTGTAAAATTATTGTTATAAAGATAAAATAACAATTATCCTAGATAAATATATCATAAAATCTTCTAGTTCGGAAAGATTGTTTGTACCTGCATTTCTATTAAGAGTATTGTAATAACTTGAATAACATTTATTATGAATTAGAATAAGAAGATGTTATAGGAATTTAAAAAAAATATAAATTTATTTTTCTTTTATATTTGTATGGGGTCGTCAAGAAACTCGCAATCATAAATGGGGTCGTGAATTACAAAAGTTTAAGAAGCTCTGATCTAGTGCAATGTTGGTGTGACAGATTCGATTGATATATTCATATTCCGAAAGCTCGAAAAGTTAAATTTCTGCTTTGGATCTTAGTATAAGGTATAGTAAGTGTCCTCATTGTCCTAATTGTACTTGTTATGTAATTGTGCAGTGAATCAATAAAGAACAAATTTGATATTTTTTTGTCCTCAGACTAGCGCACAGGTTGAAGAATTTGTCCAGGAGCGCCATACACCTCTTAAGTAGCCTTGGCCATTGCATAACTTATTTTGGTATTTTATCTTATAAAAATTACATATTTGTGTTCATTATAAAATCTACGACGAATAAATCAATTTTTCTAGCCTTAATTCAATAGTGCTTAATCAATTAGAATCAATTATTTTGTACAAAGATTCACTGAATCAGTTACTATTCACAGTATTAAATGGGTTGAGTAAGGTTACCGCTGTAAACTATTCAGATGACCCTTCATCTGGCTTTAGACAAAACAAGATCCTCTCGTCTGTGGCCTCCTTTAACTTCGTTGGGTTCACTATCGACTCTCTTTGGTTTATTGCAATTTTTTCTGTCCCAGTCTATTGACACCTCTACGTTTATACCATCTAATAGATAAGCCAATTATTGACTAAATCCTAAGATTTGAGCCGTATAAGTCGCAATAAGTATATCATCTCCCAAACAACGGTTACCGGAAACTGTCATTACTGATCTACTTCCGAAAATAATTATCGGACTCCAAAGAGATTCTTGATCATAACAATTAACAAATTGCTTTACAATCTTTTTACAAATCATTTTATAGTGTTTCTTGGGACGATAGATGTGTATAGTGATATGACGTCAAGACTGAAGGGGTATTTGAATTCTCTGTGGATACTTATGCCAGTTTTATTTAATCTCGTCATGAAGCAGTCGCTACTCTGAAGATGATACGGTACATTGTCCAGTAATGGTTTAGAGATTTTCGAAAGGAGTCAACTTGCTTTGGTTGTTGGTCCATTTATTTTAGATACAATTGGTCTGATTTTGATGGTAAGCCTATCTTTGTGAGTTTTTATTAAAAGGTAGAAGTTTATTATAATAATTATTATTTCAGATAAGTAAATGATAAAATAAATCCTAGCTGCAAAGTAATTATTATATTGATGAAAAGATTTGCAATTATCAAATAGTCCTTATTTTATTATTTACTTATCTGATATTTTAATTTATGCTGCTACCTAGGAATCACCGTTTTATATTTTATTATTATAATTATTGTTATTATATATATATTTCTTCTTATTATTATTATAACTATTATTATTATTATTGGTATTATTATTGGTATTATTATTATTATTATTATTATTATTATTATTATTATTATTATTATTATTATTATTATTAATATTATTAATATTATTAATATTATTATTATTATCAATATTATATAAATCACTGCATTTTGCACGATAAAAAGTATTTAATAAAAAGATTATAAATTTATGGACAGAAAAATTATTAATTATAATTGTGTAAATGAACGATTGCAAATTATTCAACAAAATGTCAAAATGATCCGAACTGTCGAATGCGAAAAAAAATTCATATTAGCATAGTTGATAGAAATTTCACCGGCTCATATTCATGGCATAGTTTCAATTGATTATTTTCTCATAGAATTTGTCTAAAAATGCGGTCGCAATGCTGCCTCGTTGAAATTTATTAGTGACTAAACTGACGGTATTTACAAATTTTTTTCATTATTTTTTACAATTACTCATTACTTATTATATCCAACAATTTTTGTTTTAATGATTAGCAATTTATTCGAAAATTCGCTTTTGATTATTAGTGAGGTTATTTTAAAAATAAATAAAAAATAAATTGAATAAAGAAAGAAATTGAGTAGATTTGAATTTGAAAATGTTATCAATAATAGAATCGACATTGCGAAATGAGAAGCCGGAAAGGCACAAGTGTAAAATGTGTATTATGATAGCAGTACAGTGTGATAATCAAAATTTAATTAATTTATTAATTAAAGTGGAATGAAGTGTAATGTAAAGTAAACATTCGGGAAAGTAAACAAATGAGATTTTTTGGACAGTTTATTAGATGAAAATTAATCAAATAAAATCTGGTTGATATGAGTAAATGGATTTGCAATGGAAATTGTTGATTTTTGATTAATAAATGGTTGGTTCCCTTAACTCTTTGTGTTCTTTGAAATAGAAATTAATAGATAACACTCCCAATTTATATTGATTATCAATTGTTTATAATCGCGAAAGTGACCATTGAATCGGTTGGCCTCCAATGCCATGGACTCTATGGCATAGGGTGTCGAGACTTTGCACAACGAAATAATAATCACCTAAATAAAATTTTAATTCTTTGGCCAACGGTTTGATGTTGTTTATTATTTTTCTAGGTCTTTTCAAAGTTTCCTATAAAGTTTTTACTTTTTCAATTTTTTATCCTTTTTTTATCTTACTCTCGGTTTCTTCTCTTTAATTGAGACAAAGTGACACTTATTTGTGATTTTCAATTTATTTATATAGTAAAATAATCCGTCGCATATATTTGACAGTCTCTATTTTTTTGTAGTGATTTTATATTTTAGCAGATTTTGTAGATTTTTTGTGTTATTTAAATATGTTTTTGAATAAACCTTGTATAAATATTTATGTGTTTTTTTTAAACTCAATTCTTAAAAAGAATATGCAATCTGTGTCCATACTAGTGGTATTTCAGCGGTGCTCGAAATTCCATTAATTGCCTTACGATTGTTTTTTGTTGTTTTACAGAGTACCGGAACTGAAAAGAGAAATGACTCCTTTCAGTTCTGTTACGTTTGGCTTGAGAAATAGTAGGAGCACCGAAAAATTTTAAGATCAAGCATAATAACTCAAACCTTTTGATATTTAGTGTCCATCAATGGCATATTAAGAGGCTTCAGTTTATACACATCTTGGTCTGGGCACAGATAAGCACTCAAATACTTGTATTAATAATGTAAGATATTAATTTTAAATAAAATGAGTTAAATTTATGTTTTTTTTTATTTTTTGAACTAGTTTTATGAGTTATTGCGTCCTTGTGAGAATTGTCAGCCTCTTTAAATCTGCTAATTTAAATTATTTATTTTAATTAAAATTTATAATTATATGATCGTGAATTTATGTATTAATTATAATCCGAATAATGTAAAAGAAAATATTTGAAATTTGATTGGTTACATAAAGAATGGGAATTACCTGTTGTCGATTATTAAATAAATTTTCTTTATATCGTTGGTAGTTGTGATTATATTACAATTATAATTAATAATGACGAATTGTGTTATTTTTATTTAACAAATTTGAAAAGAAAATTCAACATTAAAGATTCTGATATAATTGAAATAACAAATAGTTTACGTACAAAATGTAATACTTGTTGAACTGAATCATTGTTTATAAATATAAAGACCGAAAATTTAGTCATTCCAATTTGATGGACTGAAATTCTATGAAAAAGGTCATAAATAATTTAATAACGAAACAATAAATAACTAGAACAAAGTTAATAAAGAATACAAATTCAATAAATTACGATGGAGCGGAGAACATTTTATTTTATTTCTTTTTCTCGTGCAACAAGTCTTCTTTTGTCGGCAAAACAACTTTTACTTCCGTCTTAACAGGATTTAGTTGTTTTCCTTTGACGATTTCCGAGTTTAATTCTGATTCTCTTTTTTCTTTGGCAATGTCGTGTTGATTCGGCAAAACGACTTTCTCCATGGTGTTCGTGTGTTTCAGTGGTTTACCTTTTTCGATTTCGTCTCTCAATTGGATTTCGGTTTTCTCCTGTTCAATCATGTCTTGATTTGGTAGAATGATTTTCTCTTTCGTATTCGTTTGCTTAAGTTTCTTTTCTTTTTTAATTTCTGAATGGATATCTTTCTTTTTCTCTTTTTCAATTACTTCTTTCACAATCGGATCGACATGCCGGAGTTTGTCTTTTTCAAACGAATGGACTTCACGAGCGACAGGGCTTTTGTTTGGCTTACTCATAATTGAAAGTATTCAGAATAAATGACAAGTTTGATCTGGTATTTTTTTTATATAAAACTTGTAGGCTAAGTTGTGTGCTGAGTTCATATCGGCTCATTTCAATAATAACAACAAGATGCGCACAGTTTTTAATTACACAACAAACATTCTTATGCACACAATTTCATTGTTCTATATTTTATAAAAAAAATTATCGTTTTTTTTGATAAAAAAAATAATAAACAATCAAGTCGATTTTTTATTTTTAAAAAATCATTATTTTAAAAAAAATCAATCACAACTTAATTGTTTTTTTCCTCCTCAATATCGATTTGGGACGGAAGTCTCTGTTTGACTTCGGTCGTTACTGGTCTCAATTCGTGTTCTTTTGTTATTTCAGACAACAACTGAACTTCCTGTTTCTCTTTTTTGATATCATCCTTATTAGGGAGAACAGTCTTTTCCGTTGTTTCCACATGCTTCAATTTCGCTCCTTTTTCGATTTCATCTTTCAACTCCTGTTCGGTCTTCTCTTGTTTAATCGTATCGTTGTCTGGCAAGACAACCTTTTCCAAAGCTTCAACATGTTTCAATTTGTCCTTTGGAAAATCATGGACCTCATTGACAATAGGAGACGTTTGGAGGTTGGTTTCGGTTTGTTCACTCATGGATATTTTCTATGTAAACTAATGGCCCAAATACGCAAAACTGAAGATAATTTTCATCAACAAACCTCTTAAATAACGGAAACTAACCAATCGAAATAAACAAGTTATTGTTGATGCAAATTTCGACTTTGACATTCTTTATATGTACAAATAAATGTCGTGTTCGAATATTAATTAACGTGGCCTAATTTACAAAGTCCGTCAATTGATAATTTTACTTGGTCTTGTCGTTTACAGTTGTTTTTTACTGGGTTTCAAATCGAAATTTTGAGACGTGTAAACACGCGGTTTTGCGTATCAAATTTTTCAGTTTTCGTTTACGTTCGTTAGAGACTTTTCTCAGTCAGATTCACTATTTTATTTTTGTTTGAATGCGTTCTTATTCTGTGATTGGTATGAATGTTTCTCCAACACGGTATAAGGGGTTTGAACTCGCTTATAAACAAAGCTCGGCCAAACATACACATCATTCAAGATGACTAGCACCAACCTCAACCGATATATTGTTTGGTAATATTGGTGAAAAAGGAAGTGAAAATCCAATTATAAAATTTCTTCAAAAGTTATCATTTCCAAAGAATGAAACCTTTCATTTTGGGGGTGATTCTATACTTGGTAGTGAAGCCCCAGAAAGTCCAAACTCAACATTAACATAAAAAATATACTGATTTGTGACACAAAAGTCCTCTTTTCAAACCCTGGCTGCATCTTTGGTCTTAACTTGATAAGTCGATAAGCCCTGAAAGATCATAACCATGCCTATTCAGAAATTATGTATTTATATTACCATTTTCCTCACTGGTTACCCTCAGTGATTGTACTTCCATTGTTATATTCTTGTCAATTCCGATATGAATGGTAAAGTATTGGGTTTGTTTAACACTAATAAAATTTATTACATAATTATAGTTGGGCGCTTAAATTGAAAACATTGGTTTATTAAGAGTGGTTGATAGGAATTATCTAATTATCAACAAATTTGACGAAATATCATCAGAGAGCCAGGAAAAGAACCAAGAACTTTACAAGGCCTTAAACAGCTCGGCGGAATTTTAGTTGGCAAGTTTTGGGTGTTGCAATCATTGTAGAATCAAGATGAACCGAAAGAAACAAGATCTTATTATGTGAAAGCCTAAGAATGAAATTGATACTGATGATGTAATTTCACATCACTCTCTGATGTAACTAATATGTCTCACAAAAATTCGTAACAGAGTTGCAGTAAAATAATTTTCTACGAGAATTATTTTCAATTTACTCGAATGAAGTAAAAACAAAAATTAGAAATAAAATTTAAAAACTTTTGTGCCAAAGACTACCAAAAATACCTTAGTACAACAAAATATTCAAAAAATATCATTAAGAAAACCTTGATTAAAATATTTTAAAATTTCATTTATTTTCACATAGATTTCGACTATAGATCGATTTGTGTCTTATTTAATACTAATTTACGGAACAGTATGGCATTCTTATGGAAATACAGATCAAAGATAAACAAAAAGATTAATGAAAACAATAAATAATTAAATTATTAAACAAACATATTGACAATCGAGTTTATTTTTAAAATGTAATTTTTAAAATTATTAATCACTGTCTGGTTCTAATCAAAGAATATACTATACATTAAGTGATATCCAGTACATTTCCCAGTAATATACTAGTTTCAAGTGAAAGGATGTTTCAAGATAAAGATTCGTCTTTTTTCTTGCCATAAATTCAAACTTTGAAAACTTATTTGATGTACAGTGCATCAGGATAAGTGTATAGCATTGTTAACTTGGCACTGTTTTTACACTTACCTGGCGCTCAGATTTCTCTGAGCGCTTCCCTCATAGTACTGGTGAGAGCCATTAGCTCGAAACTAGTGTACTATTGGGAAATGTACTGGATATCACTTAATTTATGGTATAATTTTTAAAAGTTTAAATGTAACAAAATTCAAAAGTTTGCTTGAAATGGAAATTTAAAAAATATTAAATATATATTTTTCGAGCGAAACAGGCAAAGACAGGTAGCATACGACAAGACAAGTACGAATATGATAATTTCAAACCGACACGAGGCGTTTATTAAGTAATGCTACTTGAAAAACTAAAAACTAACTAATTATTTAATTGAAAAACGCTTGTTTGGTTACTAATAACAAATAACGAGCCCAACATAATCAAATTTATTTTGCAATATATACACAAATCTCTGAGATACACAATGGTTAAAACCGGTTAGAATACACTATGTAGAATCTGGCCCTTTCTTTTGAATACTGTAATAGCAAGTAACCTCTCATGTATTCGCCTATTTTCGAAATGTATTTGGCCTTTCAACAATTATAAGCTCCATTCTTTTAACTATTTCCTTACCTGTAAAATTTGTTTTTTACCATTCTGACCATTTATCTGTAATATTCGTTCGTTTTTTATGGCTCCCTTGGCCTCACTCATTTTAAAATTAGATTATCAGGCCTTAAGAAACCGAAGAATATGAACATAAAAAACTATATCTTTGCTTGTAAAAAAGATTCTCACAAGATTTCCTCAGTAGTTTAAGACATATTTAAGAGAACAAAAGCTATTCACGAATTTCACTAATGTCGGTCAAAGTGTCAAGAAGTTGTAGTATACACTAGCACAGCCTTCATAGCTGAAACACAGCTGGCAGGATATGAAGAATATCATTTGACATAGAATATTGTATGTATAAATATTTTCAATTTATGATTTATAAGATAGAAATATGTCATAAAAATTTTACAATTTACACAAGAAGGGTTGAAAGGTTTGAAAGAGACTTATTTATCATAACAAAACATAAAGATTTCACTCTTATAATAATGACAAAGATAACTTATTTATTTTAATTCGTAATTTTCAATTATTCTGATTATTATATTAGTAAGTAGTGTGTTTTTAAGCGTGTCCAGCTCTCTACCCACCCGAGATACCCGAGGTACCCGAATTTCTCAAATTTCAAATTTTTCTAATTTTTCACATTTTTCTAAATCTCAGAGTTTGGTAATGTGGTAAATTAGAAAAGCTTAAAAACACACTACTTAACCACAAAATGATAAAAATAAATTCATAATTTCATAAATTCATAATTTCTAATTTTTTAATTTTAAAAATATGATAATTCGAGAAAAATATTGTTCTGAATCTTGTAATAAATATCTTTCAAAAGCTTACAAAGCTAAACATGAAAAATCTAAAATCCACCAAAATATGTCTCACACTTCACACTTCAAACCTTCACACCTTCAGACTTCAGGTGGTGATTTACAACAATTAAGTTCTAAACTTCCAGAATTTCCATGAGCAAAATATCCAGGAGAACATAATCTTCCAAAATATAATCGTTTGGGTCAGTTGGGTTCAAGTTTGTTTTAAAAAAGAACATGCTAGTGTTTGCTAAATTCATTATAAAATAATTAAACTAAAAATGGATTTAAAAATTTGTAATAAATGTAAAATTGAAAGACCAAATAAATCATTTAGAACAATCAAAAGAAAAATTCTATTTTCTTGGTAAGTGTAAATAATGCGAAAGCATAGAAAACAAGGTAAGAGAACAAAAGTATAAGGAACAACGTTTATTAGGAATAAGAAATTTGAAAACTACTTTACCAATAAAAGTATATACAAAATGTAATATAGAAAACCTAGAAGTGAATTTAACAGTAGATTAAAGAGGGATTATTAGGTTTATAATTCTGAATTTAAAGGATGTCAACGAAATAATGCACAAAATAATAAGGAAAACATTAATGAACAGCATAAAAAACGATATAATGAAAATTCTAAGTTAAATTAACTCAACACATTTACGTGGGGGGATTTAATTGAAACCATAAATCCTAAAAATAATAAAAACTGTAGATATATTCTAACTATTATTGATTTGTATACTCGATACGCTTTTATTTTTTAATGGTAGACCATTAAAAAATAAAACAGCAAATTCAATTAAAGAAGGATTGGAGTTCTTATTTGAAGAAACCCCAGATAGAATTCCAAAAAAAGTTATATGTTGATATATGGTAAAAAGTTTTATAATAAAATATTTGAAAAATTTAGACAAAAAATGATATTGAAATTTTTCCAACTTTTAATTCACCTGATGATAGATCAAATTATGGTTCACATAATCCTATAATTGAATGATTTAATAGAACGTTGAAAAATTGGATGTATAAAAAATTTACAGAACGTGGAAATAGAATTTTGATAGATGTATTATCAGAATTAATTAGATCAAAACAATATGCATTAAAAATGATTAAGGGTCAAGTAAATAAAAATAAAGGAATTAAAAAATCTGTAAGTAAAAAAATAAAACTTAGTGATTTTAAAAATTGTGTTGAAGTAAATATGGAAAACAGATTGAAATAATTCATAATCTTAATTCAACAAGTCATGAAATTTATCTTGAGAAATCTTTAAAAACAACATTGTATAATTATGATAAAAGATGGATTATGGATGATGGAATTACAACTCTTCCATATGGACATTACTCAATAAAAAATTTTAATAAAGAAGATTCAAGCAGTGATGAATTTGAAGATTGAAGATCACCACCTGAAGTCTGAAGGTGTGAAGGTTTGAAGTGTGAAGTGTGAGACATTTTTTGTTGGATTTTAGTTTTTTCATGTTTAGCTTTGTGAGCTTTTGAAAGATATTTATTACAAGATTCAGAAAAATATTTTTCTCGAATTACCATATTTTTAAAATTAAAAAATTAGAAATTATAAAATTATGAAATTATGAGAATATGAAAATTATGAATTTATTTTTATCATCTTGTGGTTAAGTAGTGTGTTTTGAGGCGTTTCCAGCGAGAACCGTTTATGAGGAATTGAAGACTTTCGAAAGTTTCTAATTTACCACATTACTAAACTCTGAGATTTAGAAAAATTTGAAATTTGAGAAATTCGGGTATCTCGGATGGGTCGAGAGCTGGAAACGCTTAAAAACACACTACTCAGATAAGTGAATAACAAAATAATCTCTTGCTGCGAAGTAATAATTATATTTTTGAAAAACAATTTCGATTATTAAATAATCCTATTCAATTTCTTTTGGAACTACTAGATACAACGAGAAAAATGTTTATCTGATATATTAATTTATGCTGCTACCAAGGAATCATCGTTTTATACTTATATATTCTGATTATTTTTATTCTATTTTCTCAAAATCATTAATTTTTCATTATCATTAAAACCAAATTTTAAACATCCAAAGAATTTTATCAAATACTGAAAATAACAAAACTGTAATTTAAACAAAAATAAAATTCTTATAATTAGTTTATTTTATCTTTATGCAATAACTATTTTCGTTAATTTTATTTCAATGTCAAAGTTGAAACTCCAAAAAAATTTGAAATATATATTATATTTTTAATTAAATATGAGATAATTTTATTATATAATTTATTATTAATTGGAACGATTGTTTAATAATTATTAATAATAATATTTTTTTTTAATAAAAAACATTTAAAACAAATTTCTTTTTATTAAATAACTATTATATTTTAAGAAATTTTTTAATCATTTTGTCCGAAACAAAATCCGGACAAAATTTAAGTAGGAATTAAAATCTACTTATAAACACAAAGTTCAAACAACAATTGTATTCACTGGTACCAATCAATTCTTTCAGTCGACAGTTATCAAGAACTTGAGAATGGAGGTGACGGACATTCATTCCAATGTATGTGGTATTACACCTATGACATAAATATTCATAATCAAGATCAGAATACCATATAAGTAAGACTTCAAATCTATCAATAAACACGATGTAATTACATTATGTCATGGGTTACATTTATGTCCGTCATTTCCGCTCTCAAAGTTTCGATCACAGTCGACTGGTGGAATTGATTGATATTTGTAAGCGCAGTGTTTTGATGCATGATGAAACTAAGTGTAAAATGATTTTGGTACAATCTTTAAATATTTTTGTTGAAAATTTTATTTAAATTTTGTTACAGCCTCGGTTTTGTAAAATTTTAAAAAATTATTTTTTTAAACATTTTGTATAATTTGTGATTTTAAAAAAAGCAAATTTTTAATTTTTGATAAAATGTTTTTGAGAATTTAAAAGCCGAAATTTGTTTAAATAACAATGATTTACTCTAAATAGTTTAAAGTTCAAGACCACCTAACGAAGACCTGTTATTCAGTCGAAATATATTGTAGTTGAATATATATTTTGGATTGGTGTTGTTATTCTTTCATTTTCATCATTGATAACTTTATTTTTAATTTTTTTATCATCTATTTAAACCCAAATTTGCAGCACTGCCGTTTTTACTTAGTAATATTATGTATAAATTTTTTTTAAATAAATAAAAATATTAATCTGTATTCTGAGATAATGATAAAGGAAATTTAAACTATTAATAAAATAATTTTAAATGATTAATCAGCCAAAGTTGGTTAACTAAGTGTAAATTACAATGAAAATATGTAGATAATTTAAAAATAACTTAAAATAATTTCAAATCACAAGAGGCTATGGAACCCATAATTTCAAAAAATTCAATCCAATTAACTAATTAATATAAAATTTATTTATTCCATTAATCATCTAAATTTTAGATTCTAAAGCGGGTAAACAAAATCCTCAGTTTGACAGCGCCGTGCGACAATTTTTGTGGGCCCTGTGGAAAAAACCTATATGTTTGACTAGATTTGTTTTTATTATCCAAATCTCCGAGAAAAGTAAAAAATTCAAATATAATTTAAATGTTGGTATGAAGAAGGTATTTTCGTGGTTTTTAACCATTTTAAGGCTTTATTTTCGTCTACCATAATAATCAATCAACAAATAGAACATCTTTGCCATATTGTACGGCAGTTGTGTTCAATTTCTATGTAATTAGGATTTACCTTATAACGAAATAATGAATGCCGATCGACCATTTTTGGAAAAAAATCATTTTAGTTTACTTAGAAAATTAAAATAATAATAAATAATACAAAAAAAGTGATACAAAGAAATTTAAATGAGCTACCTAACGATAAAATTAATCAGTTTGTTCCTCTTTCACTGCATTTTGCAAGTAACTATTATGTATTTGACTTCTAAAATATGTGATAATTTACAGGCACTATTAGTTTCGATAATATTTAAACTTTCGGTATCCATAAAAACTAAATTAATAATAGGTTTATTTCAATCAAATCCAATCCATCAAACATTTCATATTTGAGGCATTTAAAATCCAGCCAATAAAATTTCAAATTACACTAATTGATAATTCCACAATTATTATTTTAAAAATCCTTTTTAAAATTTTAAAATAATTTTTCATTGATTTCTTTGTTGATTTCGTCTTTATCATTTTTATTAATACTCTTTTTGAAATTTTTTACATTAAAAAATTTCAATTTTATTTTTAGTTTTGCTAAAACTCCTAATCAAATTTTATATAATTGAATCATAATAATTTATCAACACAACAATTTGTTAAATCTTTTGGTCAATATGTTTGATAATGAGTTAAATGTTTACATGTTAAGTGTATATTGTGCAAAGTCCATTGTACAATTAAAAGCCACACACAATTGACCATACTAACTTAAATGTTGAAGCTTTATAAACATTTTAATTTAAAAAAATAAGTTTCAGTTTTCAACCGACTCCTGACCAATTGTTATCCTGCCTTTTTCTAGGTCGAAACCCCCTGTTTTCGTACCACTTAGTTAGAGAATTAGTACAAACATAAAATCCAGTGACTAATAATATAATATTTAAATATTATTTTAAGTTTCATTTTATTTAAAATCAATTTAATTCAAATTTAAAAAGCTGGCTTCATGGTATTTTGAGCAGAATTTCACGGCACAATAATCACTTGTAAAGTTTCAGTTAGAATGGGTCGTCGAAATACAGAAAACAATGATAGACGAACCGAACAATTTCGAAAACTCTTTATCGGCGGATTGACTCCCCAGACCGATGAAATCCGTCTCCGAAAATATTATGAACAGTGGGGTGAATTGGTCGACTTTGTTGTGATGAAAGATAATAAAACTGGCCGTTCAAGAGGATTCGGATTTGTTACTTATCGAGATCCTGAAATGGTTGATGAAGCTCAAAATAATAGGCCCCATGAAGTTGATGGCAAAATCGTTGAAGCAAAACGAGCAATGCCGCGAGAAGATTCCAACACTCCTGAATCACATATGACAGTTAACAAGCTCTTTGTCGGAGGATTAAAAAAAGATGTAACAACTGAACATTTACGACATTATTTTACCAGTTATGGCACGATAACTGACTGTGAAATTGTTACATGGAAAGATTCAGGAGAGTCAAGAGGATTTGGATTTGTTACATTTGATGATTACGATCCAGTTGATAAAGCTATTCTTTATAAGCCTCACCAAATTGGTTCTAGTCGAGTCGACGTTAAAAAAGCTTTGAGTAAAGATGAAATGGAAGAAATTCGTAGAAAACAACACAACGAGCCCTTATCTGTAAACTGTTCAACATCAAGTGATTATTTTCAAAACACGTCAAAATCTACAATACCAGCCTTCCAAAGTCCCATTCAACAAAACACTTATTCAAGCAATTTGCCATGCGTTGGGAGTGTCATGTTTGATGGTTCTTTCCAAGCCACTGGCTACCAATATCCAAACATTTCTGGTATGGCTTAATTTTAATGACTTGCAGTCATTGTTTTAATAATCTCCATTTTTTATCAGCATCAAATTGGAATGGAAATCCAGGAATTAATTCAAATTATATGTATTCACGACCTATATCTGATTTGAATCAATTCGTGGCCCCTTCAGTCATCAACTTTAATAATCTTATAAATCCTTCCCAACCTTCACCTGTTGACAATGGCCAGCAAAATATAGATGCTTGCGATATTAGTACAAAAACCAAAATTAGTTCTACTGGAGATGAAAATATTTAATGTTTATGAAGTAATTTACAAATATTTATTTTTTATATTTTATAATAGGCGGTGAGCTGTAGAAGACTTGTACGGCATAGCAGGAGTCTTGTTTTTAATTTTAAATTTTAAAATATTCTAATGACAATTAAAACAAAATAGTACAGCATCACTCTTTTTAAAGAAAGAGGTATACTTTCTATTTCCGGTTTTTATGCATTATACTGCATTTCCATCTTTATAGTTCAAATTAACAAGTACTTACTACACAAAGTGCGCACTTTAGATATCTTTCAATTAAAGGCAGTACAGAAATCAGTTTTTAATTAAAAAAATATTTTAATTATTTTTAAAAAGTTTCAACTATTCACGAGTCACTGTGAATCAAACGGTTTTCATAGAAATTTCGAAAGAACTACGTAATAAATAAAGCACCAAATGAATCTTATTGGAAACACAATTTTTAAATTTAGCCAATGCTTTGAAAGAAAGCGCGACCGTATGGAAAGATTAGAGAAATTCGGTGTAGGAAATTGAAAAAAATATCAAATTACTTTTAACCACTTAAAATGTTTTAATAGATTCAGCTTATCTATTATTGAAACAAAATAAACCAATGGAAACTATTTTTAAATTACACATTGTATAAACAGTGTACATCTAACGGCAAATGTATCTGCAGACTTGTTGAATTTTCCCAATGAAATTCAACGCGCTAGGGTGAATTATATTATTAACTTTAACGCCTTCACTTCCATTTGGACAATACGACACACCAGGGTAGTCGCTTGTAGCGTCCCTAGTAATTTTAATACTTGCATGTAAAAATTGTAAAACAATATTCGAATTTTAATAAAAATATCGTGTGGAAAAATAATAAAAAGAATTATCTCGGAACATCAAAGAGGACTAAAGGAGGCTATTATACCTTATTTTTTTATTCAATTATGATTACTGTTTGAGGTAATTTTTTTATTACAAATTCGCTTTTTTGTGTTATATTTACAAATGAATAATTAGCAAATTTGTGTTTTTTTGTTATTTTACTTAATTCTACTCGTGTTAGGGGCAGCCAAAAAAAATCTTGCCTCTAGCAGCAAAAAGTCTAGGGCCGGCCCTGCGACACACCGTAGATTAAAAGACACTACCAATCATGTATCATTGAATTTCATAATTAATTTAAATATATTTCCTTCAACTTTTGCATTCCATTATATTTTTATGTATTTTTTGCTAATGAATTTCAGTTTGTTTCTAATATGCCACTTATCTGTAATGTATTGCTAAAACAGATTATCCCACTGTAAAATACCAAATTGATTATATATACCAAAATAATTTTAGTTGTATCTTTTAAAATTAGTGAGTGAGATGTTTTCAACAATGTTTCCAGTAATCTATATTGCTAATATAATATGTAATTAGTAAAATATCTCGATTAAAGAAAAAAATAGACAATAATAATTGAAATTAAAACCACTATAATGTTTAACCTTTTACCTTCAAATTAAAAAATCGTTTAACTCTTTGATTTCGAGGTTTTTGGTAAAGAATTTTTGAAAACAAAAAAGGGATATAAAAAAATAATCTATTTTTTTACAAAAGAATTATTGTGTTTCAATAAACATACCGCCACTATGGTGGCACTCGAACACAAAGGATTAATAAATTAAATTAAATGATAAAACACGGTCCAATTCAGCTGGTGTTGGAATTTGACTGACGATCGGCTTACTGATTTAAAGTAATATATACAAATAAATATCATTTTTTTTCAAAATTGTCCGGTCACCATTTTGTATATATTTTAAAGTCACTCCAATATTTTCATAATAAAACAATCGTTTTGCAATTATATTATACAATTTTTAAACTATTTTTTTAGTTTTTTACTGATTTTCTTTTAAAAAATATTAACTAAACTTGATATTTATCGGTGTCCGAGTAATATAAAGCACTTTCTAAATTAAGATTTATGAATGTTAATTAAAACTAAAATTAAATGATGTTATTTCAATTTTCAAGAATTTCAAGAGGGGAAGGGGTACAATAAGCCTGTGGCAAGATGTCGAGAAAATATTAATCAACTTCGTTTTCTTTCCTTGAAATATTTTTAAAGTTTTTGAGTTTCACCAACTTTAGATTACCGGTTGATGAAAATTTGATGAAGAAAACCAACTTATTGCAAATTCAGGTCCTGCTTTATTTGTCCGCGTGGAAAATCTAAACGGCGGCATTTTGGCTGTATATACGACAAAATATTATTAAATACACAATTAATCGAAATTTATAATTGTCAATTTTTTATGTATTTAAAATAAAAAAAGTATATATTTAAATGACGCTAAACTGTCTGTTCGTTCGGGCCCATTTAAATGCAAGAGCGAGGGATTTCATAGTAAGTCTCATATGAAACATAATATTTATTTGATTGAATCAAAAATCAAGGTTAAGAGTTTGTGAAAATAACATTTGTAGTAATACATTTAATTTTGTTCAGAGAATTCCTATAATGAAAAAATTGGCCTAAACATATATTTAATTATAACAGTAATTCTCAAAAAAGGCGATAACACATAGAAAGAGGTGTTTAACCGTACGGGGCACTATAAAAGGCACTGTGCATTGCATATCTTGCCATGTCTCTGTAAATCAGTCTTTCTCAAAGTGGACGATAACGCCGCTTGTAGGCGTTTGAGACCTAAAGAGGGGCGTTGACGTGGGATAAGAGGGCGATGGTAGATTTGTAATTTCATTTACTTAATATTTTAAATTTCACTAAAATTAAAACCTACCTACTACACAATAACGAATAATTAATTTATATTTCTACCCAGTATGATAGTATAAAAGCTAAAAATACTTAACATAGATTTCGTAGGATAGCCTGCTATTGCAATAGTTTAGATTTATTCAAGAATCGTAAATATTTTAAAATATTGTTTAAATATATTTTATATTATTTTCATATAAGATATTAATCCAATTTTTAAAATATTTTTCATCAGTTGTAATGAGTCTAATAAAAATGCAAAAAATATTTCCTATAATTTACTATAAAATGGTATTGTTTAAGTATATTTTAGTTGAATTATGTAATAAATAAAATAAAATAAATGGATTTTTTTCATTGCATATGCTTCTATTAATAATAATCATTATAAAATTTAAACAAAATTTTCTGATTAATTTTTATAGTACTTATAAAAGTCAATATATTTGATAGTTATGCTATTTTACTATTAAAATTTTAAATAAATTTTTTTAAGTAAATATACTTTACAATTTAAATAAGAGGGGGCAACTGAGAGAAAAATGCTTAAAAGAGACGCTGGCCTGAAAAGGATTGGGAACAACTGCACTAAAGAGATAACCCAAGCATTATTAATCTTTTTAAAATTACTTTTATGTCCTTGTTTTGATATAGATTTGAGTTTGAAAACCAGTTTGATCATTCTTTATTCATTGAATCAAAAAGTAAAATCTCGCTCAAACTTAAAAAAAATGTTTATATTTCTTTATTAAAAAAATTATATCCATGCCAATCTTGGCATTGCCAAGATAATTTTTATTTATTAAAACATAAGAATAAATTTACATATACATATCAAACAATAACTAAATCTTTATTGGCTATGTTGTCTATTCGTATGAATACTTTTAAGACGAGGCTCCTTTTTGAAAAATTCACTACTTACATTTATGCATACACGTGAGAGTATCAATCAGTTTCTTATGGTATTGTTTTTGCTTGTAAGTCCAACATGTTGAAGGCAACGGTAGAGAGTGAGTATAGAAAGGTAGAGAAAATCTAGAAATTCAGTAGCAAATACTTAGTAATAATTATGAAGTAAGCAAAGAGGTCATGCAGTTTATTTCAGAGCCCGCAGCCATACATTGTATCATTTTGCTTAACCTTATCTGACTCGTGTAATTATATCTATCGAATATTTCAAATGTGAGGTACTCAGCTTTAATAAACAATTATTATCTGGAGAAGTCTTTAACTCGATGAACTGTTGATTGACTTCATTTGCAATATTTTCAGTTATGAAATCAGTAAATTATTTAACCTCTTAAGTGGCTATAACAGATATATACATCATCACCATATTACAAAACGCATTAGACGAATATATTCGCTTGCGTATACTTTTGTTAGCATATTATCTTAATAAATATAATCCGATAAGATATTATTTTATTTTTGTAACACTATGCCCAAGACGTATATATATATATATACCCTAGGGGATAACAAAACTCGCCCCTGAGGAGTTAAGGGACGAATACAGAAATAGCAGTAAAAATATTTTGTTTATATAAGGTGAAATAACATTTTCCTAATATCAGTGTTTGAGTAATGCCACATTAATTCACTAGGGGCCCGTCTATAGTATAAGTATAGTATATGTGTAGTATAACTCGAAATACATCAAAAACTCATTTTTTCCACTTTAATTTTTTATATTAGTGGTAGTATTATAAATATTATTATTAACACATTGACGGCCATGTGAATCATATATGACTCACGCACTTCAAGCCGATTTTATTTAAACCTTTGACTTATTCATGGTTTTTTCTGTGAATTTATTAGAACTTAATTAACCACAATCTATAGAAGCTTTTATTAATCCCGTTGCTCCTACATTGTTCAAAATTTCAAAATGCCTGTTAATTAAAATTAACAACAAATGCACAACAAATTATTTATTTAAAAATCTGCAATTTATTTAATGCTATATTTAATAATTATTGAAAAAGGCTGTGCCGAAAATTCGTGAATACCATAAATACACCAAGCAAAGTTCAGATAAATTCCGCTATAATACAAGTTGAAACATAAATCAACTTATTGGAATTTATTTTTTGTGAAAATTTAATGGATTTCAGCCATTTCTGAAATGGCTGCAAAGTAGGTGATTTTTTAAAGTTTTAAGAGTGGAATTATGATTTTACAAGATATTAAATCATTATTCAAACTTTATAATTATAACTTTTGATCTACAAGCTCATGTATATTATTAATTATAATGATTATGAATATTCAGGAAATGATTTATTTTATGATAACTTATTTTTCGGAAATTATTCAAAAAAATGTGAGTTAAATTATTTTTGAAGTTATAAAAATTATTAATGGCATTAAGCAATTATAATTTTTTACGTCTTTTAAAAAAAATCTTCGAATATGTACACAAAATAATTGGGTTAATGATTATTTTTTAAGCCTTACTAATATAATTTACAATATTTGCTTTTTTTCGGATTTCAGGTTTCTTATTTTTCGACAGAAATGTCAGAAATATTAAATTAATTTTAGTTTTAAGGGTAAATCTTATGAAGATACATTTTCATTTACTCGAAATTTCCTAGCAGAAACCTCAAAATTTAAATTAAAAATTTTTTTTCGCCATTTTACTAAAAATATCTCAAAAATGTCTATAAATTAATTTATTATAGGGGCTTTTTCAACTTCTGATGACTACATGTTAAAAGTTTACATGCATGTTTTATTATTGGTTGTGTTAATGTGCATTATTGTATTTCTCTATTACTTTTGATTTTATATAGTGTAGGGTTTGTCTCAGTGACTATTTTACAAACAACCTCAAGGTGAGTTGGTGTGTTTATATGTTATAAATTTATTGATTTTTTTTTATATTATAGGTGATTTGTCTCAACGTGGTTTGGTGTAAATCTGGTTCATAGTCAAATTTTTGTAGAAAATACAATGTCTTTTATATTTTATTTAATTTATTTTTATTAAATCTATCTTATTTGAAATATATCGTCAAACGAATGTTTGAACGGGAATTTCTAATAATTTAAATAAATAATTTATTTTGTTTAAATTATAATTAATATTTTAAATTATATTTTAGATAATCAAATTATTGATAGAAATTAATCCAGTGATTCTTATGAAAAATATGTATGACCGATAGCTTCGAGTTGCCTTCAATCGCGTTCTGATTTTTAACATATCGAAATAGGGATTTCTTTTTCTTCGATTTCTTTTCCTGATCTTCCTACGATGCCTAATCACTTTTATTTTAGCCTTTTTAGGTCCCACGACAGAATTTTATTTTTGTTTAGTAAGTGATATTTATGTCAATGTAAAAGAATTTCATAAAAAATAATAAAATGGTTCCCTCTATTCAAAATTGATAATGTATTTCACCATCAGATATTGTTGAATGATTTAGAGATTTTATCAGTAAATCTCGATAGTAAGTGTCAAGTAGGTTCAACATTTTGAGTCTCGTTTATATTGTAACAATTTTGTGCTAATACAAATTTTTGATCGTCGTTTATTTTTTGTCAATTATATCTGTTAATATTACTTTTAATTCTTGTCAAGCCCTTTTAGCAGCCAAAGAAATCATTCACATTTCAGGGAACTAACTAGAGCTGGTGGTAGGCCAGTTGACAAGGGTAGCGTTACTTTGAGGGTAAAGTCCCTTAGTAAAGGCAGCATAATACTATTTGATTATGGTTATTAATATTGGTAAGAAATTCAAATGGATCATGGGCACCAGTTATAAACATTTCAAAGAAAATTTCAATTTCTGGATGCAGAATAGACTTGAATGTACTTTTTGCATTCACTGCTTTCTTTATTATTATACATGTGGGTGTCTGAATATTAAAGCAAATTAATCATTAAAACGTGTAAAATGCTGCGGAAGTACATAAACATAAAGGGGATGTTGTTCCATTAATTTGTAATCAGAATTAATGAAATAATTTAATTGAGCTTTATGATTTCGACTGAACAACACGCACATGCATCACAAGCAAAGAGCAAAATTATTAAATATCAAGTAAACAATAATAAATGGAAATAACACCAATTAAATACCGTAATTTTCGGACCATAAGGCGCACTTAAAATCCTTTCATTTTCTCAAAAATCATCAGTGCGCCTTATAATGCGATGCGCCTAATGTATGGTTGTGCTTTCTGACCTAGAACCGATTTTATGGGGTACACAGCGCTCAGAAATCTGTCAGCATGTTTTAGCATGGCCTTGGTAAGCTACAAAGCTGCACTGATTGGATTGAGCATTACAGCTATCATGTAGATTCAAACATTAATTTTCTATACCCATTGCTCCTGTTAAGAGACATGCTTATGAGGCGGATTTCAAACTCTACGCTATCAGTCACGCAGTACAACATGGAAATAGAACATCTGCGAGAAAATTCAACATTAATGAATTAATGGTACGGAAGTGGAGGAAGCAAGAAGACGCCCTGTGCCGGGTAAAGAAGACTCAAAGCAACAGTGATAGTACGTGACATGGAAATCAACGATTTTTGAGGAGGCCACTCTTGGTGCTTCCGTTTTATGAAAAGGCGTAATCTCTCCATCCGCACAAGAACTACTATCTCACAACAACTGCCAAAGAATTACGAAAAAAAGCTGGTCATTTTCAGCACCTACTGCAAGAACAAGATCAATGAAAAGAAAATCCGACCAGAACACATCATCAACATAGACGAGGCCCCCTTACCTTTGATATTCCCCGTAAACCGTACTGTTGAGAAAACGGGGATCAGTACGGTATCTATACGCACTACAGGAAACGAGAAGTCATTCTTCACTGTAGTTCTCGGTTGCCAGGCTAATGGGCAAAAACTACAACCCATGGTAATTTTCAAGAGGAAGACTTTGCCAAAAGACAATTTTTCAGTTGGCGTCATTTTAAAGGCAAATCCAAAGGGCTGTATGAACGAGGAGAAGATGAGTGAGTGGCTTAGCGAGGTTTACGTCAGGAGACCGAATGGCTTTTCCCACAAATCTCCGTCCCTATTGATCTGTGACTCCATGCGCGCCCATCTGGCCGATACTGTCAAAGCCCAAGTGAAGAAAAATAATGTTGTACTTGTCATCCTTTCGTGGTGGATTAGCCAAAGAACTCGAGCCGCTAGATATTGGTGTCAACAGGTCGTTTAAACTGAACAATGTTGAGGGTTTTTGTGAAAGAGTTGAATAGAGTTGAGTAAAGTTTGACTTATCAGAGTTTTGTGTCATTTAATGTGTGCACTTTATAGCCCGATGCGCATTATGTATGAAAATAAAACCGTTAGCAGTCGATCAATGATATTGCGCCTTATAGTCCGAAAAATACGGTAATTAAATTTAATAACCTGAAGGCAGACGCAAATATAAAATAACTATTGTAAATATGAACCGGAAACTCGCAAAATGATGCTTGAATATACACAAAAGCGGAAGATGGCGGCCACTGGTGGGGAAAATGACAAAAATAAAATAAAAGCCATTAACTAAAAATAAAATATTTTGTGAAGAAATTAAATTAACTAACAGATAATCTGGTCAGGAAAAAAAGAATTAAAATTGAAATAAAAACATTAAAAATTGCGAAATTAAAGCTCAAAATAATATAATTGATTGTACAAAATCATGAAAACAGTATATATACATCGGTTAAATTCATTACTTTTAACTTTTTATAACCTTAAAACTCTTACAATAAAACTTTTATTTTACTGAGCTCTATTGAACTTTGAATTTTCTATTATTTTTTTAGTTACAATATATGGTAAATAAGAAGGCGACAAATTTCATGTCCCTTATTTTTCCCATTTGATCATTTTAATTGTGTATTCATGTTTTTTTCTATTTTTCAAACAATATGATATGCTCAGAGTGTAGGAAATAAGGCTATTAGGAACTTTTTATTATTTATAAAACCTACTAATGTTTGACAGCTAGTTGACCTGTCGATCCGGTCTTAATACAATCTGCCATAATCTAAACATTTCTCTCAGTATTATAAGGACTTTTTTGTGTTTCACCTCTGATTTCTTTTTAAGTGACATAATATTTTGTACAAAATTTGACTATGGATCAGATTTATTTAAGGTATTCACGAATTTTCGGCACAGAAAATTTCTGTTAATTTGATTATCTACAATAAAATTTAAAAATATTAATTATAATTTAAACAAAATATATTATTTATTTAACCACTTGAAATCACTAGTGAGAGAGAGATGTCAAAAAATGCCAAATCAATTTGCTTTACAAAATACCTAAAAAGAAGAAAGCAAATCAACAAAATTGCCAGTGTGGTCAAAGAGAATATTTTATCAAAAGTTCAACGAAGGTAATAACTTGAGAAGGGATATCAGAAAGTATCATTTAGTGTAAGCCAAACCAATTAAAGTTTTGCGCACCAGACAGGGACTTCTTCCTTTGGAAGACGTATCCCTACTCAGTGATTTGTGTGAGTTTGTGCAGAGTAAAGTATTGTGAACTGAATCTATATTTTTGAAGGTTGTGAATAAAGATTTCAAGTGTAATTGCAATAGATATATTATAAATAAACCTTATTGTGTTGGGTTAATTTGAATTGATTAAATAAGGACACCAAGGAGTCAGACCTAAGCACCAACTTTCGACAAAAACCCAACACTTTATTTTGAAATTATTAATTAAAAATTACCTTATCTTCTTTTATTATTTGATTGTTTGATTTTCTCAGTCCTTGCTATTTCTCTTTGTTTACTCAATTCTATTAATCATTCCTACTTTTCAAGATCGTGGAGCAACACACATTTTGTTTATTACCTTTTCCCTAATCTTTTTATTTAACTTAATGATATTTATTTGATTTTTATAATTTAGATATTCTTAACAAAACCAATATAAAAAGAAAATTTAATTCAACTTCATACATTAAGTACAATTGGATGCTTTAAGTACACAGAATTACGCTCATGCATATTTACATTCTAATTTATTTCGGTTTGTGGTCTTCATCCTGATTTGCTTCAAGACGACAACACTTGCTGATCCGTTCGGGGCGTCTGAGGTTCTTCCGTTTGATTGGAACCCGAGGAATGGGTAGGTCGCTTCTCTTGAAAGATTTATTTCATATGACACCGGAGCGGGTATAAACACCCGCATGGCCTTCCTGGCAAGCTGACAGAGCTGTTTCTAAGAAGCGTATTTGTAACTTTGAGGCCCAGTGTTTACCCTGTTCAAACTGGAGGGCACCTCTGAGAAGACCTGTCTCGCCAAAACCACGCTGTAGTTGCATTCTGAGCTCCTTCTAATTGGCGTGTGTGTTCTGTATAGAATCCACCTTGCGCTATGATGCAACTAAATAATCTATATCAATTAAGTGGACTGATACACAAAACAAATCTCTTTACACTCTATTTCCCATTTCCCGTATTATTTATCCTCGAGTGATATAAACTTTTGGACCTTGGGCCACTTAAGGTTTTATAAAGGTTTTGATGGCCGGGTTACAATGTTTTGACACTTTCATAAGCGTCAAACATGGTTAAATCTGTTGGGTTTTTATATAGAAAGTCGGTGCTTAGGTCTGACTCCTTTGTGACCTTCTTTAATCAATTCAGTTAACCCAACACAATAAGATTTATTTCAAATTTATATATCACAACTTTATTCACAACTTTCACAAAAATCGATTCAATTCACAATACTCTACACAATTACTATGCATGATTTCACAATAATTCAATGCGTAAGGATACGTCTTCCAAAGGGAGATGTCCCTGTCTGGTCGTCCCTGTTTAGCTGATCGATTTATCTTTAAGCTTATTACTTCATTTACTCCGCTCTCTGAAATATTCTCTTCGACCAACTCGCAATTTTGTTGATCTGTCTTTTCCTTTTATACTCATTTCGCAAATCAAGTCACTTGCATATTAAATTGGTTTTGGCATTTTTGACATCTCTCTGTTCAAAACCAAATTAGTTATTTCTGGGTTCCGAGGTTTCTATTTGTTTTCAAAAATTTATTTGGTGGCGGGTTCCCCTTTTATCCCGGGTTTCCTTCGTCAACCAATTTCGTTTTCCATAATTAGAAAATTTGTTGATGTTCCGGGTTTCTCACACTGTTTGGGTTTTCTGTTGGCTCGGACTTTCCATTAGCTCGGGTTTCTCATTAGTCAATTAATCTTTAATTAATTTATATTTTTATTAAATATTTCTTTCTGAGGACCCCCAATCGATTTAATTTTATTATATTTGGATTCGTCTCGTCATTTGGCATCCGCCCATACCCGTTTCCCCGAGAAATATTTATTTTAAATTTTAAATTTATTTTGCTTTTTTAATTATTATTTTGAATATCAATGGTTTTATTGATTTTTTTACTTTTGTGAATTTTCTTAACCACAACAAATCGAAGCAAACAAATAAAATGATCATGTAAAAATTTAAAAGAAAACAAGATTCAAATTTGTTTGGCTATCTGCTGGGAGTTTTGGGGCCGATTAAAACGCGTGCGCAGCACTTAGTTTGCCCGCCTTTGATGTAGATAATGGCTTAAAACAAGTTCAAAGTATAATTTATTATATAAAAACATTTATTAAATAATAATTTATTAAAAAACAAATGCACTGTTTTCATAATCTTGGACTTCTTCTGTATCAGTGATCATCATGAAATGCGAGTTGAATGTTTGATGCGGGTTAGATGCGATGGTAACAGAAAGATGCTTGGGATAGCCACCAAAGTTGGTGCCCAGATGACACTCAATACCAGGACGTCTACATCGTATGCTACCGCGTAGTGGAGTTTATTTGAATCCGAACTTGAATTGCTCCAGATCGGATGTCAGCACTCAATTGTACTAGTTACTTTATGAAATTATGGAGATGCCAACGGCCTCTGGTCAGCTGAAGTTACCAACGGTTCACGAGCGCATCGTGGAGGCTACAGCCATTTTCCTCCGTTGCCGTTCCTCGCAGCCCGGTTTGGCTTTCTTCTTACAGTGATAATGTGTAGATCCACGTCAGGTTTTCTCTCCTCTACTCGACAATTCTCGCTGCCTCCAACAGTGGTACGTACATGGTCGTTGATTAGTTCTGTATTAAAATTAATTACAATTGATCATTGAGCTAATTAACGTAGGATGGTATGTTCAGAATAGAAACTCTTTCCTTTTCGTTTTCGTAGAACCCTGACTACTTAGTAGGGCTACCCTCAAAAATAATCCTCCATCAACTACTTTAGCTTTGACTTCAACTCATGCCATCACATTTTGTTTAGTTGTACAACTCATACATATCTTATCTGACTCTCAGCACATATCACCTAACCCAACTTGTAATCGAAGTATTGTCTGGGTGCCGTAGTTATCTCAAAACCTCAGATCACCTTTCCACGAATATTATACAAAACTGGTAAAGACATCAAACCCTAATATATGTGGCAAAGTGTGTTGCATTCGATTAGACATCGGCTATAGTTTGTATTTCAATAGAACTGTTGCCGTCTAAGTCATTATAGAAATTCTGTGGGTAAATAATGTCTAGCGAATTTCACAGGGTACCTAACAACAGTATTGAAGAATGAGAACCATTGGGCAACAATTTGATCAATCCTCACTGATGACCAACTTTTGCATGATATGACTTAGAGTGGTAGCTAAATACTAATGGGCGTGTTTACAAGAGTTTGCCATCAGTAATTTTGTATTTACAAGGGCATCTGATAATTATGGTAACTATTCAACTAATTCAAAGGTTTTGTATAGTTTTTACTGAGATCATATTGAAAAGCCTTTACTTGCGAATTAACGGATTTAATTCCTAAATAGACCTTGATTCTTTGGAAACTCCTCGTGATTCCTTAATAATTTTTAAAGCTCTTTTATGAATCTATCAAACACACAACCCTAAGGTAGGTAATATAATGAAGGAACCATTTGCCATTTAAACTTGTGTTCTCAGTTATCCAAAAAATATAGTGTTGCACTTTTTACTTAAAATCACAAATGGGGGTTAATAAACGTATATATACAACAGTGATTCACACACCTTTAGTGTAGTTCCGGAGGATTATGTCACCCCGTAACCTAACATTCTGTCAAATTAATTACTTCCTCGAGATCCGTTGACAATGAATACTTGAATACCTAAGTGGTTTTCCCGATTAGAACTATTTGCTATACCTAATTACTAGGTTAACCCTTATTACGTTGGGATGATTTGTGGAGACTTATTTCCATTTCGTTTTCATTTATTTGCCTCTACATTTTTTAAAGTTAACCGCTGGTAAATTTATTCTAATATTAATTATTTTAGAACGTATTTTCCATATTTATTATTTTTTATTTGTGCTAGCAAAGCGTTCTTTAGGCCAAATTCGAAAAACTAACGTAAACACACCTAACGTAATTGGGGTTAAGTCGACATGGATTCTTCACTCTTCTTTGCAAAGTTTTCATAAAAAATAATTATAAAATAGAATTTCTAATTTCTCATTCTTAGAATCTTGGGTATGCTTTGTGGTGTCGTTTAGTATATAATCTTACTCTCTCAAATGGGGCTTGATCTAATTTCCTTTGTTGCAGCTCCTGTTCGTTTACGCCTTATTTTTCCCCGTAAAGATTTTCTTGGATGACAAACATAACAAATTCCTCAACATCCGTATAATAAATAGCTGATAGATTATCAGGTTGATGGAGTGAGTTTATATTACAGGTGTGATCGGAAAGGGACTAGAGTGAACGGCTCTTACTCCTCGTAATTTTAGAACCTTTATTTCCTCAAAAGGACGATGAAGCTACTGCATCAGATGTTAGAGGAGTGGATTCACGCTCGTCTCCTTACGATTTACAGATAAGATCCTGTTGGCCTGTAACAGCCATGGCCGTCCTATTACTTTGTATAGCCATTGTCGCAGATAAATATTACTGAACTAATGAAATAGATTATTGATGATAGATTTTGTTTGATGTTTGTTTTGGCCATTTATTATTGGGGGGGGGGGGGGTATTCAGACTTACTATCATTAAATCAGTTATAGTTGAAATTTTGGACTAGTTCCAATAAGAAATTATTTTGCAATAAAACCAACTTTGGTGTTAGACAGGGTTATTTCTCATCCCCAGTTCCGAGTTTATAAATAAATAAGGCTTGTCCTTGTTACAGTTCCATAAACATTAATCCCAAGTATGGCTCATATTTGTCGTCTTTCCAAATTTATAGATTGGTTTGGTTTTTCGAATTCCATCGTTAAATGCTAATTATCTTATCGGAGTCATTCCCAAGATCTAAAGTGCGACAATTTCATGGTCGCTGCGAGATCAGCATTATTCGTAAGTTAACCTCGTATATGATAAATTCAAGTTCGGGTACCTTGTTTGTCATCACATAGATACCTTTACTGGGAGCTGTTCACATTATGATCAATTATTACGACCAAATAGCAGGTCGATTTCTGGTTTCCTTCAAAAGAGCAATATCAATTACAATTTGTTCCATTGAATTCATTATCAATCTGCGAATTATAAGGATATTTTCTACATTACCAAGGCCCCATAGAAGCAAATTGTAGAACTTTGCAGAAAATGGTTTATGTCTATAGCACATAATTGTTTATACTTCGATGAATAAAATTTGCAACTCATTAACTGTAGGATTAGATCCAAGAATCTGGCCAATCCCACCCCAAATTACATATATTTAATATTATACAAACCGGTCATAAGGAAAGCATATAATATCTCTCACCAAATCAGTGTAAACACAATCAAAGTTTGTAATGTCACCCAATAATGGTTTGTTGATAATAAATGAAATCAACTAATTTACGGATGGCAGACTGTTTGTTTGGATCAAAATAAAAGTATTTACAAAATGAGACATTATTTTACAAGGCAGCGCCGTTATAATGTTATTACGGAAAAGGTATTTTCTGAAGTTATAAGAAATGGAAAAGGTTTAAAGTGAGAAAGAAGTCAAAATATTTTATTCGAATTGTTTAAAGCTACATAAATAATATTTGATTGTTTTTATTATTTTTATTCATAGACAATAAATTGCATTCCATTCATTATTTTAACAATAAAAATTCTTAAGATTGCAATAGATCAAGATTCAATAGCGCTTAGTAATTCATTCAATGATGTAACGAGTTTTCTCTGTTTTGGATCTCGAACGTAGTGACTTTCATTGAAATCTTTCCAGTTTTCTTTTATGCAGATATTGATTACTTTGTCACAGAGGCAAAGTTCGGTTTCCGTTTGGCCTACATCTTCTGAAAAATACAAAACATTATTGGGTTATTTATAAAGATTTGCGATGAAACTGAGGGGTGTTTTAGAAATGTGACATAATGTATTACATCATCCAATATTACATCAATAAATTCTTAACGTTTTGATTATTTACATTTTGTTACGCACACCATCATATTTCATATTTTAATAGTTCTGATCACTGAGTATGTCAGTTTAATAGATGAGTCCATTGATTTGATATACATTTAATATTCTTTTAGTAAAGAGGCGCAGAGTTTTTTTTGAGAAAATAAATCTTTGTGAGATAGTGTAATAGGGAAGAGGGTGTCAAAATTGAGTTAAATTGCGTGACGTTCTATATGGATGACTCTTATTTTAAAATCATATATTAAAATTAATTAATGTTATGAAATTTTCTTCGTCGAATGTTGAGGCAAAATAAAAATGTATACAAAAAATCAAATTTAAATTTTCGATCATTAAGAATCTATAAAGAAAAATAAAGAAATTTTAGAGAAAATAAGGTCTAATTAATCCTAAAGCAGAGATTCCATACCTTTTACTAGTCATTACCCATTATTAAAACCGTAATGCTTTTGCGACCCATCTGTAAATAACGAAATAAAATTGTTGATTTATTATTTGGAACTGTTCGGCAGGAATTGTTTCTCTGACTCCACATGTTCTTTAAACTCCACTGAAGTAACTCAACACAGAAATAATTTTTATTGACACCAAATTTTCACAAAAGTTCACAATTTCAACTTGAATTACATGGGCAGGGATACCTGTTGGAAGTTGCCTCGAAATCTACGATACAAGCTTGAAACTCAAAATATTCTTGAAAGTTCGGTTGATTTCTACTCAATCTCTTTTTTATTTTTTTTTTCAAATTCATAGCAAATTTTCAGCAAAGTTTGTGGCAAAATGTTTTTGGTAAACTTTGTGACAAAGATTTTGATTTGAAATCTCCTTATTTAGCAAATCTCTCAGACTTTTATTGGGTTCCCTGGGAACTAATGGAACTAATGTATTTCAAAAATGTTTTAGTCATTTTAATTAATTAATTTGCATTTTCTTAATAACATTTTCTAGGGGTCCAAAATTAATTTATTATTATTTTCGTAATCGTCTCGTGCACCCATTCCCCGGAAAATATTGATTTTATGATAATTTTAATTAATTATTTGATTTTTCAAATTTTGTCACTAAATATTATAATTTTTGTAAAATTGAACCAACCCAAACAAAATAGAAATAGAAAATCTTTTTATTATCAAAATTTAGTAAGAAAAAATTTAATTTTTCAGGCACATAAAAATATATCCTACATTCTTGCGCAGGTTAATTATTAGAAAATTAATACGAACGACTAAATATAATAAAATATTTGGCAACCTACCTAACCTCGGTTCTGCTTTTAAAAACAGAAATTTGTTTAAATAACAATGATTTACTATAAATAGTTTAAAGTTCAAGACTACCTGACGAAGACTGTTATTCAGTCGAAATATGTTGTAGCTGAATATATATTTTGAATTGGTGTTGTTATTCCGTAAAAATAAAAGTTCAATTTTAAATTTTAAAATTAGTTTTACAAAACATCACAAACGAATTACATCAAATACATAATATACATTTACATTCAATTACTTAAATACATTCAAAATACATGTAGACTGAACATTTTGAACATTAATTATAGGATTTAAAGATTTTATCAACCACGCCTCGAAAGTTATTGTTTCCACAATAATTACTCAGATTTTTTGAAATTATCTTGAAGTCAGACATACCTATTTTCTTAATAATACATTTCCTAAATGATCACTAATGTGAGCCAATTCATTCAGTCTACAATGCTCAGGAACTCGAGTAAAGAGATGACGGGCAGTTTCTCCAATGTGTGTGACATTACACCCATTACATGAAAATTGATAAACGAGCTCAGAATAAAGACCAACTGGAGTTGGAGACTTATTAGTGAACATACTACTAACTTTGCGAGATGTTGAAACAATCCTAAACTAAGTTTTATTTACATGTTTGAGGATCTTATGCTTAAATTCTCTGAATCTTTCGGAATAATCAATTTTTTTCACCTTTCAAACTTGACATCTTACTAATTTCAGAGTTAATCAGAATATTACCTCCAGACAAATTCAACACGCACTTACCCAGTCTCTTTGGTCAAACGCACAAGAAAAGATTTAAAATATTTATTTTCAAGTAGCAATGCAACCTACGGATCCAGACTCTTTTGATTTTTCAAATTAAAATTATTTTTGTATTTTATACGAGTTGAATACGAGAATTATTGATTAATTTGTTTAAACATTCTTATTTTCATTTAGGTTTTGTTAATGTGATTTCTAGCCTGAAGAAGACTGATAAACGGTTGAAATATATCGTGAAATGTTATGTCGAATAAACAGTTTGCGATTTTCAATTAATATTAACTTAGCGGTAAAATGTTAATTTGTTACAATAAAATGGTATTGCATGTGATGATATTTAAAATCAGAATAAATATTATGCTTATAAATTGGAATAAAGGAAAGATTTACTTTCAATGTATTTTCTATGTTTGGTAATAAATTTATTTTATTAATCCTAAAATTTTTATTTCAGAATGTCTAAAAGAACTTGTCAAAACATATCGTATAATTTCTGCTATTTATTTGGAAAGTATATTTTAGTTCAAGGAAACATAAAATCTATTACTTCACTTATCAAACAAAGATACTATAATTATTTTAAAAGGCAATTGTTAATCAAGATAAAAGTTTTACCTTAACGCTGTATGTGCAACATGCTGTTCCTCTCTATCTCTCTCTCTCTCTGTTGACAAATTAAAAGCTAAAAGTTGCGCTTTAGTACTCAAATGGCATAGCAGGAATATCATGACCTTTATTATACTGTGTAACCAAATCAATTAAATAAATATTATTAATATTTATAATAATAATAGTAACAAACTATTTAAAAATTTTGTTTAAATGTTATGTTATATTGTTAAATAAATAATTTGTAAATTAAGCGTTATTCAATTATATAGAAGATAGCAGTCTCCTCTAGTATTTAAAAATTAAAATAATTAATAAATTCAAACTTTTTATTCATACGCCAATGTTAAAACAAGAGGATTATTTTACGTATCTAATATCATGAGCAAGATAACAGCAAACACTTCTTTCTACAAACATTCTATTATTTTAAAGTAAATTTTTATAATATAATTATATTTACATGTAAATTTTTATTATAATTTTTACAACTATGGGATCTCTCTATATGGTTGCAGAGCAAAGCATAACCATTATGTGAGGAATGATTGACCTTCCTCGACTGAGCATGTCCAATGGTAGACACAATTTCCAACAGTGCCATTAGTTCCTTCATTTAATATATGTCTCCCTCATTTTTATGGGAAACTGGGTCTTTTTAACTATTTTTTCATATCCCTCGATAAAGATGATTCATCAATGAAAGTGATTCCGAATATTTTCCCAAACATTTCAAGTCTAAAATTAAAGAGTTTTCAATTGTTCTGATACACGTAAACTGGTGCATTGGAATGATTTGAACGTCTAACTTTCTCTAATGGAAACTAAAAATGGTAAATATTACTGAAGACAGGGGAAAGATTTTGAGTAAGTACATAAAAATATTATCTTGTACTTTTTTATTTTAAATAGAATATCATTAAAATTAAGAACATTCATATTACTCATGTTGGGCCAGAACGTAAACGGCCTTGGAAAATGTTTAAATGGATCAGAAACACACACGCAAAAATAACACGCAATTTAAATAAACCCATTGAAACATCAAGTAAACCCGATAAAATCTGAGAAAATAAAAGAATTAAATATAAAATAATAAACATAAAAATAAATTAAAATATTAACAAAATGCATCAAGATTCGCACGATACCTATACAAATATAACAAGAAAACACAACAAATTCGACGAAATTGAAAAAATCAATTAAAGTTCATTAAAGTGAAATTTAAATCGAAAATTTTGAATTAGTAATAATTCAATAAAAATTCGAAATAAAAAATTATAAAAATAAATCGAAAAATAATAAAAATAAATAATAGAATTTGCTAGAAAACAACAAGGTCGAATTTTGTTTTACTACATCAAATTTCACACGTCACACAAATAGGTATATATACTGATCCATTTTCACATTTAACTAACCATTTTTTCAAACTAAGTTTGAACTTTAACCATTTTGAAAACCATTTTGAAAATCTACCATTTTCAGATTCCAATTTTGAACTTTAACCATTTTTTTTGAAAATTGTGAATCGTTGTTAAAACTATTTGTAAACCATTTTTCAGATCAGTTTAGAACCATTTCGAGAATTTGTTTTATTATTCTAGGTGAGAAATATTTATGTTGGAGCCATCTTTCCACACCACGTTCATAGCATCTCTGTAGAGCTCTGCTTGACGGCGGTGTGGGGAGAGAGGCATTTATGTTTTCTATTATGACATTTTATGTTTTGTATGAAAATTTTGGAATGGTCATGGAGGGTAATTTCTGTTATTTTGTCCTAATTAATAAATATTATTAATATATTTAAATTATTCTACATATATCTAACTTATTTTAAATGCTTTTATAAATTTTAATGTCGAAATTTTTCCGGCCCACAGCCGACACATCACGCAAGTAATTAAAATCTACATAGTACAGATGCATGTAAGTGCGTGGAAAATCGCCAATGATATGTACCCGTGAAGACTCAGCGTGCGCAACGCAGCGGTCGTAACGTCAATACTATCCCTATAGCTGAAGCGAGAAATAAGGAAGAAGTCTCTGGCTGCTTCCTCGTTTCTCAATTCTGTAAAATCGACCTAAAATTATGTTACATACGGCTTAAAATTATCACACCGAGTAGTCCAGTGGGCACTCAGTAAATATAATATGAACACAATATGCGTCTAAGGCCTATTAAAGGGAAAGGGTACTCGGGTTAAATTAACTGAAATCGTTGTTATAACTATTTTGATTAACATTTTGAAATAAATAAAATTTATTGGGAATCATTGAATTCGATTAAATTGAAATTATTAAAAATAACCATTAATTGTAGAAGTAAAGTGTTTTATTTGGATTAACATTTTGAAATAAATAAAATTTATTGGGAATTATCGAACTCGGTTAAATTGAAATTATTGATAAAATTTAAAGCAACCATTGATTGTAGAAGTAAAGTGTTTTATAGCTAAAAATCTAAGTAAATGTTGGGTAAAGATAATTTAAACGCTCGTAAATTATTGATTAGGGTATTAGCAAATAATTTCATCAATTAAATTATTATAATTCATTTCAATAAAAGTAATCTGATCTTGGAGTAAGAACGAGTAATGTATTGATCTAAACCAAATCAACCCCCGATAAAAATGAAAGCAACTAAGAATCGAATTCATTGATTTCAAATAAAGAAACGTATCAATTAAAGGTGAAACGATTTTCGAATAACAGTATGAAATCCCTTAATTAAATTTCTGATTAAAGACCCAAATTTTCATTGATTAAAGCAAAGGAAAAGTATTAAAACAAAGTAATCACTTAGTTAAATGTTGAAAACTACTGATAAAAATAAAATAATCTGTTGATTGACAATCCAAAACTTCATCGATTGAATATAAGGAGAAACGTTAGGAATTAAAGATTTATTATAAAGTAATCGTTTAGTTAATTGCTAAAAATTATTCACTGATTAAATAAAAGGAAAATTACGAATTAAAAATAAAGCACTCATTTGGTTAAATGTCGAAAACGATCGATAATAATAAAATAATTCGTTGATTAATAGTACAAACTCATTGTGTAATAAACAGAGCTTTTCCTTTGATTTAATTAGATGGATTAAAATGTATAAATTCCTCACTTTAAAAACTTAGCAATTCAGAATAAAAGGGGTATAAAATATTATTCACTGACCAAAATAAAATAAAGTCTGATTAACATAAAGAAATAGTGATTAAAAGAACCAAAATGAATGAATCAACAAATGAATGCCAATCCGTTATTGAATAAAATCGACAAAAACCCAAGTTAACACTATGGTAAAAAGGCAGGGATAAAATCGAAAATGATCCGAATTGGAAACGCGAACCGGCTAATAATATTAGATGCAACTTGACGATAGCCATTCAGTTTAGAAAGACTTTCTCGATATCTGACGAATATCCTGACGCCAAACGAATAACTATAAAGTTAATAAATACACCAACAAAATCACAAGAAATTAACTTACGACGCGCGTAAAATCCGATATAGTCCAACTTAGACGAATAAACATATCAAATGATGAATATCAAAGTGAGGCTTGATAAGGAGTCCCATCATTAGAAAGTCTACGCGCACTCCGCAACCGAAATTTGTACTAAGTCGATAATAGAAGTAGCCGATCGATAACTAAATTAACTTGAGAGAATCAACCGGAAACCGGAAACCTACCTTAAATGAATTTAACATCCGCTCGATCGAAGGGATTGACGTTTCCGCCAACATCGTCCTGACAGGATGTGACTAACTTGAATATCGTCGAATTAAGTACAACCGGCAAACTTTAACTCTGTTTCGAATAAACATTAGCATCATAGAATAGCGGATTTTAGAATTAGTCTAATCAATATCGATGTTATGTATTAGTAAATTGTAACTTCATGTTAATTAATATGACGTTTATATATTTAATAAATTTCAGAATTAATCTCAAACAGCAGTAGGCAGTTGGTAACCCTCAAATCAACCTCAATATCTGATAACATCGCGGATCCTTTGAGTTTTGAAACTGATTTGTAACAGATAGTGTCCCTAAATGCTTAGTAAATTTTAAATGAATCTTAGTTAGTAGTAATTCCATCCACTTAACAAACATTAATGCCCGATAGATAGTGGATTTTCGACTCACCCATCTGCCCAACACTAAAAATATTATCGAACATGTTCTAATTATTACCATCGTTAACAAGAGTTATGAGGAGTTAGCCAACAGAATACATCACACCAGGAACGCACAGATAAATAACCTTAGTCGTTTCGAGTTGTAATACTAATCAAGCTAGTAGAGTGTAATCGGTCTAAGAGCAATAATATAATCAACGTTTAGTCTAGTATTATTATAAGCCGACGACTTAATCGAATTGGATAACGATAACAATTTAGATATGCCTATCGACCAAATCACCATTCAAGTAGCAGAGGAACCACACCCAGGAGAGGTACCAACAGCCGCCGCGACCACCGAACAACTTCCACCCCGGCGGTCACACCCGACTATTTGGCGATTGTTGGGTCTCGAATCCAATCCCTGTGGACTCGCCGGACAACAATACCCGGCCGAAGAAATATATGATCACGCCAGAAATCTCCTCACCTTCTGGGAACAAGTACAAGAGCAAGTGGACCTCAATGTGGTCAAAGCCCGGATGTACCTCACGAACGTGGAGGAGGACATCCGCGCCGGGCTCATCGCGGAGGCATACCCACCTCACCCAGTCCGCGACACCCGACGGCCCTATACAGTGGCGGCTCTGAAGAAGAGTTTAGAGAGAGAATTCCCGGAAGATGTACTATAGTAATGACGAAGTGTTGTAGAAATTGATTTAAATATTAAGTGTTATTGTTTCCTTATTCGTTATTATATCTCTTAGATAAACTAACTTCATACAATTTGTTTAATTAAATAATAAAACTTTGATTTAATGAAGACAAAACAGAATTTAAATGCTCTCCTATTATAGTGATGTCATCCCTACAACTTCTACAAGCGGAACTGGAACGAGCAAGACAATCGAACGCAGAGTTACTCGCCCAAATCCTTCAATTAACTCGAGAGGCTCAACAGTTGAAAGCAACCTGGGTTGATCCAACAAAGATGAGAGCTGTATACCACCGACTCACGGCGGCACAGAAAGGATGGATAGAGGAGCGGCAGCTCAATCAGAGTCTGCGCACTCAAATTCGGGGACTCGAAGTCGCCCTAGCGGTATGCCGAGAAGGTGAAGCGGTAACTTACCCGCTCATCTTCGCCCCAACCCAAATGCCGCAGACAACCACCAAGCCAACAGAACAGCCCATCAATAATCGTCGACCGGGACGTAAGGAACGTGCCCGACGTCGAGCAACGCAGCTGCAAAACGCCAAACAATAAATATTCCATATGTGATTAATTCAAATAGAGTAGTTTTAGTCTTAGTTGAGTCGTTTCTTTGGAATGGCATGTCAGTATTGTCACAAGTAACCTTATTACGTCTCAGTTTTCTACAGTCAATTAAGAATGAATCCTGTATAGTTATGAGGGACAGAGCTAAGCGAGCACAGGTCTTCTATCGACAGCTCGTGAACCCGAGGATTGTCCGAGCAACTACAGTACTAGCACATGGTACTCAATTTTTGCGGGCAATCCACCACTTGAACACATTACCAACGTTGCTTAGCAACGGGTGCCAAGTGGCGATCAGTATCATTTTGTATGGCGTTACGAGGGCAACCACCGATTAGTTCAAACAAACAATGAAACCCTGTAACCCACCATACAAATTTGGGGGCTCAGCCGGGATTGAAGCTTTGTTATTTGGAAAAAACCAAAACAATCAAGTTAAGAAACAACAGAGAATTCTGTCAGTACACCCTCAGCCGGGATTGAATGATCTTCTTGTACAAAAACCCAAGCGAACAAACTGAGATGAAATTATGTTAAAGTTACATAGATATCAACGTCAAAGCATTCAACATCCATCAATACTTGACGACACAACACCCTTGTAAGAGACCAACGACACTCACAAGACGCATAAGCAAACAACACATAATTAAAAGGGCAAAATGCGGGATAAAATGAAATGGGGTAAGTAAGGGAATAACGATAATCTACGGGGGGGAAGCAATAGAACCAAGTAGAGAAGTCAACGATAATAGAATAAATTACAACGAGTAGTGATTAAAATAGTAGTTGATAAAATGAAGCAAAATATATTAAAAGACTAAAATTGAATGAAGTTAGCTAATTAGTATTTAAATAAATTTAAAGGGTAATTAAAAGAGATTTAATAATTTTAGATGGAATCAACAAAAATAATAGAAAAACTAAAGGGTATCCTAAACATCGACAACGATAACTTAGAGGAACTAATCAACAAACAAAAATTAATTAAACGAGCTAAAGAGGATATATCAACGATTTCAAACCTGTACTCCGATGAACATTGCATATTAATAAAATTGATCGATATTGATAAAGATGTAACAACCGAAAGGATATATGAAATCCTATCCATGAGATTAGAGATAACCAAATTTGGGAAAAGCTGGAACAAGTTAATGAAAAAAAGTCAAAAACATTGAGGACGAGATTGCAACAACAATGAAAGAACAAACTAAGGCTTATGTGGAGTGTTATGCGTGCAAAACAGAGGAAGCACGAGTAATGGTGATACCTTGCGGACACCTGAGTTATTGTCATGGATGCGCACAAGAGTCGCACTGTATGTTATGCCAGCGAAAGATAAAGGAAAGACTAACGGTTTACTTTCCATGAATTGTTATGATGAAATGAAATAAATGTGTATTATGCATTACTTGAATTATTATTAGATGATAAGACGAATATAAAAGAAATATGCAATGTTTGTAAATAATAACACCACCCGACAACGATAAATAAAGGTAATAGACCAAAAACATGAAAGCCGAATTAGGGAAATAATTAAAACACATGCACAGAGACACAAAATATTGGACGGAAAAATTTCGACAACCGAGTTTCCTAGTGTATAATTCTTTTTGTTTTATTGATATTATATTTATTGATATTATATTGAGATAGGACGAGGAAAAAATGGTTAAACCTGAGCTATCTAATGATAGTACGCTCACCCAAGGGAAACCCTGATCAACCCTACTGAGAAAGGAACTGGTAGGCCAAGTCGCGTATGTCAGCAAGTAACCGGCGAGAGATTGATCACCTCTTTTGGGGAGCTTGTTGATGCGATTACCAAAAATTTTGAAGGGGGAGTGAAGAGATAGACCGAGAGGTGAGAGAAAGAGTGTACACGGAACAGAATTAATGGTTTTGATTAAAGGTACCTAGAGATGACTTCTTTTTTTTCCCTAGCTGGTGGTGAGGCACCAGAGGACAGCTACGGACTGTCGTGCTCAGGTTGTTATCAGCCAAGGGACTGATGACGCTGAGCCGTTCGATACAAAAACCCGGATCACACACCGAGTATCGAACGATTCTTTTTTCGCTGGGAGGAACTCGATACAACAACCCGGATCCCACACCGAGTATCGGGCCAAACGGTAGGTGAGATGTGAACTAACCGGTAAATGGTTCATACTCAAAATGTCCTACTAAAGCCAGATGAGAGCGCTCGAATTGAGCCGAGAAATCTGATGGATGGAGCGGGCAGAGATTTGATAGTTTATTTCCCGCTCCCACTTTTGAGCACTTCCTTTTCTTTTCACTATTCGGGAAATCAAGTAAACCGCTTTTGGAACTTGATTGAACGTCTAGGCATTTCCATACTTTTATATTCTTCGAGGTACACAACCCGGATCCCACACCGAGTACCGAGGGAATGTTTTTTTATTGCCCAGCGAGGAGTTTGGTACAATAACCCGGATCCCACACCGAGTACCAAATATCCGAATGGCGGTGAGTAAAGCGTAACCGGAAAAATGCGCGGCCAAAAGACGCCATGGCTTGAGAGTCAGTGTGAGGCCTCAAACATACCCAAAAGTCACTGTTGAGCTCAAGTCCGATATAAGAGATAATATGAAATAGAGGGCCGGATGATTATAATCAGATACTTGAGGCAATAGAGGGCCGGATGATTATAATCAGATACTTGAGGCAATAGAGGGCCGGATGATTATAATCAGATACTTGAGGCAATAGAGGGCCGGATGATTATAATCAGATACTTGAGGCAATAGAGGGCCGGATGATTATGATCAGATACTTGAGGCAATAGAAGGCCGGATGATCATGATCAGATACTCGAGGCAATCCAGATAAGATATGATATGAGTAAAGATGAAATATGATTATGAATAGATATTAAGGTCACAGATGACCAGTGAAAGAGTTGAAGCCGAAGGCCAAAGAGCCAACGGAAATTATAGAGGGCATAGAGCGCCAGCGGTTGAGGATTAAGTAAATGAATTTTTTGGGAGACATAGGAAAAATAATTAATGGAATGAATGAGAATATGAGTATGATGATTTTATATTATTGATATTATGATATAGATAATTGATACGACTATATAGATAACTGATAAGACTATATAGATAATTGATACGAGATTAATAGATAATTATTACGAGGAATAGATAATTAAAAATAGACTTAAAATGAGGGGGGTGAGTCAGATAAAGATGACCACCACGATAAATGCGAACAGGGGATGATAACATATATAGTATGGTAAACGGAGGAGAAATTAGTATAGAGTATAGAATATTGGAGTGTTATTTATTTTTAGGAATCGATAGTCAAGCAAAGCAATCCAAGTCAAGTGCAACGCAAAGCAAAGGAGAAAATATTTCAGAGCAAACGACAAAGCAAAGTGATAACAAAGAAACTTGAATAAACGAGCAGAAAAGAATTTGGAATAAACGTCAGAGTAGTTACAAGCAAATAAGCAACCAGAAGTTTCAAAGCAACCAAAGCAAGAGAAGAGAAACCAGTCAAATAAACAAATAACCGTAAACATTGATAGCATCAGCAACCACACGAGAAGCAAAAGCCAAGAGAACAGAGAAAAAAGTTTATTAAAAGCGGAAGAAAAGAAAAGAGTTCGCAACGGTAGAAGTGTCAAAACCGGAGTATCAATTACAGCAGCGACAGGAACCGGCACAGATAGTGGACTAACCGACGTTGAATTCAACAGTAGCGAAGAAAACGAAATAAACGATACAGAAAACCGGTTGCCAATAATAGAATCAGTAAACGAAGAAGATCCGGACAACAATCCAAACATGACGACTTCAATAAACTCTTCAATTCCGGATGCAAATACCATGTTGAATAACAACAATGTGATGATAGGAGAATTCAGAGAAAAGTTTAGAGGAGAACCGTTTGACGGCAGCCTCAACAAATTTGGATACATTCATAAAGGAATTTGAAGTGTATAAAAATATCTGTCACTGGACAGATCAAAAGGTAAAGGAGCGGCTACCCTTGTATTTGAAAGGGAGCGCACAAGATGTATTCGTGGAAGAAGCGAGAGACGATACGAAACTGACAACATGGACAGAAATTAAAGAGTTCTTAATAAAGATATTTGGAATAGAGAAAAAGGGGGAATAGGAAGATATTGGACTTCCTACATCGAAAACAAAGACGAGATGAATCAAATGCAGTGTACGCATGTGAATTAAAGAAACTGTGTAAAGAAGCCTTCGGAGAACATGATTTGCCCGAAGATAAAATGGTAGACGTCTTCATAAGAGGAATCAAGAGGGAAGACATACGAGCCAACCTGGATGCCTGGCACCAGAAACACTAGATAAAGCAGTAGCAATCGCAAACAGATGCGAAGCCCATCTAGGACTGGGATATCAAGTGGCAGTCTTGGCCACAGAACCAACAACATCAACAGTCAATGCCAACAATCAAAACAACAATACCAATCCAGCTATGAACCAATTCATTCCAAGAGCACAACAGATGTTCAAGCCACCAGCAACGAGAAATCCGGAGGATAGAGGTAATAACCAAGTAAGTTATAATAATAAATTTCAGGAACAATCCAAACACAAATGAAAAATGCTCCATATGTCAAAAAATAGGACATCGGTCAGAGAATTGTTTCCGAAATTACACTTGTCAAAAATGTGGTAGACGAGGGCATACTGAGAAAATATGTAGGCAACCTAATAACAAAGCATGTTACAATTGTGGACAACAAGGACATTTCGCAAGGCAATGTAACATAAAAAGAGAACCAAACCAATCAAGATTAAACAACTCTATGGGAAATCCACAAATTAACGTGATGCAAGAGATAGACATGCTACGAGAAACACTACAACGAATGCCCATGGAATTAAAAGAGATGATGCAACAGATGCCCACCAATATACAACAACAACGAATCAACGTAATGAGAAGCAATGAGGAGATTCAAGAGCTGCGAACTAGAGAATATCAAGAGCAACAACAAGCTGAATGGCAAAGACTACAAACAGAAGAGGCTCAGGAAATCCAGCAAAGATGGGAAAATCGAAAACAAACCCCGAAAAGAATTAATATGATGAGGATGGAAATTCCAGATGAAATTCACACTGCGGAGCAGTGTGTTGAGAACGAAGGGGGGAGGAGACATGATAACTGATAATGAGAAAACAATAGAATTAAATGCGATGGAGAAAATAGAGGGCCATCAAAGAATTTGCAGAGGAGGAAAAACAAAGACGTCGACAGTTAAAAGAAACGATAATGGAGAAACCGAATGAACCAGAAACCCAAGAGATTAAACGAGCAGAAATGATGATAACGGAGGATCAAAACAAGGAAACATTAGTGTACGAGATAGACGAACTCGAAAAAGAAATTATGACACAAAAGACAGAGAGTACACTTGAGAAAATAAAGCAAGAAGAAGCTTTAGAAAAAGAGGAGGATCAATTAAAAGAAAAAGAAGCAATCCTGAAACAAGAGAAAGCGGAACTTAGAAAGAAGGCACTAATATTAAAAATAGACGGAGCGCTGAAGCATTTAGAACAAGAACAAGCACTAGATCAAAAAATAGAAGTGATGGCAAAGAAAGTGCTATCGCAAGAAACGAAAGAGCCAGAATTGAGAGATGAACAGGAAGCATCAACGTCACAAGGAAAAGAAAAGATATCAGAACCAATAATAACAAAGAATCGAATCCAGAGGATACTGCTACAAAAAATAGAAACAAGAATCAGAAAAGAAAAGCCCACGTGGAGTGAAACTCAAATCGAGAACAGAATAAAGGAGATATGGTTCCAAACAAAAGGACCAACAAAGATAATGAAAGAGGAGGAACAACCACAAATCAATATGTTGAGACAAATACCCGACGATCAAACAGACGAAGATGAAAGTGAAATAAGCAGTCTGGGTGGAGAAATATTTCAGTCATGCGAGGAAAATAAACCATACAAAGATGAATCAAAACCCGAATTAGAGGAAATGGAAACGAGTGTACCAAGAGAAGATGAAACCGAGATATTAAAAGAAATCAACGAGATTGTAGAAGAAGTAGATCGAAACCAAATGTTCTTAAACCTCAGAGATACAACCACATACAGCAGAATAATGAAACTGATTGCGAAAGGATATCAACAGGATAATGGTACATTTACGGCATCATGGAAAGATATGATAAAAAAGTACCAAGAGAATTTGAAAGAATATGATAGAGAAGAGTATCAGGTAATTATTGATTTTCCAGAGATACCAAGACAGATAATAGCCACAAGAGGCGAAAGCACAAACGAGTTGTATGATTGGGTAGTGAAAAAGCTAGGACCCAGCTACAAAAATAAACCTTTATATTATCAAGGAAGGAAAATAAAGCGAGATATACACCTAGCGGATGCTCTAATTTTGGCCAAAAGGAATAAATGTGGTAACGTTAAACAAAAATGAAAGCGAAGAAACGACAGCAGAAATATGGCAGAAAATTCAAATATTGTATACCAAAGAAATAAAACCTGGATTAGAAAAAGAGAGACAAAAGATAATGAGACAAAACCAGATCAAAATGACAGAACAAGCAATAGACCAGGCTAGGAAAATATATTAATCGATTATCATTAACAAGACCGATCTCAATGAAAATGTTCGTAGAGGCTGTACGAGACACAGACATTATGAGATTTGACAACGAGAGAACAGATGAGTTGATAGCCAAATACGGAGAACATCAAAGAGATATGAGGGGAGATGAACCAATAAAGATAAAGATAAAATTACCAAATGACGAAACAAAGGAAATATTGGTAGATCCCGATTGTCAAATGCACGAATTATACCGACGGATAAATCGAGAAATTATCCAACCAATAATCGAAAGTAGCGATGATGGCATGGTAGAGGACGTGGCAATAATGTATCACAAACGACAAATAAGTCCGCGAGAACGAACCCCGATATACGAATTAGGTATATGGGAAGACGGACAAACCATTAATATCATAGCCATGGATGAACCAGAGAGAAAAAATACAACAAAAAGGGAACAACAGATCCAAGAATTTCAAGAGGAAATGAAAAGAAAGATGGACCAAATACTAACCATCTACCAGTTATGGAGAAAAGATGCGAAGTTGAGTACAAATTACAACCTATAGATGATTCGCGATGTCGATCAACACCATGGAAAAAGGTGTATGATGAAAAGACGAAAGAATGGAAATGGAAAATGAGAAACCGAACCAAAGTGGAGAAAATACGTACCAGGAGAAGCGCCGGAAGACGCAGCTAACGAAATAACCTTAGAGTTATATGAAGATGAGCCATATGAAAACTTACCAGAGGAAATGATAAACGAAATGGAATGGCAACCAGAAGAAGACGAGGAAATAAACGATAAAGCTCGACTAGCCCATACACATGGAAAATAGGTGGATGGGCGGAAAAAGTAAAATCGGCTGAAGAAGAGAAAATCATCGGTATTACAAGTCATCAATTCTATACAGAAATCGGAGGATATCGGATGAAATTGAGAGTGTACCCAAACGGAGATGGAGTAGGAAAAGGAAAATATCTATCAGTGTATTTTCTGTTAGCAAGAGGCAGATATGACGGAAAAGTTAGAGTGGCCATTTAATCGAAAAGTCACAATTTCAATCGCTAAACCCGGAAAATGGGAAGAGCGACACAGCGAAAAATTGGGAGTAGACCCAAGATCAATGATAAGCCAGAAGCCAAAATCCACGGAAAATGTTGCAGGAGGAGTACCACAATTTCTATTGAAAAAATACGTAACACCTCAATTCGTAAAAGATGATACGATATACATCACGATCGAAGTAGAAACAGAACGAGAAATGAAATTGCGAATCCAACAAGAACAAGCGAGACCGCGAATCAGCGTACTCGAGAAACGAATACCAGGAACGAAATACTTGCCCACAGATATAGACGATCCTGTGGAGGAAGGATTAACACAATTAACGGAAACGCAAAAATGCAGAGAGTTAGCAGCGATATTGAGAACCGGAGCCAAGAATCAAAGACGAACTGTAACAGATTTAGCAAAATGGATAATCGATTCGTGTAACAGAGTAGAGAACCTGCGAAATATTGTAAAGGAAATAGAGGAGTATCGGAGAATGTATGCGTGGTACCCAGAGCAATTCCGAGAAATTATCCGAAAATGGAAATATACCGAATGGGCAGCCGAAACGATAGAGAAGTATAGTTTAAAAATTATGATGCCAGATTTCGAACCAATCGAAAGAGAATTTTATATCACTGCCAAAGTGAGTGAAGTGAAAAAGAGAATACCGTATGAACCGCCATTTCATTTACAATACCAAGGACGATCATTAGACGACGATCTCGAAATCGGAGTTACGCAAATGCAATTGGGATTAATAAATGTATAACAGTAGCAAAGATCGCGGGTAGAGAACTCAATAAAAGAGAAATCAGAACGAAAACGCCAATAGGACGACAAGAGAGTCTAAATACGCCAGAAGTCCCACCTGCAGCAGATGAAGTAATCGTCATCACAACAGGAGATGAAGAGATACTAAATGATCTAAATGATATTGTGGACGAAGAAACAACCCGGAGAATACCGGAATCAAGAGATTTGTTCATGACAGAAGATGAAAACGATCTGATAACAGATGAACCAGACGAGCTAGTATGTGGTCAAAGACAACCAGTCGAAATTATAGAGCCAGATACCGAAGAGGAAAATAAAAAGAAAGAGAGAAGACGCCGAAACTCAACAGGAGACGAATGGGATAATTGGATAAATGAACGAGGAGCTACAACATCCAAAGAAACGGCAGACGAACAACCCAAACGAAAAGAAACAGGTACAGCAATGGAAAAGAAATCCAGAGGACGACCAAAAATTGATAAACCAGCTTCAGAAAGGAAAACTAAAGAACAAATGCAGATGGATCAATTAACAACAAAATTAAACAAGCTTAGCCAAGTAACGAAGCAGTTACAGGGAAAACTGAAAGGCCAAGAACAAGGAGCAAAGTGGATCAATAGATTGATAACTGATATGCTGGGATTAGCAAATCCAGAAATAAAGAGAAATTTAAAACTCAATAATATCGGAGCAGAAGCGAAACAGCTTTGGGCAGCAATAAAACCAATAATAAATAAAATCATGGACAACAAAGTACGAACCACAACCAGAGATCCAGAGGAATTATTGTTGATAATAAATCACTTAACGAAACGATCTGATGACCCAAATAGATATTTGGTAGGAATGGCCTATCTGATGTATAATACGATAGTGATTATACAGAAAGCGAACTCCAAGATACAACCCAAACGGATATGAATTTGCGATAACAGACATTATCAGGAAGGTAATCGAACCATTTATCCTGACTCAAGGTGGATGGCAAGCCTTTATAAATTTGGTAAGTAAAGATGATCAAACCGAGATGATGCAAGCGAAGTTAAAAGAGTTATTAACGGAATTCGAGACAACGATTAATGCAAGCGATCCAAAAACAGCTAGAAAAGGGATGAATACGATAATCACTACAATACTCATATGGATGATGTGCATAAAAGGAGTAGAACCGTTTGTAGTATATGACTGCGATAATATAAAGATTGGTGATAAATACTCACTAAAAGAAACGGAAGAGTGCAAAGCTGCAAACCCCGGTAAACTACAGACAACGGCAACAGCAGTATCGTATAATGTATATCAAGAGGTAGACTTTATAAAAACGGAAATCAAGGAATGCTCAGTAACAAGGAAAATTGTAGCATTTCATTGCGGACATCACTCACATTCAACAATTATAGAAGCTGGAACGGAAACAACAGTGGTTTCTGTAACGCGGAAACGAATTGAAGAAGGATTCCACGACAGGAGCATCTCAATAGCTGGAAGAGTAAATGTAGCAGCCGAAGAAGGAAAAATAAAACTACCCGAGTATACGCTGCGGGAAGAATAACGGCTGGAGACGGAACGTGTCAAGGAGGAGAGTACACCCTATTGAATCAATTGGTCAAAGGAGTAGTAGTGATCGAAAGCTATCAAGTAAAGTTGGAGAAATATCAAGGATATTTTGATCCAGATACGCAAGCAATGAAAAAGTACCCTCAATGTCTAGCAACAGATAGATCATGCAATACGGGAATGTCAACGATCGTATATCACGCCGATACCAGAACTTGTAGACTCACTTTAATGAGAAAGTGGCAATATTTGATGAAGTCAAGGACAAGTGCAACAGAGAAACCGAAACTAACACACAAAAGTGCATTAGATGAATTACGGAGAACCGGAAGAATCGGAAACCAACGATAAACCACAACTATCGAATCAGAAGTCACGCAACGTAGTAATATCAACTGACATAAATCAGAATGAGATTTATAAAAGGACGAATGGTGAGCAAATGTGAGAAATGTAAGCTAATACCTAATTATAAAGGAATATTCTTATGCGAACAGATACCGGAACGCAAAAGCGCAAATAGACCCCAAAGATGTGAACATATCTCTAATAA
>CM039681.1:48716293-48758793 GCA_022537955.1 Schmidtea mediterranea
GAACCGTTTGTAGGTATACTGACGATAATATAAAGATTGGTGATAAATACTCACTAAAGAAACGAAGAGTTGCAAAAGCTGCAAAACCCGGCTAAACTACAGACAACCGCAACAGCGTATCGATAATGTATATCAAGAGGTAGACTTATACAAAATCGGAAATCAAGGATGCCAGTAACAAGGAAAATTGTAGCATTTTCTTGCGGACATCACTCGACATTCAACATTATAGAGCTGGAACGGAAACAACAAATGTTTCTGTAACGCGGAACGAATGGAAGAGATTCACGACAGGACGCCATTCTCAATAGCTGGAAGAGTAAATGTAGCAGCCGAAGAGGAAAGATAAAAACTACCGAAGATATACGCTGCGCCGAAGAAAACGTGGAGACGAACGTTTCAAGGAGGAGAGTACACCCTATAATCAATTGGTCAAAGGATAGTAGTTAATCGAAAGCTACAAGTTAAAAGTGGATAAATATCAAGATATTTGATCCAATACAAGCAATGAAAAAGATCCTCAATGTCTAGCAAACAGATAGATCATGCAATACGGGATGTTCAACATCGATATCACGCCGATACCCAAATGAGACTCACCTTCTTGAAAAGTGCAATATTTGATGAAGTGCAAGGAAAGTGCACAGAGAACCGAAGAACTAACACACAAAAAAGTGCATTAGATAATTACGGAGAACCGGAAGAATCGAACAACCACGATAACACAAAGCTATCGGATCAGAAGTCACGCCAACTAGTAATATCAACTGAACACTACAATCGGAATGAGATTTATAAAAGACGAATGTAGCAAATGTTGACGAAATGGTAGCTAGTACCAATTATAAAGGAATATTCTTTATCGCGACAGCAATACCGAACGCAAAAGAGCGCAAACTAGACCTCACATACCCCCAAAGAGGAAACTATATCTCTATATAAATAACAAGATGGATTCTATATCACAAAGGAATTGCAGCAAACAGAGAAAATAACTACGAATTTAGTATTAAAAATGATTGTATCTTGAACAGGGAAATAATGAAAACAAGAGTAGCAATGGCAATCACGAATCCAGATAAACGCAATTCCATACTACCACTCCAAAAGGATATTTTGGAGAATCGTTGGTAAAGTTATGTAAACACATACAAATGTAAAAGAACAATTGCAAAACTGCCAGAGAATTCAAACATATCCCAAGGGACTAAATGCATAAACGAATTAAAAATACATGCATAAAGAAAAATCAGATTCGCTCAGCCCATGACAAGATATAAACCAGAGAAATTTGTACCCAAATGTTCAGTTGTATAATGTATACGGACCACTATTCGAAATAAGAGATGGAATTGGTTACAATGTTCCAACTCGAGTAGTAATCGTAGACACACCCAAAAATATTTGATTAAAACCAGGAATTGAGCCTAGCGAAGCAGAATTCAAACCATGGATATCATCACAGATGATATACCAAACAAAAGATCTGGAAACGAGCCAGAGAGAACATTGAATTATTCCCAGCACAAAGCAAGCAATATTATCCCAACATTGTAACTATAACGGAGGTAAACAAACGTAGGAGAAAAAACCAACTACGAATTGTTACTATCACCAGATCATTTTCAACATGCTACAGCAAACATATGAAAGCCTGTGGGAAGATTCTTAATCTTCGGACAGGATGATGGCAGAATTTTAGGAAATCCTTATTATCAAATCGTAGAGTAATCATTAACACAAATGTTAGCATGTTCGATATCTACAAAAGAGAGAGAAAAATCAACTGGAAAATGGCCAATTGGATTCTTACCGTTTTTGCAAAGACAATGTATTACACGGACACTCAAAAGAATCACAAATAAGAAAGAACTAGTAGGAATTCTAACTAAATGAACTTATCATATAAATATCAATATATTAAAGCAATAATGAATTAGAAGCCAGAAAACCAGAATGAAGCGACAAAAAACGAGTAACATGAAACTATATATATATTTCAGAGATGATAAGCATCTATCTATATCTATTATGATGAAACCAAGGAGGAACACAGATGCTAACTCAAGAACAACTCAAACAATGGGAAAATCGAAAGACAAGACATATAGTGGACATTTCAATCATCCACCACCAGTATATGAATGTGTAAAGAAAGCAGGCATCACAGAGAGAGAAACACGCCAGTAGATATATACATATCTATCACCCAAAGATCAACAAATTACGAAATATTTTATCCAATACCATACGAACCCAAATTGGGCAGACTTAGTGCCAAGGAACCAGCCAAAGATCAAGAAGTGTGGATCAGATCCAGAAACTCGAACTTATTAGCTATGTTACAAACACTAGCTTGGATCGCAACATTAACGTACCATAGAAATAAAATGGGGTATATATATATATATCTATGATTGATACCGGAGCAAACATACTCAGCAATAAATATGGATAAAATACCCGGAAGATTGTGGCCATGTATAGAAGAAGCTTATATCTATATATATATAACTTGCAGCAAAAATCGTATCTAGTCTTGTGAAAATTTTGGTCTATATATGAATGTATTAAACAATTATGAAAAATCAATGACGTTAACTTAGCAGTCATCAGGGAGATTGAAGCGCAGACTGGCCATAATCGGAACAGATCTCATGCCAGAATTACTAAAAGAGATAAATAATAGAGCTAGCGATCGATGGAGTGAGGAGACAAAACCGGACGAATTGTATGCTGAAATCAGAAGTGAGCATGCTCCAGTAGAAATAGTAGTGGCCAGGGACGCACATCAAATTGATTTGCTATGTGCAAGAGTAAATGAGGAAACTAGAGGGAAATGAATTTTCGAACCTAACACAAATTGAGAAAAAGAAAAACTGCCATTAGCCAGAGAGATAGTGTATGTAAACGACAACAGTGAAATTTCTCTATCAAACATTACAAATTTTGATGAAGAGATAAAGTCATTTACGAAAACGAAAGATTGGGGAAAATTAACACCGATGATGAATATCAACTCCAACAACAAAAACCGAAGGAACTGAGTATATAATTATGGGACAATCGACAGTCACTACTAAAACGAGGTTGAAAAGAACAATTTTAAAAAACTGGCTAATGGAATAACTTAAAATATATTGCAGCATCTGACTTAGATCTCGGGTACAAGGATGTAACGCAAAATACGATCCATTAACAGACGACACCCCAATAACACTACGGGCCATATCGATTGGCAGAAGCCCAAAAACCAGAAGCAGAAAAAGAAGTGCAAAAGATGTTAGACCGCAGGAGTAATCGAACCAAGTTGCTCACCATGGCAATTCCCAGTAGTCATTGGTAAAAGAAAAAAGCGGGAACACAACGGTTCTGTAAACTACCGACGACTCAATGCGTACAAAACGGGATACATACCATACCCAGATATAAATGAAATTAACAAATGTTACACGAGCAGCTATTTTACATCGCTAGATTTAAAAAATGGTTATTGGCAAAAAAAAGTCAAAGAGAGGACAGAGAAAAACTGCCTTTACAGATCGAAATCCTATACCAATTCAAGAAAATGCCTTTTCGGACTAACCCAACGCACCAGCTTCATTTCCAGAATGTTATGAACTTCGTAAACTCACGGCATCAAACAGTGTATGGTATTATTGATGATTGTTAATTTATTCTAGCACCTTCGAGCACATTTAAAGAGATATTCGTAATGGATTCGTTCGACGAGAACAAGGAAGTAAAATGAAACCATCAAAAATGCGAATTGGCAAAGGAAAAAGCTTCTTAGACATATTGTGTCAGCAAGAAGGGCAAAACCGGATCCAAGATAAACATCGAAAAGATAAAGAATGGCCCCTGCACCAAAAGACAGTCACGCAAAGTGCAAGAATTCTTAGGCTTATGTGGATAATATCAAAGTTCATCAAAATTACGCAACGTATTGCAAACCAATACAAGAATACCAAAAAAATACCCCGTTTATAATGGGAAGAGAACAACAAACAGCCTTTGAAAACATCAGAGATAAAACTGATATCAGCACCAATACTCGTACACCCAGATTTAAGAAAACCGTTTGTTAGAACAGACGCCAAGTTGGATATGGCATCTGGAGCAGTCCGTAGGACAATGGATGACGAGAATAAGAGAACGAGTTATGGATATTATAGTCGAACATTCAATGAAACAGGTGAACAAGAATTACTCCGTGGACTGAAAGAGAGGCGTTAGCAATAATCCAAGCTATTAAACATTTCAAATATATTATGGGTCACGAGAGATATATCCTACAGATCATATATCTATTGGTATGGCTAGGCCAACATAAAGAAGCCTCGAGAGATTAATGAATGGGCGATGCAGTTGCAAGAATTACTTCACCGTATATAAAGTTCAAATCAGGAAAAGTGAACGCCAACGCAGATTGCATGTCAAGCTTTGTATTTTGAGGAACTGATGGATCAGGATGTAAAACGCAATATGCATGATATCGCAGAGGATATAGATCCCACTCTCTCCTCTATAATTATAATATAATATCCAGAAAGAAGACGAAGAGTTAAAAACATTATAATCGATTCATGGAAACTAACGATATTGAAAATCTACGACAAAAACAGTACAAAATTAAAGGACATTATTGGAAAAACCAAGACACCGATTATACCATAGAAAGGATGGGGTATACTAATGGATGGCGAAAAACGATCATGTGTTTAACCAGAAAGTAGACGTATATTATATGAGTATTGATGCAATTACCACGATGGGAAAACCGGAGGAACATGTCAGCAAAAAAGAAACGGAAGCAAAGACTGCGTCAAAAATATATTGGCCAAATATCGGAGAGGACGTAAAAGGGTGGATAAAGAATTGCCTAATTGTGCAACAAGCGAAAAGCACGAAGTAAATTGAAGCACCGCTAAAACCAATTCTATATCCACCAGGAACCAATGGACTATATTCGCAATGGATGTAGTAGGACCATTATCTTATATATATCTCTATATCTATATTTATTACATATAGTAGTAACAGGATTATTATTATATATCGGATATCTATTCGCAATACTCAGATCAAAAAGCTAGAACAATAGCGAAATCCTAGTAGAGGAAATATGCTGTAGAATGGAACACCCAAAACAGATTCTAACTGATCAAGGAACCAACTTCATGAGCGAAATCATAGAGGAAGTTACAAACTACTTCAGAAATTGCGAAGCTGAGAACATCACCGTACCATCCGCAAACAAATGGTCAACCGAACGATTCAATGCCATACTAATAGAAATGAATGTCGAATTATGTAAGCAGACACCAAAAGGATTGGGACAGATATATAAATCTATGCCTTATGGCCTATAGAATGTCAATACATTCAGCAACAAAAATGAGTCCATTTAAATTGATGTACGGCAGAGAATGCAACATGCCGATAGACTTAGAATATCAACCGCCAATATCACAGTATATGGAAATTGATGATTATGTAACAGGATTCAAAGAGCGAATGCAAGAGATCTGGAAAACAGCAGGTATGAATATTAGATTTAATCAAGAGAGCTACAAAGAACTACATGATAAAAAGCGAGACGTACGTGAGCATAATTTTCAAGTTGGAGATTGGGTAATAATCGCAACGCCAGAAATTATCCCAGGAGTAGCCAGAAATTACAAAGATGTGGTAAAGGACCTTATGAGATAATGTACGTAAACGAGAATAATGCGCGAGTTAAATTGGTCAATAACCCACTCACCAGACCTATTTACGTGAACGTGAGTAGATGTAAAGCGATACCGAGAACAATAACAAGAGAACCAGAGAATCGAGGTATGCAAACCAGATCACAAACTCAACAGCTAAGTATAAACGGACTAACGATGAGTCGAAAAATAGAAGCAACATCAAATAATACCGTAGAGGAACCTAAACCGGAGAATCCAAAATAACATTAAACGCGACTCAAGATAATGTAGACAAGATGGATATAATAGTAAAAGCTATCAGAGAAATAATGCCAGAATGGGTCGAAGGAAAAGGATGGATGAGAATAGTAAACAAAGCGGGAAAAATCGCAATGGATTATGCTAAAGGAGCTAGAAGTCCACCAGAAATGGATCGTATCAAGGAAAGCATACCCATGATCTTCACTATGGCAGATGTAGAAGGAAACGCACCTCTACATATCGCAGTACAACACAGAAATACTCAAAGGATAATAGATATAATCCAACTTATGCAGAAATGCGGACACGCCTCAAATATACCAAACGAAGAGGGACAAACACCATTAATGTTCGCAGTCGCAGCAGATGCTTCTACAACAGTTCTGAGAGAACTACTAAAAACAGGATCATCGTTCAAAGAAAAAGACAATGGAGAAAACAATGTACTACACTATGCACTGAAATCGAGACAGGCAAGTGCAATAAAATTTATAACCAGTAACGCAACAATCAGAGAGAGAGAAATGATGAGTAAAACAATCCAAACATTATGGGAAGCTATCGACGCCAAACAAGACGAAGCAACAGCCAATCTAATGAAATGGACCTATGAGGGTTCACCACTTAAAGTATTCGATCTGAACTATATGGTAAGAAACAGAAACGTCCTATTAAAAGAAACAATATATGCTCACTATCCATTCCCAAAAACAATAAAAGCGATGTTGAAATGGGAAGGACTGAAATTCACCAATCATCCAAAAGAAGCAATACGAATCGGAGATAGAAAGGAACAACTATTGATGATAATACACAGATGGCATCGAAAGCAAATAAGATTTCAAGCAAGTAAACAAGAAATAAAAGAAATGGACGATATAAAAGCGAGAATAATAAAAGTATACGAGGAAATAATTGAAATAATAAATGTCGAGGACGACATTTCAAAGGAAACCCCGGATGGAGGTAATAATGGAGAAGGAGGAAGTGACAACAGCAAAAACCAAGATGATCAAGATACCAAACCAAATGCTAGAGACGAAAACAAATCCGCACAACAAGAGAAAAAGGAATCATCTAACGAGGAACGTCAAAAAACGAGCAACAGCAATAACGAGGGAAAGCGAAACAAAGGGATGATGTTACTACAACAAAGGAAAAATCAAAACCGACCGACCCTGCTACAAAAAATAATGATATTAATCACGTCCATCAAGTTAACGGAAGCTGACGAGAACACCACGAAGGAAATGAGAGCGTTCAGAATACGGACAATAAATGAGAAAGGAAGCGCAAGCAAAGGAATATGCTTACAATTGACGATAAATACAAGCATAAGTTGCCAATTCGACGCAATAGGAAAACCAGGAAAGATGGAAATACGATCCGAAAACTCATCATCATGTCAAACCACCAAAGATGTATGTAGAGATGCCACAGAAGATAAAAACGTAAAAATCCAAGTAAAGCCAGGAATAGGCAAATTGCGAATAATAAACAAAGGAATAGAAACGATTGAACAAGTATGCATACAAAACAAAATTATCGATTGTTGGAAAATGAATATGAAAGCAGGAAAGAAATGTGAATGGGATAGCCTAGAAGGCAATGCAGAATATATAATATGTGCCAACAATGATATAATAATAACATGCACATTAGCCAAAACCCTGGGAGAAAAATTCACAACACCAAAAGAAGAGCCATACAAACGTCGAGTACGGGAAAATAAAGAAATAATAATAAAAATAGAATCAGATCCAAAGAGTGGAGAAGAGATAATAGTCGAAAATATGGGTAAAGAACCCATTACAAAAGTTTGTATATTCGAAACTAAAAAGAACGGAACGATAAATGAAAGAATCAAATGTCAAACAAATGAAGATATCAAAAATCAAAAATACCGCATCCCAACCAAAAGAAAGCGTGGGAAGTATATAGTACACGTTCAGAAAGGAAGAGATGATTACTGGAAATCAATAACAAGAAAACTACTAGAATCAATTACGACAAAACGTCCGGAAAAGGAAACAAGAAAAGAACCGTATCAACGACAGATCAGAGAAAGTAAAGCAGTAATAATAAACATAGAGTCAAATGCAGCAAATGAAGAAGAAATAGTAATTGAGAACACAGGTGAAAAAACCTATCACAAAAATCTGCGTATACGAACCTAAAAGAAACGAACCAGTAAACAAAAGAATCCAATGTGAAACAAACAAAAATATAACGAATCGAATGTATCGCATACCGACGAAAAGAAAACTCGGAAAATATGTAATAAACATCCAAAAGGGAACTCATGAACATTGGAGAACGATAACAAGGAAACCACTCAAGTCAAATGCGACAGATCAACCTATAATAAAACCACTTGAAGGAAAAAACGAAACATGGAAAAAAGGAATGATCATGGACGACAGCCACCTTTCAATTCACGAAGCATTACAACTTCAGAAAGCACTTAAAAATGTACAACCAAAAGAAGGAATAATGGAGACAACTAAAGCAAGAGAAAACACAACTATGCAGCCTAACGAAAAGAATTATATGATAAAAATGATTTGGATAACAACAGCAGTAATAAGCAGCGTAGTAATGCTGATAATAATTCAACTAGCAAGAACTACCAAATGCAAAAAGAAGCCAGCGAAGAAAAGATTATGGCCAGCGGGTGGAAAAATTCAATTACGATATCGAATTAGGACAATACGATGCTGAAAAAACCGAGGAATATGAAATCATAGGAAATTCTAGCACAAGCGGACTCTGGTTAAAAGAACCGCCCATTATCGAAGCACAACAATGGTCCAATGAATCTGATGTATACCAGATAATGAATGAGAAATATGGGGACATACGGACGTTACGTATAGAGTCCCCGGAGACGATGGTGTAAAACGAGAAAGAGACGTTGTATATAGTGTAAAATATTATGTAGTATAGTAGTAGTAATATGTATATCTATATGTAAATATCGTACAAAATGCGTTAGAGACAATACGCAAACAGAGAGAATGCCGATGAATTAATGATGTGTTATAATCAACAGATGAATCCGAATAATGCAAATCAACAAAATCAAGTTAGAATACCACCGTTCACAGAAGGAAGTCAACAACCAGCAGCTGCCAATGCACCTATAGAGATCGTAGAATTAAATCAAGGAATATACCAAGATCAAGGAATCGAGGCAACGTGGAGACGACAATGCGAATTAATGACACTAATAACGAACAATGCACAAACTCAGTGGACAAATACTCATCTAGTATTAACGGAAAGTGTGAACAGAGGGCTACAACAAGCCATAAGACTAGAAGAACAACAGAGAACAATATTACAATTACAGAGAATAAACGAGCAATTAGCAGATCAAGTTAGATGGCAAGCTGACGAAATTAGAAGACTACGTAACAATCAACAGCACGTAGATCCAGCAAGTTGGGTGGAATGGATAGCATCGATGCCAGAATTCACCCCAGAACCGGATTCAACAGTAGAGTAAAAATAAAGTGTACCGTGTAAATATGTAAAAATAAAACGATAGAAGTAAAGCAACGTCGAGTAATCAAAAAAATTTTTTTTGTAGATATGCAGACAATCATCGAGAGAATTAGAGGAAGCGAGAATCCATCCGAAACTACGAGACGAATAATGAAAAATAAGATTAGAATGGTGAACGATATCAAGGAAAGACTAAAGTGTTGTAAATGTAAAGAATTGCTGATTGGAGCGAGACAGACGAAATGCGGATGCAGAATATGTACAGATTGTACGATAGAAGTGATAGAAACAAAAACAATAAAATGCCCTGGATGCGACGAGACGATGGAAAGAGATGAAGATCCGACAACAATGGATAAAGCTACCAACAAAGAGATCAACAATCTATTAGTTCAATGCCAAGTAAAAGAATGCGAATGGAAAGGACTTATGAAGGAAGCCGAAAGTCACTCAAACGATTGCGAATATAACGAGATATTATGCGGAAAATGCCAAACCATCATAACGAAAAAGACTATGAAAGAACATCACCAAGTGTGCATCAAGAGAGAAGAGAAATGCGAATTCTGTGGAGTCATCGACGAATGGATAAAAATAGAAATGGAACATCGGAATCCAAAAGAGGAACAAATATGCGATCTATATGAAGGAATATGCGCAAACAACTGCGACAGGAAAGAGAAAGTCAGATTAAAGGAACATTGGAACGAATGTAGCGGCAAACCAGTCAAGTGCCCGTTAGAATTATTCAATTGCCAAACACAACTACCAATTGCGGAGATGCGAAAGCATATGATAGAAAATAGTATCGAACACACCGAAATCATGATGAAGACGATAGGAATGCTGGCATGGGAAGTGAAAAGCCTACGAACAGAAAATGATGCACAAAAAGCAATAATAAGAGAAATATTAGAATCCAGAAAGAATTTCGAGAGAAGCCAAGGAGACACACTCAAGAAAATGGTCGAAATGGAAAAGAAAATGCAACAGATGACCAACAGCATAAAGGAACTAGAAACAACAGTTCTATAGCCAGAAAACATCCTACAGCACCATTTATATGGAAAATAACCGAATTCGCAGAAAAGCTCCAGAGAGCAAAAGACGGAACACAAAGAATCCTAGACAGTCCACCAATATACAGTTGGGAAAATGGATACAAATTGGGCATTAGATTATATCCGAATGGAGATGGGAATGCAACAGGTACCCATATCAGTGTCTTCATCAGAGTAGGAAGAGGAGATTATGATGAATTATTAACATGGCCTTTTAAACAAAATATGATATTAACGATGAAAGGACAAGAGGATTACCGCAATCCAATCAGAACAGGAAACGAACCACAGATGGGAAGGCCAACAACTGACTGGAATACAGCAATTGGAACACCACGTTTCTATCCACAACAACGATTGAGAGGAGAAGGATTCTTGCGGGAAGATAATCTGTATATAAAATTGGAAGTAGAGAAGCCAGACAAGACGTTGTAAAGAGAAAAAGAAAGTGTAAATAAATGTAAATAAAATAATAAAAATCAAATAAAAATCAAAAAATTACAAATAATCAGAAAAATCAGAAAAACAAAAATTTAAAAAATAATGACAATATTTAGATGGCAAGCGGAATCAACGAAGAGATAACAGTACAGATGAGAGAAGGACCAGATTCGATATGGACGAGATTACGGAAAAAACCAGAGGAGGAAGAGAAAGTTGATACACTAGCAGCAGCAATTATATACTATAAAGACTATGACGGAATAAGACGGCCAACGCGAATCATAAAAGCGATATACTCACAAATGAGAGTGAGAAACGAGGAGCTGAGAAAAGAGGAACAGAGATATTTAACGTTTAAAGATAATAAAGTATTTACCGACCGACAAAGCAAAGAAATGGCTGCAGAAGGATTTTATTTTACAGGAACACCAGAACTACCAGACGAGGTAACATGCATCTATTGTAAAGGAAAACTCGCAAAATGGGAAAAGGGAGAAACAGCAAAACGAGAACACCTGAGGAAATTTTCAACCTGCCCCATTTAGAATTAATATTGACGTCAGAAACCAAGCAATGAACAGATCAGAAGGACTCCGAAAATCAGAATTAGACCAAGATGAAAAGGGAGGCGAGAAAAAGATAACGATAATAAAGAGTTTCGAAGACCCAGCAGAATTAATATGGGAAAAAGAGACTATAAACAGAACATTCGAAGAGAGAATTAAAACTTTCAAAGGAAATCCAAGAGCAGCAGAATTTGCGAGTCAAGGGTATTGTCAAACAGCAAGAGGAATAATGTGCGAAGGATGCAAAAATCAACAGCCAATACCAGATCAGAATGTCAAAAAGCTAAAAAGCATAAAGGAAAATGTATGTATAAGCAAGAAAAAGACTCAAAGAATATCGAAGTAATAATTACCAACCAGCAAATAGAAGATATCTTAGATCGGCCAAAAACGAGAACCATAATGCTATTATCAGGAGTAGATACTCAAAAAATGAGGAAAATAATCCAGGAAAGATTAGCTAATAATTTAGAATGGTACGACTCGACACAAGCAATAATCCGAGCAATCAAGCGATATCAAGAGAAACCTAAAGAAAATCGTGACAAATCAATAATAAAAGAAGCTATTTTGGAGCAGTATCAATGTGTGACATGTTGGCAAAAACATGTAGAAATAATTTATATGCCTTGTGGACATATGGTCACATGTGAAGCATGCGGGTTAAAAGTCGATATATGTCCAGTATGTAGAAAGCCGATCAACGGGCGGATCAAAGGATTCCGTTTCGCTGATCAGTAGATAGAAACCGAAAACAATGTGTAAAAAGTGTAAATAAAGATAAACGTAAAAACAAAAAAAAATAATAAAAACTCAAAAACCACAAAAAATACGAGATGATGTAAATTATGATAAAATTTTGAGATGATTGAAAAGAGAAAATGATCGATTATTAATATTTAGAAAACAATTATGAATCCAAACGAGGCAAAAGAAGTTGTAAAAGAGGCTGAAGAGTCAAAACCAGCAATCAAAGATCAACCAGAGTCAATAAAAGTAACAAGTGAGGAAGTAGAATTATGGAGACAAGAACGTTACAATTAAAAGAAATGCTACTAATCGCCGAAGAGGAATTAATGCAAGAAACCTTAAAAACGAAAATGATGAAAGAAAAGTGGGAAAAACAACTAGAACAAAAAATAATTTACCCGGAAGGAAAAGAGAAAACGTACCAAGAGCGAGAAGAGGAAATGATGAAGGAATTTATGCAGAACCAAACCAGAATCAAAAACCAAAGGAAAGAGATACAAACCCTGGAGCAAGAGAAGCAGGATCAACAAAGCGAAATCGAAAAATTGCGGGAAGTAATAAAAGACAAAGAAGCAGAGATACGAGAAGAAGGAGAGGAAACGATAAAGATTATACAACAAATGCAGGAGGAAATTGGGCAAATTAGCACCCAATACCGAATAGAGAAGACAAAGAGAACCCATATGGAACAAGCCAAAGAATGGGCAAAAAGACAAGCGCGATATTGGAAAATCAAATGGACAGAAGATAGAGATCAGTCAAGAAGCAATTGGGAATCGCGGATCAGACATTATATTCAACAAATAGCCGAAGAGGAGGACCGAACAAGAGCTTATAAAACCAAATGGGAAAATGCGAAAAAGGAAGTCAACAAACTGAGAAACCAAGGGCCAAAACCAGCAAAGAAAATTAGAGAGCCCAGAAACGATAGACAAGAAAGAATGCTGACTCAGATAACTGATCAAGCAAGAAAATGGCGAATAGAATGCAGATTATGGGAGGACGCCAACGCAAAACAATCTAGCTATATAGTGAAATTAGAGCAGGAAGTTGAGTACCAACAAACCAGAGTAAAAGAGATGCAAATCGAGCAGGACGAAGCTCACCGAAAAGAACAAAAACAACAATGGAAAACGGAGATCAAAGAAAAAGCAATAAAAAGAGAGGCGAAAAAATGGAAAGAGCACTTTCAAGAAGCCAAGAAAGAGATAAGATTGTTACCCAAAAGGATACTAAATATGGAAGATTGGGAACTTTGGGAACAAGTCGAAGTGCAGAAAGAAACAATCGAGGAACTAAACGAGCAGGTCCAAAACTTAGAATTTCGGGAAAAAATCAGACAAGGCACAATAAGAAGGCTCAGGAGACACGAAAAGGAATACGAACAACAATTCAACGAAATGGACAAGAGAGCAGCAGAAACGAGAAATCAACTTACTGAGGAAAGACGACAAAACCAACAATTAAACGAGAGGATAACAGAACTCCAGCAGGAGGTGAACGGACACCGAGGAGTTGTAGTATTTAAAGAAATTCAGTTGAGACATCAACTCGAAGTCAACGATCAGTTGAAAGAACAAGTTGAAGCAGAGATAAAAGCGATAAAGCAAGGATACGAGGAAAACGAACAGAATTTGAGAAAAGAGATTGAAAAATTAAAAGCGTTGGAAAACACGCATCGATTAGAAATGCAAGTAGAGGAATTAACCGAAAACGCAGACTATCTTGCCTATCTCTTAGACGAAGAGATACAAATATCCAACGCCTTGCGTGAAGAGATAAATACCCTGCAGAACCGACCACCAATCCTGCTTATGCCATTATATCCAACTGAAGTTCTAAACCAAGTACCCGCCGAACCCGATGAAGGATTCGGGGAGACGGACGAAGCGGCAATATAAACCTAAAGAGGAAAAATTGTAAAAAGTGTAAAAAGACAATAAAAATAATAAAACGATAAAAACAAAAATTGTAATCGATGTATTTTTAGTATGAATCCAAATGAAATAGAAATCCGAATGAATCTAGAAGACGGAGAATACGTACCAAGCCCAATTCAATTAGTAGAACCAATCGAGCAAGACCCACTGAGATATTACAGTAAAAGATGGAGAGCCGAAAGAAAAGAATGGCAAGAGTTAGTGGAGGAACAAGATTCAGAAATCGCCCGGATAAATCAACAACTAATACAGTCAAAACAGCTAGGTAATATGATAAAACGAAAACTAACATCCAGCATGGGAGAAAACAGAAATCAAGAGAGAGAAAATGAACGATTAAGACGAGAATTAGCCGAAATAAAGACTCGTGTAATCCTGGAAGATTATTGGAAAACTGAAGCAGAACGAATGAGAAACAGCAGAAAAAGCGAACAGAGATATGTACTACAACTAGAAGACAGATGTAAAGAAGCCAGAGAGATAAAAGAAAGTCATCAACAAACTCAGGACGAAATTAAAACATTAACAGAACAGCTCCAGGAAGCGAGACGAAAGCTGGAAAAGCAAACAGCTAAACGAATAAATTATAAACGTCAACTTAAAAGAAAGCAAGCGAAAGAAAGAAATCTCCAAATGAAAATCTATAACCAACAAAGAATAATCAAAGAAAACAAAGAACGATTAAAAGAACTCCCGAAAATAACCGAGCGATTAATAAAAGCCCAAATCCTAATAATGAGATTTTCAGAAAACAAAACTAAAGAGGAGTGCGAGATACACCCAACCCCAGAAAAAGAACAAGAGTAAAAAGGGCTAAACTCCACTGTAAATAAACGAAATAACCTTGTAAATAAATATAAAATTAATTACGTATAAAAATAGAAAGTATGAACCCAAACCTGTGGATAATAATGATGATAATAATGAGAAAATGCAATACTGAGAACCCGTTAGAAAAATGCGAGAAATCCCAACCCTTCAGAAGAGAGGACAGCACCTGTGCCGATTTCAAAGAAATTTGTAGTAACCCCAATAATGAGGAATGTCAACAAATAAACCTCCAATGTATGCAATGCCCACAAAAGAAAACAAGGACGAATTGAAACAGAATATCGAGAGAACCCAAATAATGGCACAAACCCTACTGAAAAATAATGAAGAGATAGCCAATATAAAAAATGAGAACCGAGAGATAAAGAAAACCCTAGAAAATATCATCAAACAAATTCAAAGAAAAGCCAAAGCAAATCCCAATAATAAACCAATTCAGGAAATCCAAGAAATCGCCTTATCAATCAAAAGGCAACAAGGAAAACAAATTAAAAATGAACCCAGTACAACAAGTCTATCAATCGAACTTATACTACCGATTAGTATAACCTCTAACATGATACTCCTAATATGCTGTCTCATCCTCGGCCTAACAAAAAACAAGCAAAGGCAAAATACCCCAATTCAGAAACTCAGAAGAATGTTCAACCCAATCCAAAATACCAATCAAGTTAGCAAAACTTCAAGACTCTCGCCGATTTCCATCAATCACCCTTCAAGATCAACCCAGCTCGAAAGCGAAACTCAAGCCGTCAGCGATTCATTCGAAGCCAAATATAACTGATTTACATTGATTGATTAATTCAGACTGATCTATAGTGATTTGAACTGATCTTATAAAACTTGCATTAATATTAAAACTGAACTATCCAATTTTGATTATGTATTGTAGCCGGACCTTAAGTCCATCTTTGCCTTGATGATTTAACCTTACCGTAGAAACTTTTTATGAATGTGGATGTTAAAAATGTATGTATCATTTTGAAATCAATTGAAATTGCGGGTCGCAATTTTACGGACCCCCGAGTGTTTTATGTTGGGCCAGAACGTAAACGGCCTTGGAAAATGTTTAAATGGATCAGAAACACACACGCAAAAATAACACGCAATTTAAATAAACCCATTGAAACATCAAGTAAACCCGATAAAATCTGAGAAAATAAAAGAATTAAATATAAAATAATAACATAAAAATAAATTAAAATATTAACAAATGCATCAAGATTCGCACGATACCTATACAAATATAACAAGAAAACACAACAAATTCGACGAAATTGAAAAAATCAATTAAAGTTCATTAAAGTGAAATTTAAATCGAAAATTTTGAATTAGTAATAATTCAATAAAAATTCGAAATAAAAAATTATAAAAATAAATCGAAAAATAATAAAAATAAATAATAGAATTTGCTAGAAAACAACAAGGTCGAATTTTGTTTTACTACATCAAATTTCACACGTCACACAAATAGGTATATATACTGATCCATTTTCACATTTAACTAACCATTTTTTCAAACTAAGTTTGAACTTTAACCATTTTGAAAACCATTTTGAAAATCTACCATTTTCAGATTCCAATTTTGAACTTTAACCATTTTTTTTTGAAAATTGTGAATCGTTGTTAAAACTATTTGTAAACCATTTTTCAGATCAGTTTAGAACCATTTCGAGAATTTGTTTTATTATTCTAGGTGAGAAATATTTATGTTGGAGCCATCTTTCCACACCACGTTCATAGCATCTCTGTAGAGCTCTGCTTGACGGCGGTGTGGGGAGAGAGGCATTTATGTTTTCTATTATGACATTTTATGTTTTGTATGAAAATTTTGGAATGGTCATGGAGGGTAATTTCTGTTATTTTGTCCTAATTAATAAATATTATTAATATATTTAAATTATTCTACATATATCTAACTTATTTTAAATGCTTTTATAAATTTTAATGTCGAAATTTTTCCGGCCCACAGCCGACACATCACGCAAGTAATTAAAATCTACATAGTACAGATGCATGTAAGTGCGTGGAAAATCGCCAATGATATGTACCCGTGAAGACTCAGCGTGCGCAACGCAGCGGTCGTAACGTCAATACTATCCCTATAGCTGAAGCGAGAAATAAGGAAGAAGTCTCTGGCTGCTTCCTCGTTTCTCAATTCTGTAAAATCGACCTAAAATTATGTTACATACGGCTTAAAATTATCACACCGAGTAGTCCAGTGGGCACTCAGTAAATATAATATGAACACAATATGCGTCTAAGGCCTATTAAAGGGAAAGGGTACTCGGGTTAAATTAACTGAAATCGTTGTTATAACTATTTTGATTAACATTTTGAAATAAATAAAATTTATTGGGAATCATTGAATTCGATTAAATTGAAATTATTAAAAATAACCATTAATTGTAGAAGTAAAGTGTTTTATTTGGATTAACATTTTGAAATAAATAAAATTTATTGGGAATTATCGAACTCGGTTAAATTGAAATTATTGATAAAATTTAAAGCAACCATTGATTGTAGAAGTAAAGTGTTTTATAGCTAAAAATCTAAGTAAATGTTGGGTAAAGATAATTTAAACGCTCGTAAATTATTGATTAGGGTATTAGCAAATAATTTCATCAATTAAATTATTATAATTCATTTCAATAAAAGTAATCTGATCTTGGAGTAAGAACGAGTAATGTATTGATCTAAACCAAATCAACCCCCGATAAAAATGAAAGCAACTAAGAATCGAATTCATTGATTTCAAATAAAGAAACGTATCAATTAAAGGTGAAACGATTTTCGAATAACAGTATGAAATCCCTTAATTAAATTTCTGATTAAAGACCCAAATTTTCATTGATTAAAGCAAAGGAAAAGTATTAAAACAAAGTAATCACTTAGTTAAATGTTGAAAACTACTGATAAAAATAAAATAATCTGTTGATTGACAATCCAAAACTTCATCGATTGAATATAAGGAGAAACGTTAGGAATTAAAGATTTATTATAAAGTAATCGTTTAGTTAATTGCTAAAAATTATTCACTGATTAAATAAAAGGAAAATTACGAATTAAAAATAAAGCACTCATTTGGTTAAATGTCGAAAACGATCGATAATAATAAAATAATTCGTTGATTAATAGTACAAACTCATTGTGTAATAAACAGAGCTTTTCCTTTGATTTAATTAGATGGATTAAAATGTATAAATTCCTCACTTTAAAAACTTAGCAATTCAGAATAAAAGGGGGTATAAAATATTATTCACTGACCAAAATAAAATAAAGTCTGATTAACATAAAGAAATAGTGATTAAAAGAACCAAAATGAATGAATCAACAAATGAATGCCAATCCGTTATTGAATAAAATCGACAAAAACCCAAGTTAACACTATGGTAAAAAGGCAGGGATAAAATCGAAAATGATCCGAATTGGAAACGCGAACCGGCTAATAATATTAGATGCAACTTGACGATAGCCATTCAGTTTAGAAAGACTTTCTCGATATCTGACGAATATCCTGACGCCAAACGAATAACTATAAAGTTAATAAATACACCAACAAAATCACAAGAAATTAACTTACGACGCGCGTAAAATCCGATATAGTCCAACTTAGACGAATAAACATATCAAATGATGAATATCAAAGTGAGGCTTGATAAGGAGTCCCATCATTAGAAAGTCTACGCGCACTCCGCAACCGAAATTTGTACTAAGTCGATAATAGAAGTAGCCGATCGATAACTAAATTAACTTGAGAGAATCAACCGGAAACCGGAAACCTACCTTAAATGAATTTAACATCCGCTCGATCGAAGGGATTGACGTTTCCGCCAACATCGTCCTGACAGGATGTGACTAACTTGAATATCGTCGAATTAAGTACAACCGGCAAACTTTAACTCTGTTTCGAATAAACATTAGCATCATAGAATAGCGGATTTTAGAATTAGTCTAATCAATATCGATGTTATGTATTAGTAAATTGTAACTTCATGTTAATTAATATGACGTTTATATATTTAATAAATTTCAGAATTAATCTCAAACAGCAGTAGGCAGTTGGTAACCCTCAAATCAACCTCAATATCTGATAACATTGCGGATCCTTTGAGTTTTGAAACTGATTTGTAACAGATAGTGTCCCTAAATGCTTAGTAAATTTTAAATGAATCTTAGTTAGTAGTAATTCCATCCACTTAACAAACATTAATGCCCGATAGATAGTGGATTTTCGACTCACCCATCTGCCCAACACTAAAAATATTATCGAACATGTTCTAATTATTACCATCGTTAACAAGAGTTATGAGGAGTTAGCCAACAGAATACATCACACCAGGAACGCACAGATAAATAACCTTAGTCGTTTCGAGTTGTAATACTAATCAAGCTAGTAGAGTGTAATCGGTCTAAGAGCAATAATATAATCAACGTTTAGTCTAGTATTATTATAAGCCGACGACTTAATCGAATTGGATAACGATAACAATTTAGATATGCCTATCGACCAAATCACCATTCAAGTAGCAGAGGAACCACACCCAGGAGAGGTACCAACAGCCGCCGCGACCACCGAACAACTTCCACCCCGGCGGTCACACCCGACTATTTGGCGATTGTTGGGTCTCGAATCCAATCCCTGTGGACTCGCCGGACAACAATACCCGGCCGAAGAAATATATGATCACGCCAGAAATCTCCTCACCTTCTGGGAACAAGTACAAGAGCAAGTGGACCTCAATGTGGTCAAAGCCCGGATGTACCTCACGAACGTGGAGGAGGACATCCGCGCCGGGCTCATCGCGGAGGCATACCCACCTCACCCAGTCCGCGACACCCGACGGCCCTATACAGTGGCGGCTCTGAAGAAGAGTTTAGAGAGAGAATTCCCGGAAGATGTACTATAGTAATGACGAAGTGTTGTAGAAATTGATTTAAATATTAAGTGTTATTGTTTCCTTATTCGTTATTATATCTCTTAGATAAACTAACTTCATACAATTTGTTTAATTAAATAATAAAACTTTGATTTAATGAAGACAAAACAGAATTTAAATGCTCTCCTATTATAGTGATGTCATCCCTACAACTTCTACAAGCGGAACTGGAACGAGCAAGACAATCGAACGCAGAGTTACTCGCCCAAATCCTTCAATTAACTCGAGAGGCTCAACAGTTGAAAGCAACCTGGGTTGATCCAACAAAGATGAGAGCTGTATACCACCGACTCACGGCGGCACAGAAAGGATGGATAGAGGAGCGGCAGCTCAATCAGAGTCTGCGCACTCAAATTCGGGGACTCGAAGTCGCCCTAGCGGTATGCCGAGAAGGTGAAGCGGTAACTTACCCGCTCATCTTCGCCCCAACCCAAATGCCGCAGACAACCACCAAGCCAACAGAACAGCCCATCAATAATCGTCGACCGGGACGTAAGGAACGTGCCCGACGTCGAGCAACGCAGCTGCAAAACGCCAAACAATAAATATTCCATATGTGATTAATTCAAATAGAGTAGTTTTAGTCTTAGTTGAGTCGTTTCTTTGGAATGGCATGTCAGTATTGTCACAAGTAACCTTATTACGTCTCAGTTTTCTACAGTCAATTAAGAATGAATCCTGTATAGTTATGAGGGACAGAGCTAAGCGAGCACAGGTCTTCTATCGACAGCTCGTGAACCCGAGGATTGTCCGAGCAACTACAGTACTAGCACATGGTACTCAATTTTTGCGGGCAATCCACCACTTGAACACATTACCAACGTTGCTTAGCAACGGGTGCCAAGTGGCGATCAGTATCATTTTGTATGGCGTTACGAGGGCAACCACCGATTAGTTCAAACAAACAATGAAACCCTGTAACCCACCACTCACAAACCAGAAATTCATGAAAAATGGATAGCAGAAATGAAATCAGGCGGTAAATATTAAATATTTAAATATTTAAAAGTTAAAAAATATCAGTTAGTGTAATTATTGATAAAGTAACATTACTTTTAAGAAATTCGTCATGTTGTTTTATTAATTGAGATAACTGCTGATTTTGGATTTTATTACATTAACAAATATTTTATTTGTGTAATTTAATTTAATAATTCATTTCCTATATGGGTTTTGAAAAAGTACTCAATTCTGCTATTTATAGACAGAATTTAATTCTTTACAAGATAATTAAATTTAACAGTAATTTTTGGGTAATAATTAGTTTATGAATTTTAATTTTAGATTTATAAATAAATTATTAAATAAAAAACCGGATTTCTTTATGTTAAAGCACATTTATTATTTACTATCTCTTAAATTCTTTTTTATTCATTAAAAGAAAATTTCGATTTAAACTTTTTATTTATTTTCATTTGATTTTCGATTATAAATAAATATTTTTTTCTTATTTAACATTGATCTATTGTCGACAAGTAAATGAAAATTCAAAATGAAAAAAAACAGATTAAAGTTAAACAAAATAATAAATGATTTAAATAATTTAATCTACTGCAAGTGATCTGATTGTCTTCGACTTCCCATTTATAAGCCAGAAAATAGGTCTTGTCGGAATGGAATTTTTCCTTCCATAGTTTGTAGCACAAATCATGTTTCTGACAACATCTAAAACAAAAAAACCTTTATAATAAAAACAAAATGTTATCATTCCACAATTTACCTGTCAATGCCGTCCAACGGTTCGACTGGGATGTTTCCGGCGCCGCAATAATTTCCATAACCTACCAATTTTCCGGGATTAATTTTCACATACTTCCGAATCATTTCATTGAACTCAATCAGACCCGCGTTTGACAAGCAAGGAAAACAAATAAAATAAATCCACATGAAAAAGACAATATTTCCTTTGCAAAATGTCATTTTCTAGTTTATTAAATATATTTTATTTCATTTATATGAGTATATAATATTTAAATCATTAATTTTTCAATGAGAGACTACTTATTAGACATATTGAGTAGAAGGAGTGCAATTATTGATTTAATATTTATAATTGATTATTATTTTATTAACGTGGAAATTGCCTTAGATTGCACTTGGGAAAAATTAAAATTGCAATATTTTGGGGGTTTTATAATCAAATTTTAAAAGTTTAAATTAATTGACAGTTATGATTTCAGTTTGTCTTAAACGGGCTTAGATAAAATTTCATATTGAAATTAATTTATGCAATGACATAAGGATTTTTTTATTTTTTGACTATGAATCAGATGCTTTATTGATATTCAAAAATTTTCGGCACAGCCTTTTTCAAAAATTTTACGAAAATTTAACGGAACAGTTTGAGGGGTAAAATACGGGAATAGCGCAAAAGATAAGGGGCAACACAGTTTTGTATTTAAGTAGAAATGTTTATTATTTAATCCAACCGACTATTATATTTATCAAGGGTACGACTAGTGATAGAAATCTAGGGCAACGAAAGTATAAAGTAAGGTTAGATCATGTACATTGTTTGATAATTATCACGGTGGAAATTAAAGTAAAGGATACATTTTTGAGTTAATCTGTGAGATGATGAAATGAACGGTGGTAACTGTGGTGATCATGGGAAAGCAAATATGAATTGTCGGACTAAAACAAGTAACATGCATTCATTTCAATTTACCGTAGGCTAATACTTGTCTGAAATAAGGAATTTTCCATAAAATAAGGGCGGGACGCTGCCAAAATTTCTGAAAGATTCCTTAATAAATAAAGAGTAACGATGACAAATTGATATAGGAATTGTAGAAATAGATGAGTAGAGACAAGGGTATAGAAAGAAAGAGACGTAAGACCATCCATCGACAGTCAGGAACCCGAAAGTGAAAATATCATGAGGAGTAGTTCCAGAAATGGAGCTCCCCTGCTCGTAAATTTTCAGCTGCTATATACAGTACCAACATGAGTTCGCTCATAGGTATATAGTGGTAGGATTAAAATTGTGTGGGTGTCTGGGTGAGACATCATAGACCCTAGGATGAGAATGTTTCTATTAAGAAAAATTGTGTTTAAGCAATCTTGGAACGAATTTAAACAAAATTACTCCACCAAGTACATCAACAAATAGTTCAAGGATAACTTAAATTAGCCTTGTTTTAATTAACTTCTTAAAATTTTCAAAGGATTTCTCGATTCCCTTTGATTTTTGTTTATACTCGAATAATACTGTTGAAGTTAAATAACTTTTCTGTAGCATCAATTGTCATTGGCCTGAAATATCAAATGATTTTATTTTCGGCCAACTCTACAACCTTGATTACTTGTCATTAGCACCAGGTTGGTAATGGTTGAAAACCAATGGCCAATTTGAGATCCATTTTTGAAGCATCTATCCACTAATCCTTTTTTCTGGATACTTGGCTACCAATAGAAGAATTTATCGCCTCTTTATCTTTCCTCTTCAATACCAAAACTTTCATTAAATCAAATTCTCTTTATAAATGTTTTTCACTGCAACTTTCAATTTTCCAATATTTCTAATTAAATTCTTTATTGGAACTTTTTCTCATGAGTCTTGGCCAATTTACAAATTCTTTTCCTTGTCGCTTTGTTGTTTTCACGCTGTTATATGTTCATTTAGCAATTCTTCTTTCCGCTACGTTTAAGATATGGATTTATTATTTTTTCCAATTTAGATTGAAAATTATTTGCAAGTACTTTTATTTCATTTAACCTTTAATACATGTGATCTTTTACTTTAGGTTTTCAGGATCTTTGGATAATAATTATTTTAATTTTTATAACGTTATTAATTCTAGTAAGTTTAAAGGTGCCGGATTTGGAAACTATATGGGTGTTAGCCAGACGACCCCATACAAGTATTCTTGGTTTACTACTCGGACCTTCGTTGGAACTGTGTTTGAAAGGGTGATCATCTGCAAAAGGTGAGCACAATTACTAATGCTATAATTTATCGGATGAACCGAGGGCACTACGTGTTACCGACAGAAGGTCTGCGCTCGATTTTGGAAGTTTCATTATCCTAATCTCCTACTGTACCCGGATTCCTCCTTTATTTATCAACATAAGCTTATTTCTCTAATGATAAACATTTAGATTTCTAATTTTATGTTTTTAAGGAACCTTATTGGGAACATTGGAAACGTGACATAACTTGTCGAGACATCCTTCAAGAAAGGTTGCGTCTTTATTTAACAAAGAAGATTCCAAAATAATATCATCGAAAAGTTTCTTGGTTGTCCCAAGAATTAAGAAAAGTTAGAATCAGTCGATAATTCTCAGAAATTCGGCTATGTCCGAGGTCAATGAGTTATTGCGCGACTTACTGAAAAGTAATTGCGCATATAACCCCCTTGGAAGGCGATAATATATAAAAATTTATTTTAAATTTGGCTCAAAAAATTTTAAAGCTCAATTAATAAAATCATTCATAATTTTGAGACAACTCATATTTTTTGCCTAGACACCCTTCATGAACAAGAATAAAAATCAAGGAAAATATTTCTTTTTCTTACTAATTTCGTGTTTTTAAAGAATCTTTTTGTTAACATTTGGTACGTGACATAATTTGTCAAAATATCCTTCATGAAAAGTCTAAAAGTATAATATTAGTGCGCTAAATATGAATATTCGTTTAAATAAACCCATTTTATTAATATCTAGAATGAAAAGAGATTTTGATACAAATGTTGCTGTTTTAGATATAATTCATGACGTGGATCTCAGATCTTTGTTTAAAAATAAAATATTTGGGCGGTAAATTCAAAATTCTTAATGTAAAAATTTATATTTTCAATTTGAATAAACTAATCATCAAACTATTATAAAAATTTACTTTGATACCAACACATCAAGTCAGTAACAGTGAAATACTTGTTAAAACCAATCTATTTCTAATATAATTGTGCTTGATATTTAAACAAATCGTTAAACAGTATATTTATTGTTTGTTTTCTTTTATAAGTAATACAATTGTTGGTCGTACGGGGAATCTATTTTCTAGCACATCCATACATCAATGTCGTGTCTATTCTCTCTACGTCCTAGGTTTGTTTCTTCCCCATACAACGCACGATTTGGATAAACTGCTGCGTACCCATGACCGCAATCATGTTGGTACTGTACGCAACAGCTGAATGCCATTCGAGCAGGTGAGCGCTATTACTAGTGCAACTCCTCGAAGGACCTTCGTTTCCCAGTCACTTGCTACCGATAGAAGGTCTTATGCACTTTACTCTAGAATTCATAGCCTCAGTGAACCCTGGGTTTACCTCTCTTCGGAGCCGACAATCGCGAGAGTTCTCTTTATAATTCCCTTCTGACCTCCACATTTTACTGTCCCTGGCAACCCCTTCACCGGATTATGGTTAGTATCTTACTAATATTAATTAACAACATTTACATTTAAGAAACGAAGATGAAATAAAATCCGAAACTTGAAGATTTATTGATACAGCAAAACAACAACAAAAACATAAAAGATAACTAAGACATAAGCTAAATCAGAATGAAGAGGGATTGTACACTGTGCTACGGTGAACATTCGAATAAGGTCGTCACTTTGACGATATAGTTCAAGTAGCTTATGCGACGATGAGGCTGATTCAGTAGGCCCTTGCTTTTACTCGTCCGCATCGATGTCCGTTGGGAAACATCGACGTTTCGCTGGTCGATACGGAGGAGGATTTACGTTAATGCTGAAATCAATTCGAGAGGAAGGTCCTGATTCGTCTGGGAGAGGTAAGCGTTCCGGTAACCTGCCCGTTAGAACAGCGATTTCATTAGGGTCTAGGCCCATCCGTTCCAGAGATCGGTTTGATGCAGGAGTCTCGTTTTCATCATCCACTAAGTCAATGTGGATGGATCTGGCTGGTGAGCGAAAAACGACACTGGGGGCATATAATACATCTACTTCAGGATCAGGGAACTCGAATTCCTGATACGGGGGCGGGGGATCCTGGATCGCATAAGGAGCACTAATTGGTTCCGTCGAGCTGAAGAGATTTGTGGCTCGACGGCGTAGTTCGCGACGGCGACGGTTGCGATTTGGTCTTCGTCTGGCTGCTCCTGTGATGGTTCGACCACGGAAATTTGCGGGAGTTCAGCGATGGAAGGAGCTGACATTGTAGGAATTGGCGGGGGTAACTCCAGGGGGAGATGCTGTACTGGAATAATATTTAACTCCCGAGCTTCCAGGAATGCAAGCCCGGAGCTCGGCGTCGGTGAAAATCTGACGGAGCGTTGTCCCCTGCTCCTTTATGAAGACTCGCTGACTGCGAGATTCGATGATTAAATCATCTCTCGCCCGAAATAGGCGAGAGATCTTTTGATACAATTTCCTGGTGGCATCGGGTGAGAGCCAAGTTCCTTTGATCCTTTGGTATTTTTCCTTAAGAGCTGTGTGTTCTCTTTTCAGTTCTTCCAATCGCTGCCTGGTAGCGATAATTGAGGGAGACAGGCGCGGAATCCTCGGAAGATTATTAAGACTAGTCATCTAGATAAGGTGAATGAATAAGAAAAATGGTCGAGTATGTTCTAGTTCAATAAAAATCATACATTGTTAGGGCAAAACAGGGTCGGAAAATTTATAGTTACAACGAATTTTGTAATAATAATAATAATAATAGTGATTTTTTCGTGGTAATTGTACGGTTAAAGGTACCAATGATATTGGTAGTAGGGCTCATAGTGATGGGCGGCGATGATTTTATTAGCAATGTTAAGAATTTTAACTAAAGCAAATGTGCTAATGGTGTATTTGTGGGTAATAATCACTAATGAGGGTGCCAATACGTAGGTAAACACATATTTTAAATTTACCGATAATAATGGTTTAAAAAGTGTTGGGCCAGAACATAAACGGCCTTGAGAAATGTTTAAATGGATCGGTAACACACATGCAAACATAACAAGCAAATTTAAAATAAACCTATTAAAACATGAATTAAACCCTACCAAATATGAGAAAAAAGAGAATTAAATATAAAATAATAAACATAAAAATAAATTAAAATAATAACAAAATGCAACAAGATCCGCACGATACAAATACAAATATAACATGAAAACCCAACAAATTCGACCAAAAATTAATAAATTAATAAAAGTTCATGAAAATGAAATTTAAATCAAAGAATTTGAATTAGAAATAATTCAATAAAAATTCTAAATGAAAAATCATTAAAATAAATTGAAAAAATAATAAAATTAAAGATTAGAATACACTAGAAAATAACAAGGTCGAATTTTGTTTTACTACATCAAAATTAACATGCGAGGTTAGGGACAGAAAATAGGTATAAATACCGATTCATTTTCACATAAAAAACACACCATTTTTGAATCAAAAATCATTTTGAATTTTGTTTGAAAATCTATCGTGAAGCCTTTTATTTTTAGGTGAGAAGTAGTTTCATTTGGAATTCTCTCTCCACGTCACATCCTCGCAACCTCGATAGAGCTCTGCTTGGATGTCGGCGTGGGGGGAGATGCATTTTTTATGAATTTTATTTTTATGGAATGGATTGTATGGTAACTTTATGTTTTACTTGTTATATGCATTAATAAACATTTATAATATTTAAAAATTGTTTTATATATTTAATAAAATTAATCTGTCGAAATTTTTCCGGCCCACAGCCAACACATCGCAAGTCAGAAAAATCAACACATAACTCAGACTCGTGTAAGAGCGTGGAAAATCGCCAATGATCTGTGCCCGTGAAGACCCAGCGTGAGGAACGCAGGGGTTGGAACGTCAATATTAGTCCGTATAGCAGAAAGGAGAAATAAGGAAGAGGTCTTTTGGCTACTTCCTCATTTCTCGTTTTCTGTAAATTCGACCTAAATCATTCTACACACGGCTCAAAATTAACACACCGAGTAGTCCAGTGGGCACTCATTAAATATAATATGAACATAAAATGCGTTTAAGGCTTATTAAAGGGAAAGGTTACGGGGAATAAATCAATATGAAATCGCTGCTATAAAAAATTAAATTACTAACGAATTAACTTAACTTTGAATTAAAATTTTTTTAATTTAAACAAATCAACTCAAACTTCTAGTAAAATAGAGAATTTAATTAGGTTCTAAGACAGGATATAGACGCGCCTTTTTTTTGAATGCCAATGTAAAGAATGAAATCATTTAAAATGAATCGACTATAGTACGGTTTATAGGACTAATTCTAACTATTAAGCGATCATACCACCCGAATAATTGGTTTTATATAGAAAAATCCCTGAAGTAATCATCGTAAACTGTTAAGAGTCAATAAAAATTTTCTCCATAACCATCATAAACATTATGAAAAGTTTACTTTACTATTAAATATTTTGAAGACAAAAATTAAAGTCATTTGAACTTTATTTTTATTAAAAATGAAAAACACTCACGTACTAAAATCAGCTTAATCGGTATAAGATGAAGTTAAAATTCCAGTTCAACCACACCGAAATGAGAAAAATTAGGGCTATAAGACAAAGCCCAGATGGCGAGCAAAGTAATCCGATTTTATTAGACTAGAATTCCGTCATACCCAGAACCAATTTTTCATTGTCGCGATTGATAACGAATATTGATACCAAATTGTAGAATAAAATCTGAGTAAATCGCGACAACAGCCAGTGATATCCAAAGCAGACAGATAGACCCAACAAACATCTTCTAACTACTTCCGCCGCTGCGAAAACTTTTAACGAGGATAATTCCCTGAAATTCATACCGGGATTAACTAATTAAATGTATACTATAAATTACCAAATGACCAGAGGGAGTTAATAAATCGACAAAAACTTTCTGATAAACCAACTGGGCGATCAGCAGCGAGAAGGAATACCCAAAATGCAGTTACATGAAACTCCGCGAAATAACAGAGTGAACTGATTCCCTGAATTCACACGCATTATACACTAAATAAGAAACTCATTATGGTAGAAGCTAGATAATAAAACTTACCCAATAATTCACAAATTCGCAATTCTAAAGTACAATTCGCCTAAAATGAATTTCATAAATTTACAATCTACGAAATAAACAATTTTACCTTAATAAAACTCGCCGACATTTCCGTCGATCAACCAATGTAAACATCCACCTCATCGTGGTCAAGCTGTAATTGACATTTTATGTCTACCTAACTCGATCATCCGGCACACAATACGCACATTCACCAATATATCAACCGACGTCAGTAGAAAATACATCATTTTCACCTAGCGGAAAATTTATGAATTCACCAAACAACTCAGGAGAAAATCTAAAACCCAATTCTCTGGATGCCGCAGAAGCCCTTCCGACGAGTAAATTTTTGATTATTCTTATTAACGAGATTATAATTGTACTCGAGCCTTAGATAAAAATTCAGAATCAAAACTGTATCGCTTTCCCCCGCCAAAGGAAAACCCAAGAGTCAGCAAGTAAACCCTCTGGATAAAAATCGATGACCTGAATAATTCTATACTTACTAGTAAATTGTGGTCTCCCGGACAAGACAAATTCCAACATGATAAAACCCTTTTCACTCCACTGTTAAGTACAATAATCAATTTTTTTTTGTTGTTAAATAAAAATATTCACCATCGTTAATCTCATTGATCTTCAGTGTTACAAGTGTTCGAGTTGATAATTACTACGTGAAGATTCCGGTGTTAACCACATAAACAAACAGTTCGACAATCATTTTTTGGGGAAGCGGTTCACTGGATTTCTTAGATATTTTGTTTCAGTAATTCATGTTAAAGTTTTATCTCATAAAATAAAAATATTGGCATTATGAGCTTTTTAGGTATTTTTTTTGTCCATTTCAGTCGAATTAATAGATCGTTTTATTATTATCATCTCCACATTCGGTTCAGGTAGTTTAATTGCTCAAGAAATTGAACAAGAAATTTCTTCCTCGAATGTAACTTCACGACATAAGAATGTGTAACCCTAGTAGTTTTGAAGTGCCGATTTCTCAAGAGATAATTCCAGCCATATGACCCATCAATTTTTCGCATATGTATAAGAGGGAGAAGGCGACCGAGTCGAGAATATATTGCCAACCATGTTAGTAACCCACGTCCGACTTCGAGTTCCGTGAGATTTAACGCATTTCAAAAATTAGTTAATTTAGTTTTCCTTGAGTTGTGTCCCGCCAAACGACGAGAAAATTTATATAATTGAGAAAACCCCAAGATAACCGATCAAATCTTGATTTGCTAAGAGAAATATTGGGTTATAGTGCTAAACTCATCCAACTTTCTATTCAGGACAATCTGGAGTTATCGTTGGAACCCCTACTCATATCGTGGAGCAATGGCGATCGGCATGGAATCGTGTATATCGAGAGCGATGCCCCAACATGCCAGAAGACGACCGAAGGGAAGACATCTCCTCGGAGGACTTTATGCGACAGTTCAGAAAAACGTCCAGCGAACCAAATCCGTCCCAGGATATCCTAACTCAGGCCCAAGAACTCCTGGAAAGTCTCCTGCGTCACCAGCGCCACGTCGAGGCCGCTGTGGAGCGGGCCACGAGATACTTGACCAACGTCCAAGACGACCTAGCGGCGGGGCGTCTAGCAAGCAACTATCCACCTTCCCCGAGACCGACCCAAAATACCAAGAGGCCAGTATTTGTGATTCCGGGTTACTCCCCGGAAGAAGGAATCAAGCGATTCTTCGAAGTCGCACAATCCCCTAAAACAGTGACCATTAATGATCGGAAAAAGTTTTTTTGTTTAATAAACTATTAGAAATCTAGCTTTAAAACATTTTTTTTGTTTGTTTTAAATTCAATTCGCAACTATGTTTAGTATTAATCACACTTGTTATTATAGAAATCATCACATAAATTCAACCCTTGTTATTCTAGAAATGGACCCCGTGAAATTACTACAAACCGAATTAACTCATGCGAGACAGGCCAACAAAAACTCCATGACCAGCTCGTCTAACTAGTCCGAGAAACTCAACAAATCAAGGCAACGTGGATAGAGCCGAAGAGAGTCAAACCGCTATATCAAAAACTTGCCGCGGCACAAAAGGGATGGGCGGAAGAGAAGCAATTGGTCCAAGGCCTGAAGACTCAAATAAGGGGGCTGGAGGTAGCGTTGTCCGCCTGTCAAGAAGAGGCAGCGGTGACCTACCCCCTAGTCTTCGCCCCTGCTCAATTGGCCTATCGCGAAGCGAGTATTGCCCCATCGACAACCTTAACGTCAACTCCTACCACGACCACTACTCCAATCACCACATCAACAACCAGTCGTCGACCTGGACGTAAGGAGCGGGCTAAGCGCCGAGCCGCTCAATTTTCATATAAGCCTGGATTATTATAGACCATGTATTTAATCGACAAATAAAGCGGGATAGAGATTGTAGTTTCTATATATTGTAGTTTCTATATATATCTTGTTATATTTATATCATCCTAGTGGTTTGAAATGACATTGTAAAAGGGTTTAAATAAGGAGTGCCACCCATTTTGTTTCCAAACTAATGTTGTCAAAATAAACGATAGGAACTTAGACACAAGGGGACCAAACAACTTAAAGCGAGCGCAAGTCTTCTAACGACGGCTCGTTGGACCCATGGATCGTTCGGTCAATTATAGCATTAGCAATAGCGCTCACTTTTTGCGGACGATCTAACCACTCGAACACAGTTCCAACGTTGCTTAGCAACGGGTGCCGAGTGGTAAGCGAAAGAAATGTTTGTATGGGGTTGTCTGGGTAACAACCATATAGTTTTCAAAATGTCAAAACCCAGTAACCCACCAAAAGCATGGTCGTAATACTGACACTGACAATCATGATAATGGTAATAATAATAATAATAATACTAATATTAAATAATAATAATAATAATAATAATAATAATAATAATAATAATAATAATAATAATAATAATAATAATAATAATAATAATAATAATAATAATAATAATAATAATAATAATAAAAATAATAATTGTGAGTATCTTTATAAGGGAAATTAATAAATGATATTAATAGCAGTAGTCGCTGACTATGTCGTTGTTCACAATAACTCTGTCAACCCAGACGACAATGGTTATATTGTCAGTCAACTGGGGAAATATCGGGAGAGAAATTCTTTATCGGTGTCATGACTATGATAGTTAGAAGAAATTTTTTCATATAATTAGCGGTAGCGTACGCGTTGCCAGTGACAAAGTAATCAATGGATTTATGATGATAATAACGAAAATTTGGAATCGTCGTAGAAACAACACTCGTGGTGTTGCACCGATTAGATGACGGACGCGGATGCTATTCGGGATATATTTCCCATTTGTTAGTCGAGGATCTATAGAAGATTTCATCAAGATCACTCCCTCTCCATATGTATCAAGGTTGAAAACAAAGGGATTCAATATTCGTTGCCTTATCAAAACAAATAGGAATGGCCTATATTTACTGGATAGGGTGCATTACTAAGCACTTCACCATATCTATGATTTCGCGTATTTGTGGTTCCCACCGAAAATCGTTCCTGTCAATTATTCAAGTGGAACTCAAATTACGACATTTACTAGTTATAGGGCAGTCGACTTCGGTACTCCCATTCGTGTGGGACTGATGACTTTTTCTATGGAATCAGAGCTACGAGTACTGTCGCTTAGATCTCGTATATCAACGGGAATCGCTCCATTTATTTTACTACTGCGTTGGAATTACGTCTTTCTATGGCAGTTCTCAAAAATGGACATCTATATGGACATAAATTCAAGGTTTACTTTCTCATCTGACGGTGTTCACACTTTCCTTGCGGGAGAAACATGGAGATCTTGATGAGTGACAATTTGTGAGCGAGCGTGTATATCCGTCGCAGGTAACTAGTACTTAGTTTTCAATATCATTTTAAATAAAAATCTGACACTTCCCTTTTTGTTATTTTATTTTGAATTATTAATTTTTGCATCATTTTCGAAATCTATACTTATCCCTTCTTCCCAATTTTACTCGTATTATTATTCGAGGCATAAATAAAACAAAATCGTCCTATGAGATCGTCGAGCGATCTTCTCTAATTCCCCTACCTGCAGTCGGACTTCCCTTGATTTTAGTTTTTTCTGCTCGTTCCGGCCACTTTTCAGTAGCCGCTACGAGGCGTTCAACGATCCACTGCGTGGAGGTCCTGTGCAATTGCCAGACTCTACTGCGTACGACCGAGGTTTCAACGGGATACAACCCACGAGCGCAACTAGGGAAATTAATCCACCAACCGGCACGCGATCCATCCCATTGATAGTTATTCAAATACCATACATATATATTGATTTTTAAGGGAGCCTCGTGTATATGATAATATATATATATATATATATATATATATATATATATATAAATTCACAAAACATTATGAACAAACATATAAAATTATATTAACATAAAAAGAGAAAATTTAATACATAAAAACTCCTTACTTCAAAAATTTGTTGTGAGAAATTGTAAAGTTAACAAAGTATAAGTTTTGGCATAAGTTAAAAATAATGAAATTTGTCACTGTATTTATACTGTTTTTGTGCGACCAATGAGCGATTTTTCGCGATTTTTAGGACATTTTAGTTATTTTATTAATCTTAAATTATTTTTATTATTTTTTCTACATTTTTCTCCATTTTTTGATATATAATTTATATTATAGTTGAATTTTATTTTTATTATCGTTTTCTTATAATATTATTTTTAGCCCTTATTATTCATTTTCTGGTCGCCGCTTCTGCCTATGTTTTTTCTAAACCTTATTTTGCTAGGTTTTGGCAGTTTATTTTACTTTTTGTATGTTTCTGTATGCGGCTGTATGCTTTTATGATTTTATTTAATGATTTGTCTTTATTTAATTTTGATATATTTTTAATTTGTTTTAATTAATATGTTTTTATTGATTTTTAGTATCTTCTTGTGGTGCGTGCTTATGTACAGTGACTTATTTCATTACCCTTAGTCCTTGCTTTAATTTTTATTAACATTTTTGTTTAAATTGTGGCTTTGAGCCCAACACAATATTGACATTTATAAGAACAATTCAAAGCTTTGAGTAATTGTGCTTGCTTCAGTGACCGCTTCAAACAATGATGTGAATGCCATCAATTTCAAAATTCAAGGTGGAATACTAGGTGAAGCGACAACATATAAGTCCATTGAAACTGTAATGAATCAAGACGAAGTTGTCAATTACCCAATGGAATTCTTGAATTCACTAGAGTTGCCAGGTGTTCCAATGCACATTTTAATATTGAAAATTTGAGTGCCTATCATTCTCCTCGGAAACATTAATCCACCACAACTTTGAACGGTATGAGACTTTCGGTTAAAAAATTATTAAAAATTTCATCGAAGCCACAATTTTGAATGGCAAATTTAAGGGGGAGATGCATTGTTACCACGACTTTCAATGGTCTCAACAGATGTGCTGTTTGAATTTAATGGTTTAAAATTTCCGATATGACTCGCTTTTGCAATGACTATTAACAAAGAACAATGGCACTCGCTGCAAGTGTGTGAAATAGATTTAGAGAATCAGTGCTTCCCACATGGTAAATTGTATGTGGCCACTTCACACGTAAGGAAACCTTCCAATTTATTCGTACACACCACGGACGAAAAAACAAAATATACTGTATAACCGAAAGCACTCGAATAAATAAATAGTTATAAAATAGATCAAGGTTTCCAAAACTATGTTCCGCGGAACACTGGTGTTACACCGATCCAAAACACGTGTTGTTCAGCGGAACCTAAATAGATATTGGCAAAAATTTGGAGTAAATTTAGAAAATTGAACATATTCTACTTTATAATGAAAGACGAGCGACTGTTAAACTTTATTGAGTTTTATGACGTCAAGAGCAGGCCTAGATTTTTAGTACCTAGAAGTTGGGTACAGCAATAAAAATCTTTAACAAGTGCCAATATTACTATCTCTCATCCTGTGCTCACTAAAGAGATGTGGCAGATGGGATTGTTTTAACCTGATTCGTTGAAGTCTAGTTAGTATAATATTTGGTGCCGAAATGATAGTTCGCTTTTTTGTGTTTACACAAAGCGCGGAAGCCAACCTCACACAATTCCGTCAAGTGGCATAACTCACATGACCCTCAACATAATAGCTAACCAAACCAACTGCAATCATCCAAAAGACGTTCTTTACCGAATCATCGCAGGCGGTTGTCGGGCCTTAGGTATGCACATGAATTATGACAAACGTGTCGTCAACGGTAATTGCCAAGATAAACAAAACGGTTAGTCTGGCTAACACATAAAAATTGTTCATAAATCTAATAAAAAAAGCTTGAAAATATGTATGTATGTGTTAAATATTCAATATGTATATAAATTCTGGAGGGAAATGTTTCATAAGTCGACATTTTTCTAACTTTAAAATTTGATAGAATTTAAAAAAGATTTTTTGTTAATTAATCACACGTTATTAGTGCTTATTATGTGAATTTTATTTATGTGATTTCATTTTTACACAATTTTTTTGGTGCCATGAATGTTACTTTTACACAATTAATTCACATAAATTCATTTGTACGTTATTTTTAAGATTTTTAAATCTTGGAATCCAATCTGTCAAATTTACAAAAGGTTATTGGGAAATTTTTCACGCGTTTTTTATTCTACATGTTAATTCCTCAAACTAATTTATTGCGTTAAAACAGGATTGGGTATATATTTTTTGAAATGTAAATCTATTAAATAAAATTTGCATAAAAATGAATAGATTGTATTATACATTAATTTAATCCAGTTGCTTACAATACAGATTTTTTTCCATTTTGACAAAACAATTATTACAGAATTTACATATTATTTAAAAACTATCCATGGATCTTTGATTGAAGACAGAAAATTTGACGAAAGAAAGACAAAATACTTCTACTGATACGTCTATCATCGAAGAACAAAAATAATCCGAAAAGTGTGATTTCTTCAAAATCGAATATTAAAGAACAAATGTTATCTATGAACAGACAAAAACGGAATTACAGTGAAAGTTATTTAAATTTTGGATTTACGTATATTGGCAATTTAGATGCTCCTGATGCAATATGTGTTTCGTGTCAAAAAATACTCGTAAACAGTTCTTTAGCTTCAGCTAAACTTCTCAGGCACTTCAAAACTCTGATTACAAAGGAAAAGATATGCAATTGTTTAAGAGACAACGTAAGTTACTAGTCAAAATTTCAAATGATTACAATGGCTAAAACTGAAAATTAAAATGCAACAGAAGCATCTTATCTCGTGAGTTATCGTATTGCACTTAATGGTGAAGCTCATACAATCAGAGAGACGCTCATTAAGCCATGTTCGAAAGACATGGTGTCATGTACTCTTAATGAGCAGGCTACTAAAAAATTAATGCAATACAATTATCAAATAATACTGTTTCACTATCCATTAAAGATATTTTTACTAGCACAGAGAAAGAGTTAATTCGTCTACTTGGACTTAGCAGTGGATATGCATTGCAAATGGACGAATCTACAGATGTCGCAGGACTAGCTGTGTTATTGGTATTTGTTCGTTATACACATGATAAAAGTATTGAAGAAAATTTACTCATGTGTGCATATCTACATGAAAAAACTACAGAAAAATATATATTCAACTGTATTAATGATTACATTACAAAACAAGAGATAGGCTAGGAAAAGTGTATTGATTTTGTACAGATGGTGCTCTTGCAATGGTAGGAAAAATGAAAGGTGTTGTATCACGTATCCTGAAAGTAGCTACAAGAGCTACTAGCAGTCACTGTATTATGCATAGGTATGCACTATTGACTAAAACTTCCTACAAATTAAAAAAATATTATGGATGAAGGCATGAAAATAATAAATTATGTAAAATCTAGGCCACTTCAATCCAGATTATTTAAAATTTTGTGCGATGAAATGGAGAGTGAACATAAAGCACTTTTATTACATACTGAAGTGAGATGGCTATCCAGAGGAAAAGCATTATTAAGACTTTATGAACTTCGAAATGAATTATTATTCTTCTTGAAGGAACAAAGTGATTTTACAACATATCTGGCAAATATTTTTTTCAAAATGCAATGATGTTAGATTATCATTACAAGGAAAAAGTATTACAATTTTTAATGAATGATAAAAATGAGTCTTTTGATAGAAAAATACAATTTTGGATTTCATCAGAGTCTAATAATTTTGAATGTTTTACTGCCTTAGATGAATGTTTGAATGCATTGTGATGGAATCTAGAGAAGGACGTCAGGACGACTATAAAGAAGCCAATTTCACCTACATAGCAATCAAGAGGGAGCCAGGCCGAAACCCAGCCCGTGAAAGCCGGCAACGCGCAGAATACATTCTGGCTCGCCTCGAAGAACGACAGAGACAAACCAACCGGCAGGTGGCAATGGCAAGACGACACCTGGCCAAGATCAATGCAGATATTGCTACTGGAAGGATTCGTGTGAATTAGATGATCCTATGCTGACGGAGCTCACCCGAGCTATGGACGTGGTGATTCCTAAGAAATTATTACCCAAGGATATGCGAGACACTAACAGAAGTTCTTTGATACGACAAGAAAATCCATACGCTCGGAAACATCCTAGACTGGATCCAAGCTCGTATTACCGAAAGTCGACGTGAGACTAAAATGTTTTTGAAATAAATTGGTGAATTAGAACCTTAGTTCTTTAATTATTGAATGTTGGTGTAGTTTTTAACTTTTCTAGAATGAAATAATAATAGTATTTAGCTCAGACAATTAGTATAGTGTTTTTAGCCAAATAGCTAATAGATTTTTTTTAACAGGTTAATGTTCAATAAATAATAATATTCCGATGCCTTAAAAAATAAAGACTATCTTATAATGAAAAATGTGGTATTTGTTAGTAAAGAGTTTAATTGTAGACTTGGATCCATTCAAAATTCTGAGTAGAGAGTTAGTAAAATCACGCAGGGAGAATGCGGAGCTTCACCGCCAATTACTCCAGATGACCCAAAAAATCCAGAAAATTAGACCTTCATGGATGGAACCAACAAAGGTGAAAACGCTTTATCAAAGATTGACCGCCGCACAGCATGGATGGGCGAAGGAGAAGCAACTGGCTAAAGCACAAAAGACTCAGATACGCAGCTTGGAAGTGGCGTTATCGGCTTGCCAGGAAGGCAATGCCGTAACGTATTCACTAGTGTTCGCGCCGGCACAGCTGGCATATAGGGAAGCAATGGATACAACTAAGTCGGTGGCAGCGAAACGTTCGCAACGACGCACAGGGAAAGCGGAACGCGCAAAGCGTCGGGCGTTGCAAAAATCAAAGATTTACTTTAACTTATAATGTATTGATAATTAATTTGCTGTTTTCTTTAAATTCGTTGGTTGTGTGATGATGATTAATTGATTTGGCAAAAGAAAACCATGCAACGGTAATTACGAAATAGGGCTCGTGAAGTAATTGATTCGAGAAAGCGTTAGACGTATGGAAGGGACCGAAACCAAGGAAATCGCACATAGACCTTCTATCGGTATTGCGTTGAACCCATCATGAGGCCGAGCCTTAGCAGTTCTCCAGTAGAGCTCACCTTTGGCGGTCTCATAACCAGTGTTTGCAGTTCCAACGTTGCTTAGCAACTGGTAACCAGTGGAGGGCAGAAAAAGTTGTATGCAAGAGGTCAAGGTTAACTACCTATAACCCTACATTACTGATACATTTAAACAATTTTCAAGGCCGTTTGTGTTATGATCTAAATATTTCAGTGAATTTATAACTTTTACTTTGTAAAAATTCAACTTAAATTTAACCTCATTCTTGACTTCAAGTTAACTTTTAGTACGCTGCTTTAGCTGCTATAATTGTACGCAAATTATATTGTTTTAATTTATATTGTTTTTGTTTAAATAATTAATTTTGACTTATTTAATATTAGCTCAGAACTAAATATTTATTTTTTTGTTAAATAAGGATCTTATATGTTAATACTTTTTATTTATTAAATTTATATGATAAATGTCTTGTTCAAAATTAGAAAATGTTTGGCAGATTATGAGAGATTATAATTATGAAAGTGTAACAGAAATCCAGAATGACATGTTATGCTTGTTATGTAAAAAGTTATTGGTAAATGCTCGCTGTGCTCCTTGTAGCTGCAGGTTTTGTTTCACTTGTATTTCAGATTATCTTGATAAGAATGAAATTTGTCCCGGTAACACAGAAGACTGCAAACAGGAAGTGCTTCATTTGAACGAAAATATTTATGTGGATCAGCCAATGAATATCAAAATCTCAAAGTTACAAGTGAAATGCAAGGAAATGTCTTGTGATTATGTTGATGAGTTAAGAAAAATGGAAGAACATTCACGGACGTGCAAATATCGGTCAGAAGCATGTCTATATTCCAATATCGGATGTGACAAATGCAATATATCCCAGGATAAAGTTGAGGATCATTTGCAATCTGAAATATTTGTGCACACAAAATTATTGATGGATTTCGTGGTCAATTTTAATAATGAAATGGAGATGTTGAAGGCCAATAATAACGGGTTGAGTGCAGTGAATGAATTATTGCGAAATGAAATCAACGAATTGAAATTGGATGGCGAGAGGAGACGAGTAAAATTCAATATTTGATTTGGTTTAGATAATTGATGAGAATTCAGGAGGAAATTGCTGAATTGCGGGTGAATATAATTTGTTTGAATGGTGAAAATGCTGCAATGAGAGAAAATATGGATAAATTGATTTCAGCCGGGGAAAGGAATCAAGTTTGTCAATAATTGGAAATATTTATTTGATTGATATTTGGATTATTATTATTCAGGTTGAAATTGGAGATTTGCAGAGGAAATGTGCCGATCAAGCTGAGGAAATCGAATTACTGAATGAAGACATTCCGGCATTGAGGAATGTAGATAGAAATGTGAGCGATAGATTGGATGGATTGCAATTGATTATCGAGGGCAACCAGGTGAAATATTGATGAAATTATTGCTCATTTAATGATGCGCTGCGGCGGCGGCTGCGGCAATATTTCAGGTGGCCATGCGAGCAGTTGAGAACGATTTCCAGCAACAAATTGCCCAATGCGCCACCAATTGCCAGCAAGCAGAAATTAAACAAGTAAAATAATAAATTTCTGATTGAGAAATGAGTAAAAATAAAAATTTCAGAAAGAATTAATTGATAAAATCGGTCAAATGGAAAATAAACAAAAAGTAGATCTGACGGAAATGTCGAATAAAATTGATAAATTAAGTGGAAATGTCGACAGGAAATTATTGGAAATGGCAGCCAATCAAAATCAGCGGATAAATGGAGAATTTGTGTGGAAGCTCGACAAATTCACTGACAAAATGGCAGACGCAAAAAATGGAATCAACGCAATCATTTATAGCGAATCATTTCTCACGCATAAAAATGGTTTCAAAATGTGTTTGAGTGTGTATCCTGATGGAGTTGGTGTTGGCAAGGGCACTCATTTGTCTGTGTACTTTCATTTGATGAAGGGCGAGTTTGATGGCATTTTGGAATGGCCATTCAGGCATTCAGTCACACTTGCATTGATCAATCAGCGGACCCGACTGCCTCATGTCAGTGAGACTACGAAATATGCAAATGATTCAAATAGTAAAACATTAATCCAACCAACAGATAGAAATGCTGGATTGGGATTTCCCAAATTTGTAAGCCATGAAGAATTATCGAGCAATCCAGATCTGATGCGTAACAATCAGATATTTATTAAATGCTCCGTTGACATTGACTCGTGATTGAATTATATTTTTATTGTTATCAATAAATTTGTTTATTTAATTTCTCATTTTCATAAATTTTATGTTTAAAATATGAAAATTCGGGATAAATTTTAAATGAGTGAAAATTGTGCCAGATCGGGAGAATTTGTCAACTATTTGAATTATTCACCATTTTGTGCGCAGTCAATCAATTATGTGAATGCAATAAATTCCTTTGTGCAATATTTACATATTTTGTTTATATTTATTACTTTATAATTAATCGATCGCTGATAAATGAATTTGTGTTATTGCACTCGGCACATTTACAATGAGCTCAGTGAAGTGCAGCTGTAAATATATCTGGATTCCTAATGACTGATTGCTTGGATTTATCACAATTTCCCCTAAATTACATAAACAGAATCCCGTATTAATACTCATGCTAATATGAAGTCTAATTATTATAATAAGTAAAAAATTTATGGTTTTACTGGTTCGGCTGTTTTGAATTGGAAGTTGCAGCAAAACGAGCCGTGTCGAATCAGCGTTTTGAGATATGTTTCATTTTTGAGATTTTGGAAAAGAAAAATTGTAATTTAATTTCCTGTAATTATTTCCTCTTTAATCGTTGTTTCAATGGTCATGTCTGCTGCTTTTCATTGCGCTGATATCATTCTCATAAATTCGCCAAATGGTGTCTATGGTAATGCTCTACAAGGGAAATATTCGAATGTCTATTAAAATCTAGTAGAGAAAATGCGAGAGAATTTTATAAAATTATTATTGGAAGTGTAATATTGGTGAGGAGGGGGAATGGAATGATAATCAAGATGCAATATATCCTCACAATTAGCCATCACTTTCATTTTTTTAATCGCAAAATCATAAGAATTCAGTAAAAGAAAAATGACCACATCTCATTCAAAATATCATGCATGTACAAGTAGATGTTAAATGAAGTGATAAATTTCCTGGGATTTTTCGTATCGGAATAATGGTCATGGTTGAATCGGTGCCATTTACTTTTCACGCAAATCACGAACTCCTTGTCGCATTGACATAAATCTTTCTTCTTTCTTGTTTGGCGGCCTGAAATAGTAATTGCAAGGTAATCAGTGATGTGAGTAGCAATGACATAAATCCTAAATAAAACTATTTATACCAAATCTTTTTTTATTCGAGTTTAACTTGAGCGGTATGTGTTGAAAGTTTAAATTGCTATAAATGAATGGCCATTTTTAAACAATTAAATAAGAAATTCCATTGAAAAATATTTCCATTAATGGACAAAAGTACTCAATTATAGTTTACACAAATTTATAACTCAAAAACATTCAATTTAATCAGTTTTAATCAGCGGGTCCATACAAAGTTTGCCGGAGGCCGCCAAATTATGAAAAATCCCTTCATAATATAATACAAACAAAGTTGATGTATAACCGAATATCGAATTTAAAAGTGAAATAAGAAAAACAAAGTTTTCTTATTTAGTTTTTTTATTTATTTCTTATTTGTTCCAACATTTGAATTTGTTAATGCTTAAGAAATAAATCCAAATATGCTAATTACGCCGGAGTATTTTCTTCTGTTATTCCAAATTAATTCTATGAAACTGTTAGAGTTATGTTTTGTATTTATTATAAATAATATAACAAATAAATTATAATTAAAAAATTGGGTGTCATAAAAAATTGATAAAATATTTGATGGGCCGCGAGTATAAAAAGATTAAGAATGGTTTTAGAAATTATAATCAATTTTGTTTATGAATAAATATTTA
>CM039681.1:50095933-50383031 GCA_022537955.1 Schmidtea mediterranea
GTATGGTTGAAAGCGCCAAAATTGAGAAGACGAGTCAGGACAATAATAATAAAATTTAGTGAGGGTCCCTAGAAAATATATAATATAAAAAAAGGATAATTAAAGAAAATTAGAGTTACTAACTTGGAAACCCGACGGTCAATGGTTAAGCCCGAGGCAAATGGAACACCGGAGAGATACGGAAACCCGAGAGCTGAGGAAAACCCGAGAGATGAGGAAACCCGGCGCACAGACGGAATAATAAATTAGCCTAAACAACATTGAGTGGGCGCCGCTAGTTACGGAGAGGCAGTTAATTCCATAATTGCAAATTTGGTAATGGACAAACGTTGTTGACAAATGCCGGACTGTAATATATTCTTGATAATTTTTAAAGTATGCCAGAAAACACTTGTTGCCAATCGTCGCGCAAAAACAGTCTAGCCAGGGAGTATAAAAAGAAAGGAGGGAAAAAACACACGAAAAGGGACATTTCACTAGGACAAAGAAACAATATTAAACAGAACGAAGACGAGTGAAATCAAACGAAATAGCAGGTAACTAGGTAGTTCGAGGAACTCCAGAGAGAGATATCCAAGTATAAAAAGTCAAAGTATCAATCAGAAAGGGATGGTTCTCCTTGGAACAACCTAACCCCAAAGAAAACAGCTCATCAATTGTCAGAGAGTGCAAATCAATTAGTGAAAGTGTGATAAACAATGATTGAAACAAAAACGGATTGATCTGTATGTGATAAAGTGCAGAAATAAAAATATTCTGTGTTGGGTTTGCTTATTTGATCTGAGAAAAGGACACGAGAGTCAGAGGTGACCGACTTAAATAATAATAACAACATTTTGGTGAGCCGACGTGATCAAAAGTCGGGCGAAAATAGTGTTGAAAAATAATTGAATTGTTAAATAAGAAACGACAGTGATCAAAAAGTCGGCGGAAAATAGTGCTGAAAATAATTGAATGTTAAAGAAGAAACGACGTTGACAAAAAAGTCGGCGGAAAATAGGGCTGAAAATAATTGATTGTGTAAAAAGAGGAAAATTAAAAAAAAAAAAAAAAAAGAGAAGAGGACAGAGCAAAATAAACTGAAAAGAAAAATAAATTATGAAATTAAAAGAAAACTTTCTAATATCGAGAAACTTTGTACGCCAGAATTTATAAAAGAAAATTAGTATAGAATCAAATTTAACAAAATTAAAACAAAAAAGGTAATATTAATAATTGTAACCGATTTTAAAATCAGACGAGAAAAAAGTTGTACAAAAAAGATTTATAATTTGAGAACCAGAAGCAATCAGAAATAATGGCGAGCAATTCAAATAACAAATGATCAAACCCCCAGTGTCGACTATGACAACCCTGTATCCTAATATCCAAGCAAATATGTCTACTACTCTTAGTAAATGAATGCAAGTTGTTCAGAAACTACCAGTTTCAGCAATATGGAAGGAGATCCTGTCGAATTGTTGATTTTATGGCTGATTACTACATGTATGCCACTGCTTACGGATGGAGCCAATCGATTATGGTGCAACGGTTACCATTGTATCTAAAAGGAGCAGCGAGAGAGGCTTGGCAACAAATTGATAAAAGACTCATTGCCAATGATTGGACCAAGTTGAAAGATGCTTAGCAGCGAAATTAATTGGTGGTGATATAAACGAATAATGCGCCAAAAGTTTTACAATCGAGTGCAGAGACCAGACGAATCAGTAGTGAATTTGCTTATCATTTGACAACCCTTGCAGAGAAGCTTTTGAGATTAAACCTGAACAAATTGATGTGGCGAAGCAAGTGAAGGAATTGTTGCAAGACCAATTTTTAACAGGAGTCAGAAAAGAAATTAAAAAGGCCTTATGCTATGTAGATTTCAACAATTTTGATGAGCTAATTAAAAAGGCTATGAAGATTGAATTGAATTTGAAAACTACTCAACCAAAAGCAGAATCTTTTACAACTATTAATGAATCTAGAGACAGATCAATATCACCAATCAAAAGTAATTTATTCCAGAAATCCACCAGTCCATCACCAAAATTTAGAGTAAAATTTGAGCCAAGGAAATCTACAAATAGTCCAAATGAGGAGAGAGAAAGACCAGTTCAGTGTAGTCATTGTCAGAAATTGGGACATAATATAAATCAATGCTGGTTTAAAATAATACTCAAAGAAGTCCAAGTCCTGTCCAGTGTGATCATTGCCAAAGAAAGGGACATAGTAATAGTCAATGTTGGTTTAAAGATGAAGAGCAACAAAGTCCAAAGAGGATGTGGCCAAATTGGTTGAAAAGCAATGGTGGGAAAAGTTTTAATAAAATGAGCACTAATAGTCATCGAATTAATGATAATATACAGTGCTATAACTGTGGAAAGAGAGGGCATGTATCACGGAACTGTTTCGCAAGATCAAGATCTCCATCAACTTCACCGTCACCTCAAAGAGATAGAGTTAATTTACAAGGCGAATTCAATGTCATTCATGTAGAGGTTATGGCATATGGCAAGGTCATGTCTAGGAATAATGAGAGATTTCAAAAGCCAATCTTAAAGAAAATTAGATTCCAAAGTGATAAATCACAAGCAGACAATGTTGCTTTTGTGCAGCCAGATAATTATAATAATAGAATTGAAGACGAAGTGAAACAAATGAGTCGACGTTTGGATCGTTTAATATGCAAGTTTGAATCTGATGAAGAGACAGATAATCACATGATGTATGAGTCGCAATCAGAAGCATCAGATACAGAGCTGAAAAGAATGATGATTAAAGATGATCTGCAAAGCGAAAAGGCAATAATGATTATATCGAAGCTTAATAAATTAATCGAATCGAGAGCAGCAGAAACGTCTAAAATAATGACATCATTACTGGAATTGAGTCAAATGTCACTGAGTGTACAAAAATTGAAAAATGTAATTGAACTATGTGCTGATCATTATGAGGTAAATCTAAAAGATAGAGATGAAATAACAAATATGATGAAGATATTTGGGAAAGCTTTCAGAGAAAATAAATGGTTAGATTTTATTTTTATTGATGTTGTAGATGAAAGTAGAAATAGTGTGATCTGTATTCGTTGTGAAATTGGAGATTATGTTAAAGATTTAAAAGAGAAATTAAAAGAGAATAATGGAAGACAGATAATAAAGGTGAAATTTAAGAATAGGCATTAGAAGACGATGAATTTTTAATAGATTGTGGTTTTATACCTGGAAATAAAAATAAATTGCAGGTTGCGAGCATGATTAGGGAAGAAGTAGTGGAAAAAAAGTGATTCGCAAGAACTAATAGGAGACTTAAGAGATGCTTTAAGTGAGTGGGATGGAGTTAAAATTACGGAGAAATTAAAATTAATTGATAAATAGAACTACAGGAAAATGCTAAACTAGAAATAGTAAACATAATACGACCATATTTATATGATAAATCAAGGTATGGAGAAAATTGAAATGTTTAATGCGAAGATTGGTAGAGAATTAAGAGAAACTAGAATGGAATTAAAACCATTTATTATAGCAATAGATTATGAAGATTGGGGAAAAACAGAGTATATAGAGGAACATTGGTGTACAAAGGTTCAGAAGTTACGAAAAAGAGCTGCAAACCAAATAGGAAAAGATGGAATTATTGTATTGATGTTCAAAGATGAAGAATTAGATGATGATGAATATTTATATGATTGTGGATTTAAGCCACAGGAATTAGACGAAAACGGATACCTAGATGCTGATGGAAGGGCAGGGTATTTAGTAAATTGTGTAGTAGCAATAAAGGAACAGAAAGTAGATTCAGTAGATAACTCGGAGAATTCAAATACAGATATAGAGAAGATAACGTAGAAACAAAAGTAGATGAAATTGTCAGTGATAAGGAAGAAAATGAATTGAATAATAAAATTCAGGTAGAACATGTTGAGAAACAAGAAAGGTTGAGGCACCAAGAGGTGAAATAAATAGTGAAATAATTGTTAGGAAACCTAGAACTTTATATGAGATAAAGCGGAGTTTAGTGAGAATGGAACAGGAAGTTGATGAAACAAAAATAATCTTAATGGGCTTGATTAAAGCAGTATATCCGATGTTTGAAATAAAAATGGATGTAGAGTATGAGTTAAGAAATATAGTAACTGAAATGAAAAACAGACTTCCAGGAGTTGTGCAAAGATTTGGAGAAAATGATAACTTTTGTGATAAGAAACTAATTGAAAATTTGATTAAAAATGGACTTGACAAAGAAGTAATGTTAACAACTTTAACATATATGGTCTTAGAAATTGGAGCTCATGCGATAGCGGAACGGATAATTTGGAAAATTTGATAGATATAGCGGCACGAATCTCAAATGAATATTTTATGAAGTGGGTTAAAATAATGGTGGTTGGAAGAAGCTGAATAATGATTTTAGCGTAAATGAAAGTCATGAAAAAAAATTATCATGCAAACCGTTAAATGGAAAAGATAGCCAGGGCTAAAGAAAAGATGATATTTCCATGGGCAATAGTTATGCTCTTTTATTTTTTGTACAATAACTACACAAGCTACAGGTATGACAGCTTATGATTGTTTCCAAACAGAAATGGGGAAAATTTATTCGGTTGTGGACATGGCAGAATGTCCGGATGCATACCCAAAGAAATTGAAAGTAGAAAATGATGTAAAATATTATGTGTATCAAGAATCTGATCTACGGCGAGCCAAAGTTAGAGAATGTATTGCGAAGCGAACTACTTTTGTATTTTTCTGTGGTAAATGGAGCCACACATCATTGATAAAAATGCACGCTATTCCACGACCAGTAGAGGTAATGCCAGAAAACTGCTTAGCTGCGTTTCAAACAGAGGAGTTAAAAATTAATCCGGAAATCAAATTAAAAGCAAAAGTAAATCACAGAATAAGAGAGACAGTTGTTGTAAAGGGAGTAATACAACAAGATGGAACGTGCGAAGGAGAACCATATAAAGTAAATGAAAAAATTATTAAACAATCAGTGGTAATTGAAGAATATTTGACAGAATTAAGAGAATTTGAAGGAGTTTTTGATGATGAAACAGGAAAACTTCAAACGCATCCGTTTTGTAATATGAGACAAAGCAATTGCCAAACAGGAGAATCCATTTTAGTATTTGATGTTAAAACTGATGTATGTAATTTAGCACATTTGAAAACTATGACTTTCAAAGAGTTAAGTGGAGAACAATTTAGAGAAAGCCCCGATAATTTCAATATAAATTATAAATCAAATAGCACAATTAGGTCAACTCCAGTATGGACGAGGAAAACCACACCAGTATTAATGTCGACATTACCAACAGATGGTATGCGTTTTATAAAAAAGGAGGCTACTAATAAATGCGGGCAAATGGTTTATGCAACAAATTACAGAGGTGTTTACGTATCAAAAATGATGGTGCAGGAGGCGAAAACTAAAATACATACAAATGATATTAAACTTACTCACTATTTTAGCAATAAAATTGATTATTTGTACCATTTTAGTCAAAACATTATGGAGAGCATATATCGGGAAATGATTCTAAATGATTGTAAATTGAATAAAGAAATACTTAGAAACAGGATGGCAATGGCGTTACGAATCCAAACTTAGTAGCACCTATGTTAATATCAGAAAATGGTGTATTTGCCAGAATCTTCGGAGAGGCCCTATATAGCTACAAATGCAAAGCAGTTACAGTTAAAATTATGAAATACGAAAAATGTACAAATGAATTGCCGGTGAGCATAAACGGAAAAATGCGATTTATGGAACCCATAACAAGAATATTACTCGAAGAGCATACTAAGCCAAAGATTCTTCAATGTAATAGATTACTTGCTCCGTTGTATCGCTTAGCACAGGATTCATGGATAGCATTACCAGATTACCGAGGAGTGAGAACTCCGGATACATTAGAATTAACAAATCTAGAATATCTAGTAAATTTCACATCCCTAAATAAAATGGCACAAATGGGTTTCTATGCAAGTGAGGATATCGAAGAAGCTCAAAGAAACTTGTTATTTCCGTCAAAAAAGGAACGTGTAATCTCAGAAATGATTGATACAATTTGCCTAACGGGGAAGGTAAAGTCAATTATGAATATCTTCTAACACCAGATCACTTTAGAAAGGCAACATATAAAACGATGAAAAAGATCTGGGGAAATTCATGTTTTTAGGACAAGCATGCGCAGGCTTAATTGGATTCTATGTTGTAATCATAACAATAAAGGTAATAATGTCACAAATATTATCGGCTCATAGAATATACGTAATATCCGGATGGTCATGGAAAATAATTATTGGTTGTTTTCCATTTTTAGCGAGATTTTTCATTACTCATCATCAATATAGAGAAATGGCAAGTGTGAGAGCACAACTGAAAACCGATCAAAAAGTGAAGTGTCTCTATGTGCAGCAAATGATCACAATAATGATAATAATGATGACATCAATGATGATAAAAAGGAGCAAAGATATTTTCAAAAAGGAATTATGAAGAGTGAAAAAAAGCCAGAGCTACAATTTTTATTAGAACCTATGCCAAAACTTAGCGGAATTGAAACGCTTTCAAAGTGGTATACACCAACGTTTTTGCAACGGCACCAAAGTATCCAACTGAAAAGTTGAAAGAAATGAAACCGGTAGAACATATTCAGTTTGAATTAGATAACATTGAACCCACGAGCGCTGAAATTGAACGGAAAAACATGCTCGGATTACCATGCAGTTATGCAATGATGACGTTAGGAAATAAAGGCAAACAGCCTCGAATAAACATTCTGTTTAATGGAAGGAAAGTGGAAGCCTTATTAGATTCAGGTTCCAGTAATACTATAGTATCAGATGATTTGTTGACAATGGAAGAGAAATCAAAGATGAAACCAACAAGTAAAGTAATAAGGTCAATGTCGCACAATGTTTTAAGTATAATTGGGAAATTAAAAGCTGAATTGATTATTGGTGATCACGAATTAGTGCATTATGTGTCAGTGATGAGAAATAGTCCTGTCGGATGTTTAATTGGTATGGATGTAATGGAACAACTACAGGGAATTTCTCTTGATCTAAAAACTGGGAGATTAATGAAAGGACAGACAGACGAAAAAGGACATAAGGTGAGAGAAGTGTTTTTAAATCAGACGCTAGAATTGCCAGCAAGAAGTGAGGTAATATATTATGCAGATGTGTTAGATGTGTCAGATGACGAGTGCATATTTGAACCAAATGAGAAGCTAATAGAAAAATACGAAATTCCAATGTGTGATGAAGTGGTAAAGGTCAAAGACCAAACAGTGCCAGTGAGAATAGTGAATCAAAACACAAAACCCATCCAAATGAAACCGAAAACCAAACTGGGAAAACTAACGAAGTTTGAAATAGAGAAAACCCCAAAATTACCCAGAAATATTAAAATTTACAAAGAGCCACAAGTCATTAGTAATGATTTAACAGAATCACAAAAACAGGAATTCACAGAGTTATTAAGGAAATATAAAATGGTGTTTGCAAAACACGAGTACGATTTGGGACTCACCCAAGTAATTGAACATGAGATACCATTACTTGATGAAACTCCGATTAAATTGAAACCGTATAGAATTCCATATATACATCAAGAGGAAAGTGATAGGCAGATAAAAGCAATGAAAGAGTTTAAAATAATACGAGATAGTTCTTCACCATTTTCATCGTCAATAGTAGTTGTTAAAAAGAAAGACGGCGATCTGCGATTTTGTGTTGATTATCGGAAATTAAATCAAGTTACGCGAAAGGATACATATCCTATTCCAGTTCCACAAGAAATGTTTGATCAAATGGGAGAAGTACAATTTTTCACAGTAATCGATCTTAATAAAGGTTACAATCAATTTAAAGTGAAGGAAGAAGATCGAAGAAAAACGGCTTTTTCTGATGGTAAAGGATTGTATGAATTTAATGTGTTACCGTTTGGATTAACTGGAGCACCTGCTACGTTCCAGCGAGGTATGAATTTTGTTTTTACGGGATATCCCACATGCATTAGTTTACATTGATGACATAATAATATTTTCAAATACTTTTAAAGAACATCTGAAAGATGTGGAAACTGTATTTAGAAGATTATTAAAGGCTAATCTAAAAATAAAACCCTCTAAATGTGAATGGGAAAATCGGAAGTGGTTTATGTAGGTCATATTATTTCTCGAAATGGATTGCAACCAAACCCAGAAAATGTGAGAAAAATTAAAGAATACCCAATCCCTGAAAATGTAGACCAAGTTCGACAATTTCTAGGCTTAGCCAGTTATTATAGAAAATTCATTAAAAGCTTTTCTCATGTAGCACAACCCTTAAATGTATTATTAAAAAAGCAGACTCAATTTAAATGGGGAAAAGCGCAACAAGAAGCATTCGAATTACTTAAAGAAAGCTTGATTAAAAAACCTATACTGAGATGCCCAAATTTTAGAATACCATTCATTTTAATGACAGATGCAAGTAATTTTGCATTGGGTGCAGTATTAGGACAACAAGTCGAAGGTGAGAAAGATCACGTAATAGCATATGCCAGTAGAACGTTAAAGCCACATGAAAAGAATTATTCTACAATTGAGAAAGAAACATTGGCATTGGTTTACGGTATAGCAACGTTTAGACAGTATTTAGTTGGCAGAAAATTTGTTGTGTTTACTGATCATAATCCGTTACAATGGTTGATGAAACACAGGGATTCAGCCAGCAAACTGATCCGATGGTCAATAGCTCTACAAGAATATGATTTCGAAATTAAATATCGAACAGGCAAATCAAATGGAAATGCGGATACGCTATCGAGAATTCCTGTAAATAATGAGAGTAAGAATAATGAAATGAATTATAATAATACAATATTTATGGCAATCAAAACCGCTAATAATTTGCAGGAACTGCAAAAAGATCAGGAAAAGGATAATGAATTAAATCAATTGCGGAAACATGCAGTCACGATCAAAAAGGAAAGTGACTGGAAACATGTAGTTGACGAAAAACATAAATATATCATTCATGATGGTTTGTTAAAATGTGTTAAAAATGAAAACTTATTAATTGTGGTTCCAACCAAACATCGAACAACGTTAATGTTAATATACCATGATGGAGCACTAGGTGGACATTTATCCGCTCGGAAGACATTATCAAGATTGAAACAAAAATATTATTGGGACACTATTGAATCAGATGTCAGACAATGGTGTCATACTTGTGAAGTGTGTTTAACCAGGCGAAATACGGGAAAGAAAATAAAAGTACCTTTGAAACCTATGCCAGTGCCCGGAGCGCCGATGGAAATTACTGCAATGGACATTGTTGGTCCGTTACCTGAAACAATTAATGGCAACAAGTATATCATTGTGTTCTGTGATTATCTAACTAAATGGCCTGAAGCATATGCAATGCAAAATCAAAAAGCGGAAACAGTTGCAAAGATATTTGTAGAAAATATTATTTTTCGATATGGAGCACCGAAGAAATTACTTACTGATCAAGGAACGAATTTCCAAAGTGAACTGTTTATCTCAATCACGGAATTATTCGGGATACTGAAACTAAGTACATCGCCTTATCATCCACAAACGGATGGTCTAGTTGAAAGATTTAACGGAACATTAATCAATATGATATCATCCTACGTAAATAGAAAACAGAAAGATTGGGATTTGTTTATCAAGCCATGCTTATTTGCGTATAGAAATGCAGTGAATGAGAATACCGGTGAAACACCTTTCTATCTCATGTATTTACGGCGGAACAACATGCCGGTTGATTTAAAATTTCAAGCACCTATCTCACAGTACATGGATATATCTGATTACAAAGTAATTATGCAAGAAAGACTTCAATCGGTATGGACTCAAGCTGGACTTAAAATAAGACATAGTCAAGAAGCGTATAAAGAGTGCTATGATAAACGAGCACATGCTCACAATATTGAGGTAGGAGATTTAGTGTATGTACATAAACCAGAACCAGTGAAGGGTTTATCACCAAAATTACAGAGACCATTCAAAGGACCATACGTTGTATGTGATACCACTGAAACTAATCTAAAATTACGTCCACAAAATAATAAAAAGGCAGGAACAATTATTGTTCATGCTAATCGATGTAAAAAGGTGCCAGTTGCAGAAGACACTAAGTATCAATTGAGATCTAAAGACAAAAACGTGCTCAAACAAAAGACAGCAAAAAATCGCTCACCATTGGGATATATCAACAAAACTTTGTTCGTTACAGCACTCATGATAATCAATGTGTTAGGGTCGAATGCGACTCCATCGTTTCCAAATTACGCCATCAAAAGGATCCCGTTAATGGAAAAAGTTGATATTTATGCCACATGTACCCAGATGGTATGGATCTATCGTTGTGCACCGACCGAAGAAATAGAAATAAGTAATTTACTGAATTATTTTGAACCACCAGTGAAGTTGAATTTTAATAAAAATACTTATGTAGATCGTCAACTAACAATAAATTATGAATACCCATGGTTAATAAAACAAGTGCAACCCCAAATAAATGGTAATAAATAATGAACCTGATTAAGATTGAAATATGGACAAAAACATTATATAACTACGTTTCCATAGAACCAGTGCTGAATGGAATCAATATATATTGGGAACCCCGAAATTCCCAACAAGTGAAAATAATTTTTCAGAATTATACAATCGATACGTTGAATGTTAGAAGGTCTTTCGTGCATTATGCGAATCTAAAACTGCATCATACCTACGATATTGCAGTTCATTACTACGAAAAAGTATTGCACGATAATGGTACAGAGAGTAATGACCGGTGGGTCAAGATCTATCTTAGTCGGAAATCACTTTTGTTGCAAAACGAAACAAATCGAGTTCATTTACAGTTAGTTGACCAAAAACTAAATATTTCACGGCATTCAGGTATGAATGAAAAAGTTATGATCTATTATCATGAGAAAATTCAAGCCACGTTAACAAGTAACTTTACCTTTAAAATGTTAAATTTTCAGCAAATACGATCTAAATCAAAAGTGGTAATGATAAAAATCAAGTATTACAAACGCATATCAAATTTCAATCCCTGGGAAATCATTTTTGTCGAAACGAGATTCATTCGAGTTGTATATAATTCAACGGGACTCGTAAAGAACACCAATTATTCTCATATCTCTAATGTAAATATTCGAAAACAAAAAACGATGTTACCTTCGTTCAATGACTATATGGCTAATGTGCAAATTCGTGAGAACAACACTACATCATCTTCATCTGATAACAATGAAATCATAATTGTAATTCTATCGATCAGTACAATCAGTGTGATATCATTTTCCATCATTTTTCTTCTCGCATTGCTAGTATATCTTCGAAAATTAAAGCAACGACTTGAGCGTCAATCCATGGCCCAAAGACCTTGGATTGTCTATGAGGAGACAATCGTGTAGTGAGATACATTTATTTTGCATGCAATTATGATAATGTAGTAGTACAGTATAAGTATTAACTTTTTATTTTGAATAATGTAAAGATTTGCACCTTTTGATCATTGATGAATCTGATTGGCAGTTGAGAGCAAAGAAGGGTGAAGCAAAATTTGCGCAGGTAGAAATTTTGGGGGCAAAGAAAATTTATTAAGGGGTATATAAGGATTAAAAAAGCAAATAAAAATAGTATAAAAATTCAAATTAAAATAGGTAATTAATTTTTTTATTAATATTATTATTTATACCGCTACTAGTTAAGGCAGTATCCGTAGGGTACTCAACCTTGACTCTAGCGACAACTTTTAAAATTGAAATAAATTAACGAACTATGTTTTAGCAATGCAACAAATTCAATGGGCAAGGACAATTTATGATAGCTACCTCAAGCTACATAGGAATAATGTTGGACGAAACCCATACATCATCGAGGAAAATTTGCAGATTCCAAATTACCTGAGAATAGATGATAGAAAAATGAAGATTCAAATATTCAGAGTGAATAGGCAATCGGGAATTAAATTAGCCGATGGAATAAATATAACGAAAAAGGAAGAATTCATGCTCCACATTGTCAAAGGAAATGTTGAAATGATCGATAACAATCAGAAAATATGGTGGGAAATGCATCAAGCATCGACATGGAAAATGCAGGAAGAAGCAATGACCAAAAGGTTGAGAGCAGCAAATGAAAATGCTCTGGTTGTATTCGAAATCAGAATTAAAAATGAAGCTCAAGAAATACCGCAGCTTATATCAACACTACCTGTGGATGAGAAATTGTTAACAATCACTGAACAAATGCTAAAGAAAAGGATGTCATTTTTAAGAAAACAAATGGGTCAAGAAGAGATAAGAAATAAGATCTTGTTTATCGATGCGGAATATGGGACATCAGAAACCAATCAGATGGTACCACTATCTATTGCGATAATGAATTATTATGGAAAGACAATAAAGGATGTCTACCTAACTCCAAGAGGGAGATTGCGGCATTTTAATTCGCAAATCCATGGGATAACAGAAGTGGCAAGTAGGAATCAAAATGACCAATATGCAATTATGAAGGAAGTTCAAAATTTAGTAGTTGGAAAAATATTAATTGGCCACGATCTTCATGCGGAAATACAATATTTAAAACTTTGGATAGACCAGTTGCATGGCATTCGCGACTTGGCAACAGCACAAGCATTGGAAAAGGTTGGAATTTCCAGAAGAGAATTTTTCAAATTGAAAACGGTTGTCCAGGAGATGTTTGGAGACCAAATGCAGGTGGGCATACACTCAGCCCTCGAAGATGTAAAGAACATAAGAAGAATATATTTACAAATTGAGAAACTGTGGATTGATGATGTAGAAATACCAAAAAAGCAACCGTCAAGAAAATATTCGTTGGAAGAATATCAAAAGCTTCATAACACCGCTTCAACAGCAATGACTAGAATTGCAGAAGAAATTGACCTCACATCAGCAGAGGATATGGAAACTGATGGTGAAATTCAAACTATTCAATTAAAATGGGCCATAGAAGAGACGATCGAAACAATTGAGGAGAGTTTGGGTTTGATAATCCACGAACAAATTTATCAAATCCAACCAATATTCGAGCCTTGGTCAAGTATCTCGCCGAGGAGCAGAAAGAGAAAAACTCCATTGAATTCATTGGAAGTCGATAGTGAAGAAACTATCGTAATAAACCAGCTTACATACAAGAAAAAGAAAACGGTCATTCATTATAAATGTGGATCAAAAACACTGAAACTTGAAATGAAATAAATTAATGTTATTTATATTATTATTTATAAAATATTAATTTAATCTCGTCTTTTGATTTATGTCGTCCCATATTAAATGCGTGATACAATAAAATCATAAATAGCTTCAAATGAGTTTAAGTATTATAAAAATTTATTGTTTTTTATTTGAGAAAAAAAATGTAAATTTCTTTACAAACTGAATTAATTTCTTTATTAAACAAAAATTGGAAACTCAAATCATTATTAATAATAAAAAAAAAAAAAAAAAAAAAATTCACCAATTCCTCTACAACAATGTCATTTATTTCCGGCATCTTTCTTCTTTGACGATATTAAGGAAACAAAATAACTTTCCCTAAATCCAAAAACCCCAAATTCCATTTTGATAAGCATTGTTTCGTGATTTGGTAATATTTGACACTGTGACGCAATAATATATCAATAACGAGACCATATTACGCCAATGAAAAAGAATTGAACCATCAGGCCAGTAACACAAGGCATCAATATGGTAAAACATGAAATGGCCGGACTGATGTTGTGAGGGTGTTTTCCGGTCGGTGGGCAGTTCTGAATAAAATATTATTAAATTAAATTCGAGTAAAAAAAAAATCGTTTACAAATTCTGATTCTGATTTGTTAATGTCAAATAACCATAGTGAATCCAAAACAGAATCAAACAACTGTCAACAGAGGGAGGGTAGCATGTTTAGTGCATCTTTGGTCAGGATTCCTTGTGACGGCATTGGGCTGAACATTGAGTAAGATATTGTCATTGAGGGGGCCCAGTGAGGCTGTGTAATCTTATTTTCGTTTGATAACTTTTTTTTGGTGAATAGTTGGTGCACTATGCTTTAAGTTATGAATTTCATCCATCTGTGGTTTAAAATCTATTAATATTGTTACATCATTATTTGTAGTATCTAAAATTAGTTCAAAAAAAAAAAAAAAAAAAAAAACAGACACAATACCTGATTGGGGGGAGGTTTTAAGTTTCCAACAAATCTCATATACATCCCCATACTTTCTTTGATGACTTCCTGCTGTCGAAGCATCATTAGATCTGTCAGTTCTTTGGTATTCATTTCGTGTGTCTTTTTAGTCGTGGTAGTTTTGTTGTCATCCAGTTTTCCAATTGAATTGGAAAATGTAAAAAAAAAAAGAAAAAAATTCCAATAAAAATAAATATCGTTTCGTGCTGTTATTGGTTCGTGGCTGATTTGACGAGTCGCATTATTGGCTGATTTGATGAGTCGCATTATCCTCGCAGCGACGCCGTTCAACAACGAGAAATTGTCTGGCGACAAAATTGAACGGCGCCGGATTTCTCGGCTGAAAATCATCATCATAATTACTATTATTATTATTATTATTGCATATTAGATCATTATCATTGTCATAAATTATTTAGATAATGATTATATTATTATTATTATTATTATTATTACCATTATTATTATTATTACTATTATTATTATCACTATTATTAAATAAAATAAATTATTATCATTATTATTATTATTATTATTATTATTATTATTACATCAAATTATTACTATTATTATTAATTAACATATTATTACTATTATTATGAATTATTACTATTTAATTTATTATTATTATTGTAATGATTTGTTTTTATTATCATTATTATTATTATTATAAGTTATTAGTATTTAAGTTATTATTAGCATTATTAATATTATTATAATAATACAACTATTAATTTATTATTGTTATTATGATTTGTTATTAATATTATATTATTATCATATTATTACAATTATTGTTGGTATTGTTATTATTATTATTATTAATATTATTATTATTATTATTATTATATATTATTATTATTAAATCAAATTTTCAAATTTTGATAGATTCGAGGGCGAATCTTTATTAAAGGGGGAGATATGTTGGGGTATCACGAAAAAGCACAGTAAAATCGATAAAACACAAAAATGATAAAAGTGCAATATTAATTAAAAAATTTTAAAAATTCGAAAGTAATATTGATCGGGGGAAATTGGTATGGTTGAACGCCAAATTGAGAGACGAGTCCAGAAATAATAATAAAAATTTAGTGAGGGGTCCCTAGAAAATAATATAATATAAAAAAGGAAATTAATTAAGAAAAATTAATTACTAATGGGAAACCCGAGTCAATGGGAAGCCCGAGGCAATGGGAAACCCGAGAGATACGGAAAACCCGAGAGCTGAGGAAAACCCGAGAGATGAGGAAAACCCGGCGCACAGACGGAATAATAAATTAGCCTAAACAACATTGAGTGGGCGCCGCTAAGTTACGGAGAGGCAGTTAATTCATAATTGGCAATTTGGTAATGGACCAAACGTTGTTGACAAATGCCGGACTGGAAAGTAATTATTCTTGATAATTTAATAATGCAGAAAACATTGTTGACAATCGTCGCAAAACAGTCTGAGCAGGAGTATAAAAGAAAGAGGGAAAAACACGAAAGGGACAGTGTTCACTAGACAAGAAACGAAAGTTATTATAAACAGATACGAAAGAGCAGAGTGAATCAACGGGAAATAGCAGTAACTAGGTTAGTCGAGGAATCCAAATCCAAGTAAAAAAGTCAAAGTTATCTATCAGAAAGGGTGGTTCTCCCTTGGACAACCTACCCTCAGATAAACAGGCTCATACAATTGTCAGAGAGTGCAAATCAATTAGTGAAAGTGTGATAACAATAATTGAAACAAACGGATTGATCTGTATTGTGATAAAGTGCAAATAAAATTATTCTGTGTTGGGTTTGCTTATTTGATTGGAAAAGGACACGAGGAGTCAGAGGTGACCGACTTACAATAATAATAACCCAACAATATATAGATGTGTGTATATGTGTTTTATATGTTACGGTTAATGTAATAAATCCGGATATTATTAATAATTACCGGCTATTATTAATAATATCCTTGTATTTTGATAAATATAAATAATAAGTAGAAATTATTGTATTTTCCGGTAAGTATTAGTAATTACCTATATGCATTGGTAAATGTAAGTTAAACCAACTGTGTAAAGCCTATATATATAAAACTTTCCAAATTCAAAAATATTTTATTTTCTTAAACTAATTATTTTAAAGACTGATTGTGCAGAACTTACAATTTTTTTAACACACTTTATTTTTACACTATTTTCACTATAACTATGTAAAGCTTTTTATATATCAAACTTTCCAAATTCAAAAATATTTTAATTAGTTAAACTGTTGTATTATTGCAAGTGCATTCACATTTTTATTTCAAAATATTACATTTACCGAAAATGATTGGGAATTATTAATAATATTACCGGCTTATGTTATAAATTAATTAAATTCTGTAAATTAAATAAAATTCATTTTTATCTTTCTATTTGGTTAGTATTAATAATGACAGGTCATTATTAATTATAACCAATTCATTATTTTAACCGAACTCCAAATTTTTAGAGGGTGGACGGAATGGGACATAACCATCTACTAATAAACATTGAATAACTCGATGTGATCGAATATGTTCTCATATTTTCATATTCATATCTGGTGTTGTAACCCTTATAAGAGATTTCTATTAATTTGAAACAGTATGTTTTTAGCTTAAATTTCCATATTTATGGTGGGTTACTGGGTGTTGATGTTTGTTTAAATTATGTTGGGGTTGCCCAGGTAACGCCATATAAATATTTCTTTGCTACCACTCGGCACCCGTTGCTAAGCAACGTTGGAACTGTGTTCGGGTGGGTAGATCGTCCGCAAAAAGTGAGCGCTATTACTTATGCTATAATTGCCCGAACGATCTCTGGGTTCAACGAGCTGTCGATGGAAGACCTGTGCTCGCTTTCGGTTTTTAGGTCCCTTATACCGTCAATCTCAACATTCGTATTTATCAAGCATTTTGAGTGACAATTTTTTTTTCAACGACAAACATATATTTTGTAAACACCAGTTGACATGAGTTGACATGCAAATTTTACAGAAAACAACACAGTTTAATTCTCCAGCTATGCGCGGTTTAACATCTGAGCGGCTCAGCGTTTCGCTCGCTCCTTACGTCCGGGTCGATAGCCGTTAGCTTTTGGGGTAGCCCTTGATTCGGACGCTGTCCCTCGGTACGCTAATTGAGCAGGAGCAAAGACGAAGGGATAAGTGACTGCCGCTCCCTCCTGGCAGGCTGATAATGCCACTTCCAACCCCTTTACCTGGGTCTTCAGGCTTTGATTTAGCTGCCTTTCCTCCGCCCAGCCCTTTTGGGCTACCGTGAGTCGCTGGTAAAGCAGTTTCGTTTTCTTTCGTTCCATCCATGTGGCTTTAGTTTCTTGAATTTCCTTTGACATTTGGATCAGTTGGGTGTAAAAGTCTTTGTTGAGTTTGCGGGAGTGTTCTAGCTCCTTCCCCAGAATTTCTAGCGATTCCATCTCTGTAAGTAATATTATCAATTTTTGGCTACTAATCTTGAATTATTTAATGACTCATACGAATTGTTAATATTGCGCAAAAAAAAGGTCTTAATACATAACAAATCATTTATTAAGACTAAAATTTAATTTTTTAATGTAATGGGCAGGAGTGAAAATCCATATTCAACTGATCAACGGGATTGGTAATTGTTGTAATGTCTCGCCACCCCCTCGTCAGCAGAGTACTCCGGGTACACGAGGACGGGTCGCTTCGTGTTTCGAATGCGGCTGGCCCGGGGCATCGGATGAGCGTCGATGCAAGCTTTCATTCTTCCACCAGCATGACCGGAAGTGGGACTGTGTGGCGGCGTATAGCCGTCTGTGTATGCAATTCGGCCAGCCGCTATATCTTCTTCCACGTTCATAAGATATAGCCTGGCTCGGGCTACTTGTATATTGAGTTGACTCTGGTGATCCTCGAGTCGAGAGACGAGGAACCGGGCCTGTGTGTATACCTCCTGGGCCGTGTTTCGGCTACACCCTCTTTTTTCCGATGTGTACGGCAGCTCGTCCCTTTCCACTGATCGTGAGGCGTCCCGTTTCGGCCCTCTCGGTTGGGGCTTCTCGCCGTATTTTTCTCGCCAGACTCGTTGCCAGAATTGTTGCCACTGATCGGCAACCTGCGTGGGGACACGAATGAGGGCTCCTGATACATCTACAAATAGGTTATATAAGTATATTTCTCGTAGGCTTGTTGACATAGCTTAACGATTATCCAAAGGTCAAGGCAATTTTTTATGGGGTTACTGCACTTATGAGTATTTTACGGCACAAACTTAAAGTTATGGACTTGTAATTTATCTGTTGAGTGCACCTATTTACGAACTAATCGATGATGTTTAACGACACCGAGATTTTAAACTTACCTGATTTAGGCTAGAAATCCAATATTCCTCGCGTTCAAAGCTCTGGAATTTCTCTTGTTCGAGTTATTAAGTATGATATACTAATAATTTTAAAAAAGGTTTACGACTTTTGTTTAAATTCTCTAATTGCTTAAAATATGCTACACCTTAGGTGACGAAATTCGTCGTTGCTAGAAGAAGTTCTAACCCTTCCCCACTCTCTTGACAATTTGGTTTCTTTAAATCCATTTTATTCCAGGATCGACTACCGGGAGTATTTTCCATATGGGATCACCTTTTTTGGCGATCCTTTAGTCAGGTTAGAATTTAGGTTTTTGTATTTAAAACTATCCATTTAATTGAAATATAGGCGAGATCCTACTCCCTGGTTTCTGTTAAACAAGCGAACGTCATAATCTAGTTAACAAGCAAGAATCCTAATAATAAATATCCAGACAGCATCGAAGTAAAGTTTCGCAGCTATTCCATACCTAGGTTAATGCATTCTTCGGCCGACAATTATTATTGCTTAACTAGTTAAGTGAAAATCGAATTAGGAGGATGTTACTTTGTCAAGGGACAGTTCCTCAAATCGAATCTAGATAATCCGCTTCATTTTTATGGTCCAAAGTTGATTATAACTACTAATTCCTGGTACCATGTCGGGATTAGTGCTGCGGCATCCTTAGTTAATACTCGGAGTCATTAATAATGTAATCGCGGAGATGAAATTGGTAATTGGGTTGTGAGCATAGATTTGGTAATTATCAATAAAATATGAAAATGAAAATTGGTCGCTAAACGTAACACTATGGGAATAAAGTGGCATGTAATAGTACCATTATAAGAATAAATTCGGCAATCAAACCCTGAATATAAGCTTAGTAATTACGTAATCTTTCAACTAATAATGAAATTATGGGAATGGAAGTGGTATTTAATGATGAAATTGTAAGGGTGAAAATTAACAATTAAATTATGAACATGAACTCAGCAACTAATGATGAATTATAAGAATAACATTTGCAACTACTAGTAAATCTATGGAAATGAATGTAATATTTAATAGTAAGATTATGCGAATAAAATTAATAACTAAATCATGGTCTTGAATTCAGTAATTAATAAATTATAAAATGAGATCTTTTAACTACTAAATCAATTGTGGGAATGAAAGCGGTATTTTTAGTAAAATTATGAGGTTGAAATTGAATCATGAACATAAATTCAGTAATGAACCATAAATTATCCAAACTTAAGATTCTTACTTGTCGGTCGGGACCTTAGGTCCGGGACTAAGTCTTCATCTGGGATCCTTCGGGATGATCGGGCATTTCTAACAGTTCCAAAAATTCTCCCACTAGTGTTGGCCGATCAGATATATTAGTTTGTGTGCACCAGGGTCGAAGAATCTTATCTGCCCTTATCTGTAGTGGATTAGCTAGCTGTGTATGCTAGGGTGCACGGGGTGTGACGTCTAGCTCACGCTCCTTGCCTGTATATTAGTAGAATTCTGTGTACTGGCGTGTGAAATAATTATCAGGTGTGCACGGAAATGTTAGCGATTATTCTATTCTGGGCATGCTAAACGGGTGACTGTGAATTGATAGTTACTATCGATCCACGCCGTGGCAATTGGCAATGCAGATGTGCATGGTAATTCTTCAATTTTTCATTGATTTTATTAATGATTTCTACTTATTCCGGTTTTACTTGATTTATTTCAGTCAGGTTGGATTGACTACAGGTATTATTCTAGAAGTGTTTAAATTTTATTCCTAAATTTTTCAGGGGTTTAATTCTTATGGGGTGGACATTTTAATCAGTATGCTCCTGGGTTTATTGATTTGATCGTATTGATAGTGAGTACTATTTAGAAAATTGACTTTGTAAATTTTTGTTTTTAGTTTTTTCGTGAAATTTTCCGTTTAGGTCGTATGACTGGTAAGCATTGTCTGGAAGCTAATTCTTTAAAGCCTTTATTTTTATTCTTTCGGGGATTTTAGAGCCGACCGTGTTGATGACAGGTATTATTTAGCAATTAGAGTTTATAAATTCTATATTCGGATTTTTCAGGGATTTTATTTTGTTACCGTATGGATGATAAGCATCCTTTGGAAGTCAAACTCTTAAAGCTTTCTCTTATTATTTTTTTTGTTTCAGGGATTTTAGTGGTTCGTCTTAATAAGAAGTATTTTTTTTTTGATTTATCGATCCTAATTTTGTTAAGGGATTTTTCTGATTTTCGGGCTTTAGAAGGTAACTCTAACTCGAAGGACTTCAGTAGAAAACTGGCGCCTTTATTTTCATTGGATTTGATGAAGTCTTAGCATTGCATTATTAAATGATATTATTAAATTTATTATTTTTCTGGTGTAGATTTTTGGTTTTAATCTATTGTATCCCCTTTATTTAGGTATGGTCTAGTTCGCACCTACCCGCTTTATCGAGTTGATTTGGTTATTCCAGCAATCCCTACATTTAAATTAAGAAAATTTCTTTGACTTTAGGACAAGGTTGTCTGAGGCTCATACTCATGATTTTATGTTGCCATTTGCCTTAGTAATGGTCGTTATTATTCGGAGTTCTATACTTGTCATTTTAGTTTTAACTTGGATCGAATTAATTTTTGCATTTTTGGGGTGGAATAGCATTTCAAATCTCTGTAGTTATAATTTATCAAGAATTTTAGTCAAAATACACCTGTCAGGTTTGTGATTAACCTATTGCATTTAGCGTAAACTAACAATGAAAGAAAACAATTTCTGGCCATTTCGTTTTAACCCCTTATTACCCTATCCGAGTGTGTAACAAATACTTGGGTCTTTAGTTTATTCACATTCATAACCCTTACTTGGAATAACTAATCATTATACGTTCGGGGTAACCGCTCAATATTTATGATTACTCTAACTTCATATCAAATACTTGAGTTTATGGTTATATAGTAATAGTTTGGATTTATAGTTAATTTTTATTTATAACAACGATTTCACTTTATATTCCCCGTTACCTTCCCTTAGTTGACCTTAGGCGCAATATGTTCATATTATATTTAATGAGTGCCCATTGGACTACTCGTGTGATGATTTTGAGCCGTATGTAAACATTATTTTAATTCGAGTTTATGGAAATTGCGAGACGAGGAAGTGGCCAAAAGACCACTTCTTTATCCCTCTCTTCCTCTATACGGAATAATATTGACGTTCCGATCCCGCACGCCGGAGTCTTCATGGGCATGAATCATTGGCGATATTACACGAATTCGAATAATATGTTGATTTTAATAACTTGTAGTGTCTTTTTGGCTGTGGACCAGAAAAATTTCGACAATGAAAACAAATTTATGTAATATAAATATTTTATTAAAATAACATAAAAGTTACCTAATCCAATCATAAACGAAAAAATCATAAAAACATCGCTCTCCCCACGCCGACATCCAAGCAGAGCTCCATTGAGGTTGCGAGGACGTGACGTGGAGAGAGTTTCAAAATAAAACTCACACTTACATTGAGATTTAACAAAATTACGTTTTAGGTTTTCAAACACTGTTTGACGAGTAAAAACTGATTTTTTGTGTAAAAATGAATCGGTATATATACCTATTGTACGACCCTAACCTTGTGTGTTCTTTTTGATTTAGTAAAACAAAATTTAACCTTGGAATTTCCTGGTGTATTCTAATCTTTAATTTTATTTTCCGAGATTTTATTTGACAATTTTTTCTTTTTGAATTCTAAATTGAATTATTTCTAATTCAATTATTTGATTTTTATTTCATTTTCATGAAAATTTCTCATCTTTTAATAAATTGCCAAATTTCGGTCAAAATCGTTTGGTTTTCGTGTTATGTTTATATTTATTTCGTACGGATCTTGTTGCGCTTTGTTATTATTTTAATTTATTTTTGTGTTTATAATTTTATATTTTATTGTTTCTCTCTCGCATTTTGATAGGGTTAATTGGTGTTTTAATAGGTTTGAATTTAAATCTGCATGTTATTTTTGCGTGTGTATTACCGATTCATTTAAACATTTACAAGGCCGTTGTGTTCTGGCCCAACATTTATATTTGAATAAACTACTCGCTCTTTATTTTTCAGGTTTCATAAATATATCATGGTGAAATATATGAGCATTATCAGGAAAACTTTGATTTCTAATAATTGACACGTTAGGTTTTTTTAAAAATTTAATCATGCTACTTTAATCTTTCCTTAAATTTATCAGATAACTTGTATTTTTAGATCCTTCTTTATTTGAATTAAACATTAAATTTTTTTTACTATTCATCCAGTTTGTGTTTTAAAATACTTTTTACATGCTTGAGTTTTCTGAAAATTCTTTAGCTTGCATCATTTTCTTGACGATAATTGAGAGTTTTATCGAGATCGTTGATATTACTGACTTTTGGGGAATGTATTTCTTAATCTTTTCGTATAAAAAGGATTTTGATTTGTTCAATTATCTTTCTAGGTATCAATGAAAATATTTGACGAATTTGCTTATCTAATCATTTGCAATATTTTCCATCCTTACAAATCGTTCTGTTTCCAATATAAAATCTTTCAAATCTGCATTTATATAATATGTTGCTGATTGCTTGATGAAATTTCTAATCATCGTCACCATATTAGCCACAGAGCTCTGGCACTCACTGATTACATGACTATATAAGTCGTTTAACCGTAATAATACGTTTTATTAAAAATATAATATTAATTTGAAATATTATTAATTTTTATGAGTTATTATTTTGTTTTATTAAATCTTATAGATTTACATAATTTTTCAAGGGTTAACACGAGCAGATTCTTATGACTTTGAAAGTATGAAGAGGCGAGGACTTCAATATGACGTTTATACTCCTAAACAATTAGATGAAATGAAAGATAAATTAATAGTAATTTCATATATATTTTTTGATGACTTATCTAAACGTTTTTTTAGTTTAATAAAATTTTGAAAGTTTCAAAAATATCTGCGTTTAACCATTTACTTGAGAACTTAAACATTTTCTGTTCAAATATTGAAATTTTCCTCAAATTTATTTTAATCTTATTTTTTAACCATTTATTTAAAGTAAAAAAAATATTAGATCAATAAAACGTTTAAGAGAATCAAGTTTTTCGCAAATGCTTTGTCAAATGTGAGTCTCCATCTTATTTTAAAATTATTAAGTGACTTGGGTTATTCTGTTTGAATGGATAAATATAGTTAAAAAAAGAATTAATTATTAATGTTGGGTTATTATAAATTCGATAATAATAGTCGGTGTCACTGACTACACGTGTTCTATAAGAAACAATCAAACAAACAATACTCAACGTATATTTGTATTCAAAGCTTTATTACACAATCTAACAATCACAAAATTCTGACTATTCGGTAGATCTCGCTTTGACCAATTTTGTTCTGCACGTTATACAATAATAATCACCTTCTTTTCTTAACGCTTGATTTAATTTAATTCAACTTTAATTATATTCTCCTTAATCCTACTCTCAAATTCTTCTTCCCTACCTAAGTCAAAATGCCGATTGCTTCTGAGTTGGAGCTCTTTTATATAGTTGAAATATTCGCCAAAATATAATGGCGTTTCAACTAAATCGTCTCATTTGAAAATCTTTGTCTCGCGGCCTTTTTCATTTTTTCTCCGTCGATGGAAATAATTAATTGTCCCACCGTGAGTCTCCATTGTAATAATCTTTTTTCTTTTTCCGATTATTCATGCTTTCATGATTATGGTTTTCCAATATTCACTTTGTTTACCTTCATTTATGTTTATTTAACTCGATTTTTCCTTAATTAATTAATCCATTAACGATTTCCTGTTTTAAACGTTTCCTTGCTTTTTAACCCTTTCTGATAAATCCGTTCTTGGCATGATGTTCATCATCTATTATGCATCTGACCCATTTTTCAAATTTTAGTTTGATGATTTGTTGATTTCTTATGGTTTTGAATTTTCAACATTCCTTTTTAATTATATAACCATTTTAAATATAACAACGCCAACATTAATTATTATTAGTGTTTAATAATGCAGTTATTGACTAATTTTTTAGTAAGTTATTAAAAAATTGTATAATATATAAATTCAGTATTTCTTGAATAAATGTAGACGTTATGTGACATACTGTAGTGCCTTAGGCCTTAAAATTTCATTTCTTTTAAACTTAGTTTCTTCCAAAGTTTAATATTACGTAATTAATATTATAAATGATTAAGGATGAAATATAAATATATGGTGTTTAAATATTCTCCGGCCATTTTTAATCACTTTTTAAAAACTCGATCTAATACAAGCAAGTGACATCAATTAATAATTCAAACTAGGATTCTAAGTATTTCAATTCAAAATCATCTTCTACCTTTAACAGAACTGATTACAGCTACTGTCAACTGGGGTGAGTTCGTTAATAAAATGAAAATTTAAAAAAAATACTAATGATTGCTGCTAGTTTGCCATTTCTGATTTTGAGCAAGTTTTACTATTTTTGGCAAGTATTTCTGTAGAATGGTATCCTGCCTTAAAGAACAGAAATCTCTAATTTTATTTCCGAAACATACACGAATATAATTCTCTACCGAACTCACCCCTTGATAGGGTGAGTTCGGTAAAATTACAAAACTTATAAAATCTCATATGTATGGATACTGAAAACGTTTCAAATGATCTTAATGGCATAAACAGATAACTTAGTCTACAAAGCATGATTGTTTCTTGAGAATTCGTGACTGATGCAACCTGACAATGGTTTCTTGAATTTTGAAGGTCCCGGGGTTCTGTAAAAACTGGATGAGTTGCACACGTTGCTTGTCGGCTTAGGAAATTTAGGCAATACGGGCATCGGACAGAGTTGTTTGAGGGATGTCGTAGGTTGCAGAAGCTTCCGTTTGGGTCATTCCCTCTGCTACCGTTTCAATTGCTTCGTTCTTCATTGCTTCTGGGTATTGGTTTCGTCTCGTCTTTCCGATTACAGGCTTGTAATTTGGCATTGGGGAGCGTGGTATTTGTAGTGACACCTAAAAATAAAAAAATTAATTGATATGGCAATACAATTTTTGATTACCGGTATTGAATAATTATTTAAATGGTTGAATAACTATACCTAGTTAACCTTTTCATTCTTAATGTTTTTCCTGTTAACATCACCAGTACCATAAAATATATGATGGTATTGTGTCAGAATCATGTGCATTTTGCATTACCGAACTCACCCCAAAAGTCTACCGAACTCACCCCATAAAGTAAAGGCTAAATTTTCATTAAACTGTCAAACTCGATTATTCAATCTCTGTTTTAAAATAATGATCATATGATGCATTAGAAATTATAAAATAATCAATACAAAGCAACAAGCTGAACTAGTTGAAATACAAGAAAGGAATGAGTATTATTTATTTATAAAAATATAAATGGTGCATAAAAACAATCAGTTTAGCACATTACCTTGAAATTTAATGGCTGGTTTAAATACTTTGGTGTAAGAAATAAACACGTATGTTAAGTGAAACAGTCACGCCAGTAGAAGTTAAAGCGTTTAGAAGATTAAAACATTTAAAAAATTTTTTTATAAATAACGAACTCATCCAAGTTGACGGTACCTTAAATCAAATTCTTTACGATTCAGTTTATAGTGTACTGAAGACTTTTCAGATCAATTCCAAGACTGACACTTCATATCATGTTATAATACATTTTTGGAAATTATATTTTGTTCTTAATTTTTTTCTACATAATATTTGTATTGCGGCTTTTCTATTCAAATTCGAAGTGCATACACATTTTGTTTTCATTCTATTTAACATAATTTCCACATTTAAGTTACTTATTTATAGAGGTGTCGACAATGTTAATGGTCTATTTATTGAAATATAAACTTCCTATAAGCAATTAAAGATATCTCAGTGATAGTGGTTTAGAAACTGTGCACAGGTAGATGTGTAAAATCTAACGATTTCTAAGAGCCAAACGCCGGAACAGACTTAAAAAGCCTTGGTCATGCCGATAATTGTATGAGGATTATTAGTATCGACTATCCATCCATATAAACCAATTCTGTCAATAAAAATAGTTTATTTATTTAAAAATTTCTGATTAAACGTGTTTTTTTAGTTAAGTAAAAAGCAAAAGAAATTTATATTAAAAGTATCGAAACAATTACAATAATTTATAATTTTCAGCTGTGTAAACTGAAAATCAATAAATCTCAATCTGGATTGGCTATTCCTATTGAGAATCTAGCCAATAAGAAATTTAAAGAAATCATCCTTACAAGCCGTCAAAATTGCGGTTTCAACGTGTTCTTAAACGATATTGTTTATGTCAAAGTAACTATTTTTCAATTGATTTGTTTTTATTTTCGATTAAGAAAATGTTTTAAAATATAAAAACCTTTTTTTAAAATCTCGCATTTTTGATCTATTATTCCAAAAATTAAATTAATAATGAATTTACAACATCCAGAAAATCAAATTACGCTCTCTACACCATTTTTCTTAAATAAGCATAAGTCACTCCACAAATTAAGTTCTACTATTAAAAATAATTTATTTTTAAACAGAAAAATATACATTTACTTGAATAAAGATACAAATTATAGGCACATGCGTAAATAAAGTAAATTTATCGTAGAAGAGAAAAATATTTTTAGTGACAAAAATAAATTAGGAACACATAAACTGTGTTCATCAGACAAACCAGTACAAAAATCATTTGATGATAATTCTACTTTGGTAAATTTTAATCAGTTTTGGAAACGTTTACTGTTGATTATTAATGGATATAAGAAAATTTAATGAATTATTGTAATTCAAGAATAAAATCTAATGAAAAGAAATGTGAGTAATTTTAGAAGCAATTAACTTCTTGATAATTTACTAAATTTGAATTAATTTTGGATTATTTTGAATAAAAATTAATTTTCATGAAATAGATTGATAATTAGAGAATTTTAAATGTTAATTATACAAGGTTTTATTAGAAGTTTTAGTTTCAAATATTTTATACATTTTTCTATAATGTTTTCGAATTCGTTTGAGCTTTGACCTTGAAAATATATTACCTTGATAAAATTTGAATGACCTTGAACATTTTAAATGTACTTTTGTAGTATGTGAGCCAGCGGAGTCACATTTTTTGAGAAATGAAAAAATTTGACCTTGAAAAAATGTAGCTGTTCTATGACGTGTACTTTTAAATGACCTTTGAAAATATTTCTACTTTTATTTATTTTGTTTAAAACATTTGGCCGGGGGCGGAGGGTTATGTTTAGTCAGCGGAGACACAACTAACTACTTTCAATAAAGTTTGAAATGTTTTTAAATCAAGAAATATAATTGTATGAATTTTAATTTAAAGTTTTTTATTGAGGATTAATTTTTATTAGTAAATCATTTTTATAAATTTTTACAATGTAAATTTAATTTTAGACTTTTTCAAAAAAAATTGTTATTTTCTATAAAGAAAAATCAATTAAAATAAATAGCAATAAAAATAAAATTATTAATAATATTAATAACATTATTTTTTTAAAAATAATAATGAAAATTAATTCATTTATTAAAACAAACCATTAAATTTAAAAATAAAATATTATTTATAATAAGTAGTAGTTTGGGGCACACTGGCCCCACACACCAAATCCCCAGTAGCCCACCCCCTCCCAGTGGCGACGGATTAAATTACACAATGATGTAATTAATCTCCATTGTGCACTGACTTAATTAAGGTAATTTATTTTTGTATGTAATTTATTTTTAGGCTTTTTATTGAGAATCTAAAATACCCCTGACTATAGTGTGACCAATCGTAGGCGATTTGAACCAATTTTATTTTTAGACTTTTTAATCGAGAAAAAATATTTAAGCTTTTTAATCGAGAATTTATTTTTTGAAAATATTTGAAATTTGAAAAATTACAACATAAGTTAAAAAAATTAATTCATATAAACAAAAAATAATTCATTTCATTAAACAAATCACTTCATTTTCAAGCTAAATATCCACGGCGCATTGTACACTACTAGTAATTATTTTTATTTTTTAAATGGTTCATACTCTGAATGTTACATTACTAAAAATATGATCTTAAATGACTTCTATTAAACAGTAGTTTTTAAACTAACAAAATCGTAAACCAATAATTGGTTCTTGGTGGTCTAGATAGAACGCATAAGTCAATACTGAAATCGTTGAACCTATCCAAATTATCTTTCTTAGGGCAGCTCTGGTACCTTTGAGTATCTATGGTGAATGGCCTCCGTGTATGTTTAGCAATGACAAAGCAACAAAATTTCTACTTTAAAGTTTAAAAATCCCGCATGTTTTTCTTATAAACCAATTTAATTTTTTATATTGGTTATCTTTATTAATTATTTAACTCTCTAGATCTTATTTTTCTCCCAAGTATTACAATTTTTTTTGACTGAATTTTTTAACTTTCAGATTATAAATGAGAAATTTCATAGTGGAAAGGTAATGGGTGTCTATCAATCTTTCCACAAACCAGTGAATAAATTATATGTTTGTAAAGTATCAAAGGACCAAGGAAATTTGATGGTCCCATTGGATAAATCATTTCCAAAAATACACGTAGAAAATACAGCTGGCAGAAATCTTTATAAAAATAAAATAAAAAATGAAAATAAAACCATATCAACAGAACAAGAATCGTTTTTAGATAAAGAAAAGAATCGTAATTCATATGCTGATAATACATACTTTTCACTCTTTGATATTACTGGAATAAACCAGTTGACGAATATGCCAATTTTTGGAAATTGCAGATGCATAGAATTTAGTCCTGATACTTGTGAATATTTATTTGTCGTCTTATATCAGAAATGGAATCCTCATTTTATGTATCCTTATGGTAGAATTGTTGGAACTTTGTCAAGTCAAGATTCATTACAAGATAGTTTGCCTCTAATTAGAGCGATTTGTAACCTAAATTTATTAGAGATCTCACCAAAATATGAAAAAGAAGTAAAAACAATTCGAGAAAAACACATGATTTTGGACAAACCCCATATAACTCTTCCTTCAGGAGCCATTGTATTTACAATTGACAATAAAACGACAAAAGATATGGATGACGCAATCAGCTATCATCGGGAAATGAATCAGATTGTAATTGGAGTTCACATATCCGATGTTACAAAATACGTTTCTCCAACCTCTGAAATGTATAAACAAGCTAAAGATTGTTTTTGTACCTCGTATCCACCAAAATATTTAAACATCCCTCCGTATCATATATTTGATGAGAAATTAGCTACTGATTTTCTTAGCTTAGTTCCTGGTAAACCTCGAGCTGTTGTTAGTGTGTTGTTTAAATTCTCTGAAAATATGATTAATGATAAAAATTTCAAATTGTCTGATATTGTTCAACCTGAATTTCGTGAGGATGTAATAATATCAAAATACAAATTAAACTATGAAGAAGTATCTTTGTGGCTCAAACAATCTGATGATCCAGCAAACGTGGATGCTGATCTATACATGGCTCTTGAAAGTGTTTATAAAATAGCGCGAAAAATCCGTCATGCGCGGCTACCGTACTCATATTTTGTTCGATCAGTTAAAAACTGTTATACAAATTTACAGACAGAAAATAGATTTGAAGCTGAATTACTAATCGAAGAATTTATGTTATTGGCAAACGAATATGTCGCTAGAATAATCTACGAGAAATATCCGAATTCCACACTGTTGAGAATGCAAAGTCCAGTTAAAAATCGAGAGGAATGGTTAGAAAATTTACATGAATCTACAAACTTGAATTTTGCCGGACAGCTGAAAGAATACTGCAATTTGCTGGGGGTATTAAATTTTAATCGTAACTCTAGACAAAAGTTTATTGTTAGTAGGAAGTTTTTTGAGTTATTTAACGAATTTATCAAACAGTCCGATTTTGATAAGGCTAAATGTCTTTTGCAGTACGATGAATATTTTAACGAGTTTTATGTTCATATAACGGATTGGTATCATATTTCTAATCCGTCGTACTATAATTGCAGCGAAAAAGATAGTGTTAATATGGGACATTTTTCATTGAATAAATCTTTATATACTCATTTCACAAGTCCTATTCGAAGATTTACTGATGTAGTAGTTCATAGACTTCTGAAATCTGTCATTCATAAAATTGATATTGATGATTGTTCACTCGATATTGATGAAATATGTGTAAATGCAAATACAAAAAGTAAATATAATAAAAACTTTGAAAAGTTATGTGAGCCGTATGCGATTGTTGAAGAAACAAATAAACGATTCTGTCTGATTCTGGATTGTGTTTGCAGTGAGATTAACGACGAAGAAATTATTTGTGCACATCCACTATTACAAGTGGCATCAAGCGATAATAGAATTAAATTTGCCAATTTGTCTCTAGATGAGGTGCCAGTTCTGTCGAAAAGTAATGAAAATTTTGGAAAATGTAATTTAAAATGGAGGAAAATAATATTTTCTTGTCCTCCTTATCTAAACAGTTCTAGTTCAAATGATAACAAATTTAAGATTGACAGTCATTTATTCGACTCCTATTTGCCTTATTCTGACTCGAAATTGTTTCAAGAAATTAGACGGTCTTATCTTTCTGGAGAAGCCTTAGAGAATAAATTGAATCAACTGTGCACAAAATTTGTCTCATATAATTATTCGAATATCATTTCATCAGACTCGTTTTCTTTTGTTGAACCTATTGTCGACATCGAATTGGACATGTGCGTTAAAAATACGATGAGAATACAATTTTGCAAATATAAAGCAAGTGGTTTGATGCAAATTAATCCGGAATTGTTTGTTGTCACACCAAGCTTTCATATTTGTTTAATCCATCAAAATAATCCTTCTAAATTCTTCATATCAGGTGGCAAGCTGGATTTACTGCACAATAATGTAAAGGAATCATTTAGTTCAATCAAAGAATATAAGGATTATTTTGAACCTTTAATTGAAGATGAGTCTTTAATGGAAGCGTTAAGTGACCGCAGTGCTTTTACTCTCGAGAAAGTTTTAATAAAGTGGATTTTGGGTAAGTCAATTAAAACAAAAAAAACAGAAAGATATGGAGTTATTACACTGTCATCTGATTTCTGTAATTTGAGGAGTGACATTTTCCATAAAGAAATCTATAAAATATTTAACAAGTATGAATATTTAATTGCTTCAGGCATATCTTCCGTCGGAGGTGATCTGTTGTGTTTGAGATGTAGGAAGGAAGATTGGAATAATTATTGGGTTGGTCATGGCCATGTTGTAACCATAAATAAATGCATGATTAATAATCAAAAAATGAAATTAATAATATTTCGACTAACTCAATCAAATTTTGATCTGCCTAAATCTGCAGAAAATGTAAATTTTACTCTGGATATCTATCAGAAATCTATCGTATCAATGTAAGTAGAAATATTTAATTTTCTTTCATAATACATATTGCAATATGTTATATTTTACCCACTAGATAAACGAATTTCTGTATAAATGTTATCATTAATAATATTTACTTACTTACCTATGCTACGGCTCTCTGGCAAATATTGCCATTTAGAAATCAAAATCTGGCATGTAATTATAATATAAATATTGAAAATAAAATAAAATAATTTAATAATTTTAAAAAAGTTGATGAATTTGTCTTTCTCAAGTTTTATATTTTCAAAAATTTTAATTCTTTATTTGATATCACTTTCAAAATTTAAATTTAAAAAAATTAAAATAAATATTACCTCTTTCAATCAAAATGAGATATGTCTGAAATCTATCTGACGTAATGCTATAACCAAGTCAACGAACGGATTTTAGAAAATATCTTCAATCTTTTGATATATTGAAGAAAATTGATTACTATATTCGGATTCAAAAATAATTCATTTCAAACCAATCGGATTTTCATTTTAAGATATTTCGTTGCTTTTTCTCTTTTACAACGCATATTTTCATAATGTAACATAGCCAGTATGCTACAATAAACAGAATCGCAATAGAATATTTTTTGTGAACAACGTTATTTCCGTCATGATTTTAAGAACTTAGGCAATATATACTCGGACAAAGTGGCCAATTATTCAATGTTCAATGTGCTTTTTGACTAATAAAAATTTCCAACTCAAGCATGTTAACATATTACTCGTATTAATTATTATAATAATTTTTTACATGTTACAAATATAAGATTTGTTTCTGTGTTTATTGATCTTGGTTCCCTTCAGTGGTGTTGTCGAGCCGGAACGTCGTTCCGGTACTTCCTTTTTGGACAGGAACGCGTTCCGGAACTAAAGATGATTTCTGATAACGAGAATTGGCTGACGTTTTGATTTCATGTATTGTTAAAAATATTTATGCAATATTGTTTGAGTATCTAATATACGTATTTTATAATTTGTTAACTAATTTTTATTAAACGTTCCTATTATTGTAATAAACACACACACACACACATATATATATATATATATATACATACACATATACACAAAATGGGTTTCGTAATGATTTTCGTTTCCTTTCCTTTTTATGCTATATACAAGGCCGATCCTGGCGACGGGCGAAAATTGGGGGAAATCTCCCCCCGTCGTCAAATTTGGGACATGAGACCTAAAAAAAACGTCGCCGCCAGGATTATCATGGAAAATCACCCCCGTCGTTAAATTTAGGACATGAGACCGCACAGAGCGGCTGCCTACCCAGGATCGGCCCTGTCTATATAATTATATATACTCGTTCCGGTAAAAAAAATTAGCACAACACCACTGGTTCCCTTCTGTTGTTATTGAATATAACTTGAGCTTATATTTTTTTATTCGTCTTATTCTCTGTCATACAATATTCAATATTATCAATGTTTTGATTGTTTTCTGAAATTCTATAAAAATTATAAAAATATTAATTTTTGGAGAATTGTTAACTGCAAAACTACAAGTTTAATATTTTGAATATTTGCACTGAATTTTTAAATTTATTTTTAGTATTAAACATTTAATAATAAATATTTTGTCTTTGGGTGAACAAAACAGGAAACAAATTTATCTTCATTTGTCGAATTGCAGAATATTATAAAGTTTCTAATTTTGAAAAAGCTTTAGGCAGAAAATTTTGTTGAAAAGTAGGAAAAGGAGTATAATAAAATTCCATTTGAAACATCAATTTATGATAGGCTGGTTCAATTTAATCGCGATAGAAGGAATACTTTTTATGAAAATATACCATTAAAACGGTAAAGAAATTCAAGAAATATTGGCGGCTATTTTTAAATTTTATAACTGAAATATTACCCGAATGCTCTTTGAATGTAGTTCTGAGAAAATTGTCATAATTGTTTTTCTTTCGAGCAATCTTTTCATTACAAATACTAATAAATCGTAATTTACTATGAATTAAAAAACCTTAAAATTTTGAAACAAGTTATTATTATTCCATTTATTTATTACACAATTTATAAAAATCTTCGATATTTTTTAGTCGTCAGCAAGTTATTATGAATAAGATTGACAAAATTGAATTGCTTAAAGAAGTTATACTTGGAACTGAAACAAATAAAAAAATAAGTAAGTGATTGTATTTTTGAATAATTTGATAAGGTATATAATAAATTACTATTATGCAATGCCAAACACGTATTTTCTAAAAATCCAGTTCTATACTATTTCTGATAACTAAAACACTAAAAATGATTTATGAACTAATTTAAATATTTTTAACTTATCATTCGTAATATATTCCTGAGATTCTTACAACTTCCTATTTTTAAATCTTAAATCATCTATATGTATTGTACTTGTCACGATTCCGTAATCAACTAGTACTTTATGAGTAGCCACACTTTTATGATTCTTCTCCTAATCTACGAAGACATGCAAGGCTGTAAACCTGTTTCAACTAAATAACAACTCTTGTTAAATTTCGGTTAGCTCGCCTGTGTACGGATGGTTGTTTTTTATATTGTGATTGAGTGCGCTCACGGATGCGAGGCAATACATAGATTGCCAGTTGTCGAGTTTTATGAATTGATTTCGAGTTTTTGTAAAAAATTTTAATTAATTTTTTTCGAAATTTAATGGAGTTTTTCTTTGTTTTAAAATTTCTTTGAATTTTATTTTTTGATTTATGCAATTGAAATTTTTTGATTGGAATTTAAGATATTTTTGATTTGTTAGAATTTTTCTAGAATTAATATTAATGGCTCAATCTCAATTTTTTTGGACACTTTCAAGGGTTAAGCTTAGGGGTGGGGAACCTGTGGCCTTTTGAAATATTCTTTGCGGCCTTTTCACATAGTTTGTTTTTTATTACAAATTACAATTGAAATTCTTTTTGTGAAAATTTTTGAAATAATTATTAATACTAATAATATTTTTCAAATATTTTTTCGGTTACTTTTCTATAAGATAAACACAGTAGGCCTCGTTTTGTGGGAAAACAAGGTTGCAGAGCAATTGCAAATGATTTAGTTTAATTTCGTTTTTTTTGCATTTACCGTGTATTTAACCATCAAGTAAGTACATTTATTAATTTGTGATAATTATATCTAATTATAATTCTTTTTATTAACAACATATGTATGAATATCACTTTTTATTTTAAGTTATAAACTTATAAACCATGTCAAAAAAAACTTAAAAGAAAACTGAATGAGAAAAACAGATTCTTTGATGAAGAATGGGAAATCCAATATTATACGTATTTCTATAAAAGATAAAATGTTTTGTTTACTATGCAATTTTGTACTAACAACATTAAAAAAATACAATGCAAATCAGCATTATTTATCTCACAAAGACCACAAATATGTCCAACTAGAAAGAGAAGCTCTAAAATCTGTACTTCAAAAAATGAAGAAAGAAAGGCAGGATCAAACACAAGCTTTCAGTTCTTTCAGTAAGCAAGGAACCGCTGCAACTGATGTTACGTTCAAAATACCGTATATACTTGGAAAAAGTGGAAAACTATTTAGTGATGTGGAAATGATAAAAGATTGCATTGTTGAAGCAGTAGGATGCCTAGATCCTGAGAAAGTTGATAAATATAAACAACTAGCTCTTTCAAGATGGACTCATCGACAACACGAATTAGCTTATAATGTGACAGAACAGCTTAGCACAATAATTCAAAATAAGGAGGTATATTTTTCAATAGCGCTGGATGAATCCACTGATAAAACTGACTCGGCATATATATTATATTTTATTCGTGCTATAACTGAAGATTTTCAGTGATATGAGGAACTACTGGGTTTGGGCACATTTACCGAAAGAACTCGCAGAATTGATATCCATGATAATAAAAAAAAGTCGTGAAGCAAGACTAAATCTTGATAGTCTGGTGAGTGTGTGCACTGATGGTGCAACTTCCATGAAAAGAAAAGAGAAGGTTTCGTTTCATTATTAAAAAAGGACAATGCAAATTTAAAATCATTAATCTCATTTCATTGCATATTGCACCAACAAAATCTTTCTGCTAAATCCACTTTTTTAAGCAATATTCAAGAAAAAATTATTGTAATTGTCAATTTCATCAGAGCAAATGCAACACAACATCGCCAATTTCGTAACCTTCTTATGTTCGATGATGATACGTACAGTGTAGATTTGCCATATCATTGCAAAGTTCGATTGTTATCAAGAGGACATGTTTTAGTGAAAGTTTTATCATTCCGAGAACAAATTATAAGATTTTATGAGGAAGAACAACAAATCGAATTACTAGATGAAAATTTTTGCAGAAATACTGCATTTTTGTGTGATATTATGATAAAGTAGAATGATTTAAATATTTCTTTGCAAGATAAAACAAAACATATTTATGATATGTGGCAAAAAATTCAGGCTTTTCGAAAAGTTATTATTTTTCAAAACTATTTTCTCTCGATCGGAAATTTCTAAAGAGCATTTTCCGCAATTAGTAAAAGTATTAAATGAACAGAAATCTGGAAGTGCAACATTTCAAGATTATATTGCTGTTTTGGAGAATATCATTAATTAAAGAATATGCTGAACGGTTTTCTGACTTTAAAAAACGTAGTATCACAATGAAATTAGCATTTTAACAACATCTAGTTGATATCACAAAGTTTTGTGAAAATAATATTATAAAATGACTTTTTGATTCAAAGAAAGATTGTATTGAAATATGGAAAAATGCAACTGAATACCCATGTTTACGCCAACATGCTCTTCGACTGCTTTCTTGCTTTGGAACTACTTACTGTTGCGAATCAACTTTTTCATATCTAACACAAATTAAGACCGATTTAAGGACGCAGATATCTGATTTTCATTTGGAAGATCAACTCAAATTACGTGTTACTAAGCTCAAACCTAATATCCGATTACTTTCCAATAAAAACAGGCACAAAAGTCGCATTAAATTGGTTATCTTGGTCTTAGTTTATTTTATTTTAATATCATATCATTTTTTTAAAAGTGGTAATATCATAATTTTATTTTATATTGCGGAATATACATGTTTTTTTAACTGAATAATGAATGAATTATAATAAAATTGCATTTAAAAAAAATTATTTTTATTTTTTGTACTAGTACTAGAATAAGCTGGTAATATATTCCACGGAAAACAATAAGCTTATATGTATACTATTTTTGAAATTTAAATTGGCTTTCCATGGTGAAAAGGTTCCCCGTCCCTGGATTCATTAGTGTTGATAATGAACGCAACGATACGAATGTCTTTGTTCAATTTTCATCTATTGCTACAACCAACTCAACTTCGTTAGCTTATAATGAAAAAATGCTCAAACGTGTTAATGGTCTTGAAACAAGAAATGGTACTGGACAAGTAAAGGCCATGTCGTTGGCGGTGCACAACATGATTAAGTGATAGAAATAATAACAGATCCTATAATCGAGTTGGTGTATCACATGCTGTGCCAATTTACGAAGACGATGTTTTACCTCAAGCAACTTCCCGACAGGACAGATGGACGAGGAATCATCTACTCATATAATACATTTTTGCGCGTAAATCCAACTTGATAACAAAAATAATGACTGTAAATAATGAAAATTCAGTTAAATTTATGTATCAGGTATTTTAATGACTATTTAGCTTTTTAGGAGTACATGAAATTTTTTTCTAAAAATGTAAGTCAGGTTAATTTTAAACTGAAATTTATAATAAATTATTATAATATGGTTATGTGTGTATATATATATTCATGTTAAAATTTTCAAGTTTTAAAAGTTTGTATGCATATTTTACTATGTATTGTGTTTGTGTTATATTTATTTGTTTTTCTACTTTCATATTTTCTATAATAAAATTTATTATTCGAACAAATTACATCACAACACAGGTAATTTTGTATATCCTATTAAATAAGTTTATTGATTTTCTTATACCATTGGAGTTGTTATTCAGTTGAAGCAGGTGTATGATGAAAAGCTTTAAACTTTATAATTTGCTTGAAAACCAATTTTATGTTTTGAGAAAAACGTTTTCTAACACATCGAATCCCTAGGAAATTTAATATGCATAAAACTAGTGGCCGAGTTTTTTAATTGGCAGAATATTTTACTTGAATTAATAGATGATCAGGTTTAGTTTTTATGTATTAATTAGGTTTATTTAAGTAATAATATCTTTAAGACATTAAAGTATTTATTTATTCCAATCAAAATTCTGCCGCTTATACATAATATTAAAACAACTACTTTCATGTTGAATTTATTATTTTCCATAATTTCACTCTTTGACAGTCAAGTATATCTTGGGTTTTCATTTCTCAATTCTCTGATTGGATATCTTCTATTAATTTAGTCCACGTTCCGTGATTCCTTGATGAGATTTCCTCCACTTTTCTCTGAGAGGCCTTATTTATTTTTCCTAAACACAATGCTTGTACTTATTATTGAATTTATCTTTTGTCATCACTGCTGGTTTCCAGTAAATTTTTTATTGAAGTTTCTTCAAGCTGTCCTTCTCAATTGCATACACATATATCCGCTGGTTTGTAATCTCCTTTACTATAAACGGCCCAATAGATTTTCTGTCAAATTATATACAATTTTCATTCTTAACGATTGTTCTATCACCTAGTCTTACTTCCAAATCCCATCTATTTCGATCGTATATTTTCTTATCGTTTCACTTATGGCTTTTCGGTACATTTTTCAGATTATTTTATGATTGTTTCAAGTAGTCAATTTCATTTGTGGCTGTTATGTTCACATTTAGTTTGCATACTAATAGTAATCTAGGTTTTCGGTCAAATACTAATTCAAATGGTTCAAAATTTGTAGTACTCTGTTTTGAACATCTTATGACGAATTCAGCCACGGGTAGTAAAGCACTCCACTCCACTCCATTCATTTTATTTCTTCTCATCTATAACACCATTTCGTATATCTTTTGCGGTTCTAAATAGTCTTTCAACTAAACTTCATTTTTTGGATAATATGGAGAAGTTTTCTATATTCTCATTATAATATACAATTCTGAAAAAATTGTTGAATTAAAATTTGTATCACAATCAGAATGAATTCTTTCGGGAACGCCAAATTTTGAGATCCGTTGATTGAATAATTCCATTGTTACGGTTTCTGCTTCCGTTGTCCTTATTAGTATTAGGCTTCCATACTTCGAAAAATAATTAATAATCCCCCATATTCTTTTTTGCGGAGATTGATTGACCCTGCTATATCTATAAATATGATCTGAAATGGCTCATTAGCCGTGATACTCTGCAATGGAGCTTTAGTTCATTTATTTAAAAACTTTGATGCTGGCATTCCTTGCATTATTGAATCATTGTATTTATTTGTAGTACTTATATTTGGAAATGAGTATTCTTGTCATATTGCCACTGACGCTTTTTCAATATCAATATATCTCATACCAGTACTGTGCCAGATTAACAATTTTGCCTACTTTTCAATTGAAACTGGCCTACCAATTTAGGGGGCCTACTTTGAAGTTGACAAATTAACAAAATAAAAAACAAATAGTGTACTCATTAGCATATCTATAGGCTCGATCTACGAGCATTAAAATATTTACTGAAGACTGTATGACCCTGTAGAGTCATTCACATTTTCGCATTCCTACTGTTTCCAATTATATTGGCAGAATTTTATACTGCTGAGTCATGGTCCTGTATCCTGTACAGCTCTTTTAAAAGAATGGCAATCCATAGTCACACAGTCTCAGTACCGAAAGTCCTCTCGTAAAGCTGTTTACTGTATCAAGTTTTGATATAGATAACGCAATGGCTGCGTAAGTATGAACAATCCGAAACGAAAACTTCTCACATCGACAAGCATGCACGCGTTTGATTCCATAACAAATAGCTCGGTTAGTTGTGGGATGTCTGTATCTGCAAATCATAGCGGTAATACATGGTACACAACATCGTGGAGTAGTATAGATTAAGACAATTCAAGTTCGGGTGTGCTAGTTGTAAGATTTAAGTTTGTAAATGGTGTCTGAATTCATTTATTCATTACTATCTATTAGAAGAAGATTTAAGTTTATTCATAAGTCGCGTTTTTTCAAAATACTTATTATTAAAACAAAAACGATTTTCTAATATATATGGAGAATTTTCCTAAATATAAATAATATTCCGAGTAATGCAATTATACAATTTCAACATACCACAAATATACGAATATTTAATAATATTTTTAAATACATCTTACACTATGGGCTAGAGATTTTGTTTCATTGCTATCTGTGCAAGTTGGACTTTTATAATAATTATCTAAAATTAAAATAATACAGTTTTACGAAATTTAATAATAAATAGAGTTATTAAAAATCATTAAAATGAAAAAGTTTGAATCTGGTGCGCAGAAGAGCCAAAAAACGTTTTTTTGAAAAAGTAGGACAGTTGCAACGTGGATCGATTGTTTGTTTTATTAATAAATCTGAGCCATGCAGTGAATCTTTAGGAACAAAATTGTCTAGTAGTCGTAAACGTATCACGGCAAGAAAATGTTGTTAATGAAGATTGTAGTCCTTCGCAGGAACTACTCGTATAGCCTGAATCAAACTCAACCGAAGATAATATGCTGCCATTGTTGGACACTGCTAAACATGGGGATACAATGCCAGAAGCCAATCCAGGTTTATGGGATGTAAGTAGCGAGATGGTGAATTATTTAATGCGCATTTGGCCTAAACCTTGAGCAAATCGAGATGGCATTTATGTAGGCTGGCCAGAGGTCATTTATAAAAACCTAGACAAAAATAGTTTTTCTACTCAGAATGTTACTTTTTATTATTGATACTTTTCTGAAGAATGAATTTTATCAAGGAACTCAATTTAGTTCTTGATAAAGCTGTAGAACTGGTTACAATTTAAATCATAGTTGAACTGAATAATAAGAAGAGCGTTAAGTGTTCCGATTTCCAATCGACTTTTCAGATCATCCCAAATCCAATTCATTAGCGAGAATATACGCTCAATATCTGTCGATGTTCCAGATAGAGCTCAAAGTTAGAATTAAAAGTTTAAACTCATTTAAAATCAAAAATTTTAATTCAATTTAAGGGTTCATAAATTTCTATGTCATCAAAATATTGTTCAAAGAAGTAAAATTTTAGAATTTTATTGTTAGTAAAATTTTGTATTTAAATTAATAAAGGTCTAAGATGGTCCTACTTACTAATTTAAACATTATGGTATTGTAGCAATACTTTATGGTACCTTATTTCTAAAAATCATAGAATTTGGTTCACAATTTCGATCAAATTAATAATTCCGGGACAAACAGCGTCCCGGCCGGGACCTGGGACAATTGCTGAAAATCCCGGACTGTCTCGGAAAATTTTGCGCAGATGGCCAGCCCAAATATATGCTAATTCGTTAAGGAAATATGTTAATAGTAACAGAAACTTTAATGAATCAGCATTTTAATCAAAATCTCACAATGGAGAAAAAATTGAAAGTTTAAACTTTCGACAAAACAATTTGCCAGCAAGCTGACAAGTAGGAGCTATTAATTGGAGAGAATTTTTAAGGATAGTTGTTTCAACAATAAAGTTTCTTGCCTCACGTGGATTATCACTTAGAGATCTTGAGAAACCTTTGGCAGCAAAGTTAATGGAAACGTTTTAGGTTTCTTGGAGTAGTTAGCGGAATACGATTAATTTATTGCAGGGCATGTTAACAAATATAGAAATACTGAACGTGGCACTACATCATACCTATCATCTGCCATTTATGAAGAATTTGTGGGTCATGTGGCCAAGCAAGTCATCAAAATTATAGTAGATGAAGTAAAATTGGCAAAATATTTTTCGTTCAGTGTTGATTCTACCCTGATATATCTCACACTGATCAATTGACTTTCACTGTTCGTTACGTAAAAATTGATGGCCAACTTGTTGAACGTTTCTTAAAATTTGTTAAAATTTCATCACACACTATTCTTCACCTATTCGATACATTTCTTGGAACTTTTCGAGTCATGGAAATCAACATAAATGACTGCAGAGGTTAAACATACGACAATGCCAGCAATATATGCCTGGGCAATATGCTGGTGTACAAGCGTGTATAATTGAAATCAACAAAACAGTTTACTACATTCTTTGTATGGCACATTCACTGAACCTGCCTGGAGTTGTTTCATTTGATGCGTTCACTGAAGCAATTATGTTTTTTGGTGTTCAGAAAATTTATGTTTTTGTATGATTCAGCATATAGATGGACTCTTGTCAAAAATGCTGTCAGCATAAACATCATCGGAACACAAAAGTCAGCGCTTCTTCCAAAACATTTGAGTGACACACGGTGGTCAGCTCATGCTGTTGCACTTCGGAGTATGTCTCAACGTTATAAAACGTAATAATCTGTTTTGTAAGAAATTTGCAACAACAATCTGCAAAAGAAAGAGACGAGAGCAGGAGCAATAAATTTAGCTAAAACAATGCATAAGATGGAAACGTTGATCTTAGTGTGCTTCTGCTATATCATTTTGGAGCACATAAATGATGTTAGTCTGCTGGTGCAATCAGACAAAACTATTTTTGCACTGCACTAGGACTCCTGAAGTCGTTGTTGCAATTTCTAGAATCTCAGAGGAACAGGTTTGATTTTTATTGAGATATCACTTCAGAATTGTGCCTTCAAAAGAACTTAAATTCAAAACATACACGTAAACCAAAACGCAAAGCGTATGATAGCAATGAACCACCTGTTGTTTTAACTGGCTAGGAAAAGTTTTAAGTCGATATCTATTATGTTATAATTGATTCACTTGTTACCAATCTTAACCGTAGAATTGCAGCATATAAAGCAATTGACGAGCGTTTTTATTTCTTGTACGCCGATGATAAACGCAGCTCTTCAGCAATGTAATCTTTAAAATTATTTGTGGAATTCTACTCTGATGATGTCACTGGTGGCCTCTGTGTAATGAGTGGATTTAGTGGCGAACATATCTAAAAGAAATCCGATCATTGCCGAAAAAGAAAACACCGATGTAAGTGTTGAAATTGATGAATGAATTGAATCTGAAGACCGCGTTTTCAAATGTGTATGTTGCTCTGCGCATTTATCTTACTTTGCCTGGTTCAAACTGCAGCGGTGAACGATTCTTCAGTCATCTCAAACGTATTAAAAATGCGGTTAGATCAACTATGTGCCAGGAAAGACTAAGCAGCTTAACACTAATGGATATTGAATCTGAAATCGTTCAAAGACTTGATTTCTAGGATATTATCGATTCTTTTTTAACAATTAAGTTGCGTAGGAGAGATTTTTGACATCATACAGTACATATCAGTGTGTTAAAGTTATGATTAAAATTGCATTCATTTTATTTCATATTTTTAAGATATGGCATGATTTATTTGTGAAACGGGCCTACAAAAACTTAATCTGGCCCTGTACACGTTAAATTCTCGCACATATTTTCTTTGGTGATTCGGTATTATTAATTTATAAACTTCGTTCTTACAAATGAATAACAATCCACCTCTAAAATGTAAATCGTTTTTTAATTTCCAAATTACTTTTGTTTCGTCAATTTTACAGAGTAAATATCTTATAATTTTTAATATACCTCATACATTGTTAAAATACCGATTTTATCTACTTTCACTTATTTTTAAAAAGCTACTTTTATTAAAATATTATATATTTTCAGATAATCCAACAGAGAAAATAATCGCGCAGATAGATAACGAATTGAATTGGAAAAAATTTAATAGAAACCAGAATAATGCTGTCAAAAATGCTTTGAATCAAAAACTAAGTTTAATTTGGGGTCCTCCAGGTAGTTTAATTATTTATAACCTTTTTGAAAATGTAATAATAACTATGCCAAGGCACTGGTAAAACTATGGTTGGATGTTATTTGTCGTTTGCATACACGTTTGTTAACAGAAAAGAAAATAAAAATTCAGTTGTTCTTTATTGTGGACCGTCAAATGATTGTATCAACCTCGTTGCTAGTAAAATTATTTGTTTTGCATTATATTTTTATTAAAATTGTCCCTATTATTGATTTTCTATATATTTCTGTTTTAAGACATTTAACAGTTCTTTCCACCAATCAATCCAAAAATGAAACATGAAAATTTACTTTTACGACCACTATAAACATAAAGTTTAATGCTTATTTCCTCATGTGCGTTGAAAAATATCGAGATTTAGAGTTTGAGGGGAAATTTCTGAATAGTGTGAAAGAATTATCCGTTATAAAAACAGTCAACCGCTGGTAAGCTAAGCCAAACATCTAGTTGACTAAAATTATGTTGAAATTTGCTTAAAATTTGTATATTTGTTTGTTAAATTCCAAATTTTTTAGTTATTAAATTCATAATATATGTGCCAGAACATTCAAAAAATGCTGAGACTTAGCCTTTACGAATTGCGGCTAGAAAACATGGAAAAGGATGTTTATGATAGGCAATCATGGAAACAATGAATTTAAAAGAATCAGTCGAGAGAATAAAATTAAGGTTTGAGTGTTGTTGAATTATATGTACCAAGTAAAGTTAATGTCAATTATACAAAAGGAAAACATTTTAAAACTCATTTGAATACAAAGATTTGGAAGACTGTTAATTGTAGTAGTTTGATGTGACGGGTGATGGAGGTCCAGTTTTTTTACTTATTGCATTTTGTATTTTAAAAACGTGACGTTGATTAACGATAGTCATTTAAATGATGTGAAAGTGTGTCATAATTAGTTTACAAATCTAGAAAATAACTCTTTATTTATGAAGATTGGAAATCATTTATTATGTATTGTACCCATCGGGCAGTCATCTGACTATAGGTTGAGAATAAACAGGCTTTTGTTTTAATATATAATTTTAAATAAAATAATGACAATGTTTTTTAAAAAGTAGGTAGGTCGTTTTACAATAGTATATTTTTATTTATCTGTATCAAGTTCTTTTATTATTTACCTGTAAAGTGCGAAAAGAATTATTAAAATTGAATTATAATTGTAGAAGTAATAGTGTTTTATTTAATAACACATTTTTTATTTTTAAAATACTCAAAATATCTATTGCAATTTAGGTACGTATATGAAAAAAAGTTATTATCAAATTTAATATTTCGTTGATGATTTAATTCATATCTTTTGGGACCTAAAAACTCTAAGAGTATAGAAAAAGATAGTTTCGTAAGGTTTAGCCACCTCAGATTATTTGTATGGTGCAAGATTTGAATTGAAGAATGTTTCAGGAATTTATCAATAAAGATAATGTTTTGTTAAATTATGTTCCTCATCTTGGAATTGCTGTTAAAAGTTGATCGTTATTTCTTATTTAAATTTTTAATTTCTTTTCTAAAATAAGTCTTGTATTCTTATTATTTATGCAGGTACAATGATGGAGAAATTTAACGAAAAGTGTCCCAAATTGTTGAGAATATTTGGCAAGGAACAAGAAGTATCAGATTTTCCTATACCTGGACATTTTTTCAAAAATAAAACTCTGCCTATAGATATTCAGGAAGTTAGCTTACATTTCTTAATTCGAAAAAATGGAGGATATGCTGATGAGTTGAAAAAATTCGATAACATATTTAAATGTATTCGTAATAAAGACCCAATACCTCCTGATTTTAACGTTTACAACGCAATCTTAACGTATAAGAATTTAGTGAAAAAAGTTCTATTTTTAATTCAAGATTTAAATTTCAACGTATTTTTCATAGGCAAAGAAGGAATATATTGTTAACAATAAATTTGACATGATTCTTTGTACAACGTCAGTAACTCTTAAACAGGTGGTGACATTTTTTAATATAGCACAAGTGATTATTGATGAAGCCGGAATGTGTAAAGAACCTGAAACTTTGATTCCCATTGCTGCAGCAGCAAAATCAGTTAAAAATGTCGTTTTGATTGGAGACCATAAACAGCTTCGTCCTATGATAAGAAGTCGTTTGGCTGATAAACATGGATTGCAAATTTCTTTGTTTGAAAGGTATCAGAAATTAAAACCGGAATTAGTAACAATGTTAAATCTCCAGTATCGCATGGTATGATTTTTTAATATACATAAATTCTATTTTTTTGAATTACCTATAGTAGTATGATGTGTCACATCCCCCGGGGTAAAAATTTTTCTAAGTCTAAAAGTACAAGGTCAAATTTTAAACCAAGACAATGAATCATTCAAGGTAATTTAAACAAAGACCATGACTCATACAGGGTCATTGGGTGAGTCATAATATTTTTTCAAGGTCTTTCGAAAAATTTTCAGCGTCATTCAAATTTATTTTTAAAATATAATTTACTACTTAATATTATAAGTAGTCTTAATATATTTTTATTAATTTTTTATATTATTATATGTATTATTATTATTATTATTATTTTATAACCCTAATAAAAAATTAATTTAACTAAAAAACTCAATATATACATATAATAAAAATAAATCAATCAAAAAAATAATAATAAAATACCATAATCAAAATTTTTCAACTAAGACAATAAAATATTTACAAATTTTTATTTTTCGATATTCACAAAGTTGTCGATAAATATCAATAACATTGTCAAATATATCATTGAATTGTGTATCTCGAACTGCTGGATCGGCTTCAGCCATTATTATATTACCGCTAGCATCAAGGACATCAACCCCTCTATAACGACCATATCATAATGATCTTATCGTCATGATTATTTACCGCTATTTTTGAATTTTTAAAGGTAAACAGCTGATTATTGCATTTCCCTATCCTAGTTTGAGGTGCCGATATAATAGTGTTGTTATTATAATAATGTAAAAAAGATTGGTGTTTAATGTTGGTACCCGGTAATTTTACACCCTTAGCTCGCATTGTTGACTTATTTCCTAGCAGGCTATAACATTTAGGGCAGAAGAAAACCCACTCACTGTATCCTAACCCTTTACTGTAAACTATTATGGTAAAATAAATCTTTATAATTCTAAATAAATTATAAAAATATGGTAATATCAGCAAACTATTATGGTAATATTTCAATAATTCAAGTCTTTATATTAACCCTTTGAGTGCCAACATGATTTTAAGAGGATTAGCTAAAAATGCCACTCTGCTAGAGGAAAATAGAAATTTAAAAATATATTTCTCTGTAACTTTCTAAGCATTTTATTTACGAAAAGTATTTAAAAAACAAAAAATGATTTGAAAAAATAGTATAATTTCTAAAAAATAAATGAAAAATAAAACGTTATTCGTTTACCACACAATCTATCCCATATGTACATTTATGTTGCCCAATACACAATCCACGAAGCCCTTTTTTGCACTTACAACAAATTAGGTTTGATCTCTTTACAGGTCCCCCATCTTTACCACTACAAACAATGCATCTTCTCAAATTGCGACCTGGTAATTTCTCTAAACCGAAACCGAAGTCTTCGGAAACTGCGTTCTTAATATAATAAATAGAATAGGGTTGCATTTAACTAATGTGATTATTGTGCGTCTTTCACTTCGAAAACTGGACTATTCTCAACCTAAAGATATAATATATAGCATAAATAATATTTCTATTTCTTATAAATACATATTCGGAATAAAAAACCATAAATAAAAATCGACAAGTATGAAATAGTTAATAGTAGATTTGTTATAAAACTTATTTCTTTATAATAATAATTTTAACTTATTATAAATTAATTATATTTAATGCATTATTATAATAATACTTAAAATTTCATTAACTTATTTTATTATAAATAAATAAAAAAAAGAATCATCATCATCATCATCATCCCCTATAGAAGAGAGGGCATCCATATCATCCATAGAAATTTGATCTTCTACCGAAATGTGGGAATTATCTTCCACCCAATTGTGGACTTACATAGTAATTTGTGCATTAATAGAATTGTGGGGTTCATGTCTTCCACAGAAATGTGGGCATTCATAGAAGTGGATACATTAAAATCTTCCATAGAATTGTGGGTATTATCTAAATTTACTGTATTATCTAAAACATTTTTTATAAAAATATAAAATTTACCTATATAAATAACTTCAAAATTAAACTGATTTGAAATAATTTCATCATCATCCTCAATAACAATGATTTCATTTTCTAAACCATTTTTTATAATAATAACAAAAATTAAATTAAAATTTATCTATATTATCCTCAATAACAATAACTTCACAAGATTCATTTTCTAAAATAATTGTCAAATAAATCAAAATACAATTTTAAATTACTATTTTCAAATTCGTTGATGCCATCTAGTCGATCTTGTATTTCGGTTATCGATGTCAATTTCCTAGCTTGAATAGTGTAAATCATTTCAAAGTCTCGTTCACAAGCTTTAGTTTTTATTAGATAAAATAAACTTTTTCAGTTCAAAAATTTTCCCCATTATCAATAGTATCATTTAAAAATTAATATTTTTTATTTTTTTTAGCGTTGACTTTGGTGAAATTATTTTTTTTAACATTTTGTGATCTATCTTTATAAACTACAGATTTAATATCTCACCAAAATAGTTTGCACTATTTGGAAATTTCATAGAATGTGTTAAAAGTACACATCTTCTAAATTTTCTTCATTGTACATAGATAGATGTGCCATGCAAATTGTTTTATAGAAATGGCGACTACATTTTTAACCCTGTAACGTTCCAAGTCCTAAACACTAATGTTTGTAGAATTTTCAAATCAATCACTTAGATGAGTGATTCTCAACCTGATTCTCTATATTGTGCTCAAGAAGATTAGTTAATATTTAAAATTGCTAACGTTTATACAAATCTATAAAAATCCCAAAATTATTATAGAAGATGTTATTCAGTTGAAACAGATGTAAAACGTGTGTTTGAGTGTCGCTTCCTAATCTTCGCTATATTTATTTTATAATTCTAAATGTATTTATGTTTCAAACTTTTTATCATTGAAAGAATCTTCAGTTATTAAAACAATAATATTTAAAATATTATTTTTAACTTTAAAGTTTAAAATTAAAATTGTATATAATCCGGTCCATGTTGTGTTCAAATAGTTTGCGTTATATTTATGAAATTTATCTCCTGTTCTTTTCCTTAAATAGTTTTCTAAAAGTGTTTCTCGTGCAATCAAATACATTCATTTTTCTTAAATTTTAAACTTTGACTTAATCCTAAATTATTAGTTTTTTTAAAAATACATATTTTTTGCCGATCATGACTTTCATACTTATAATCCTTGCACCAGGAGTTGAATATTTATATTGCTAATTATTAAGTGTTGCGTTTCTAAAATTGTAAACTTTTCCTTGTATGTTTCTATAATCAGTTTTTATGGTATGAGAAATCCGTTTATCATGTAATATATTTTAGCATCCTTCGATTTGTGACTTTCCTAGCATGGAATTTTATTCGGGCAAACTTATAACTCATGTGTCCCCATTGTGGTGTGGATTGAAATCAGATCACATGAAAGTCTTTTGTCATTCATCCGACTCTTCGAAAAAGAAAGAAGAGGTATACATCAACTGGAATGGAATAGATTATGAAAAATCAGTTGATCATTACAAAGTGAAATTTATTGAATATTTAATAATGCTTAAAATTCTGATTTAGGTATTTTTGAAAACATCAAATTACAACGCGATTCCTGATGCCAAATGGCCAGGTAAACGAAAAAGACCATTCCAATGTTTTCATAAGAGATTTGAAGAGTATCCTGAACGAATAATTTTCATTGACGTTATTGGTGAAGAAATATCTCAATCAGTGACAACAACCACTGGAAATGAAAAGTCGAAAGGCAACAAAGTTGAAGTGGAAGTAGTTGTAAGTAAATTTAGTTATTTCAATGTAAGGAAAATAATTTTAGTAATCCTAGTGGATGGCATCATGTACAATGTTTGGAGGCCCTTTCTTTGTCACTTGTCGAATACAATTCATTAGACTTCTTGAAGTCCGATTTTGATGTAATTGTTGAGGGTACCTAAATAATAGAGTAAAATAATTAATAAACATGTAAAATGATTGGGGAAACAATCATAAGTGATTAAGATGCGGTTCTGGAGCTTAATAAAAAGGCAATGAAAAAGAAATGTCGAATAACGAGAAGGGAATAAGAGAAAATCAATAAAAACAGACAATTAAATAAAAGAAGGTCATTTATAATTAACAAGTGCAAATTTAGGAAAACAAAAACAAAAGGAAAATTTGCACGTTATTTCGAAACCTCTTTCAAGATAAGGGAAGAAATGTTGTTTGGGAATCCGAGAAAAGGCATCTCTAAAAAATTAGTTATCTCGGCAGATGTCAGTGATTATTGAGGCCCAAAAGGAATTAGCTGTAAAAGATATCAGAAATTCTATTCGACATCAGTAAGTGTTATTTAATGATGGAGTATAAAAAGGAAGCGCAATTGAAATCGTCACACACAAAAAAATAAGACAATTGCAGATGACAAAGAAAGACAAAAAAGAAATTAAAGAGAAATTTGAAACAGAAATTATGCAAGGTCAAAGCAAAGCAACTAAATCAGAGTTACCGATCTCAGAAACCCACAGCAGTTGTCAAGTGATTGTAAAGCCAATTGATCCGAAAAGTGCTATTCTTCCCGAAGGGTCGTAATAAGCAACAAATTGTGATTGATTGATAATTCGTTGTGTCATTTTAAAGTGGAGATAAAGTGTATTAATCAATAAAGTTTATATCGTTTGGAGTTCGTTACTGTTGTTTAAAAGCACGCTTGGAGTCAGATTGACAATAATTTCTATTCGAATACACAGACAAAACCCCAACATAATATTGTGAATAATCAATTTGAGATCCTTTAATGACTGGATATTCAAAATCAACAGAAGGTAAAATATTATTAGAGAATTTTATATCTTTGGAAAATCCTATCAAGCTTTTGGTTTTAAAACACGCCCGGTTAAATTCTGGTTGGACTCGGTAATTGCATCTTTTGCTAAATGTGAAATGGAATATAAAACAAACTAATTGGCATTTAATAGGAAAGGAATTTTTTCATTTCTGTGGTGTTAAATTTCAGAAAAGAAGTGAATGTCCCACCAATAGAAGTACTAAATAAAAATAAAACAAAATGCTTTTTTCTGGTAGTGCAAATAATAATATCAATGCTACCAAGCTTCTTTACCTTAAAGTACATTTTTCCTCATCGTTGCTATCAATAGTTTCGTCGTCTCATGTTCACATTCTTCGTTTTATCATTTTCTCTTATGTTGTCAATGGCTCTGAGAACCCAAAGATTTGCTGTCTTTGAGGAAAGACTTTTGTGTCCTCCATATTTAGTCATGAATATATGAAACTTAATGAAAATGAAATCTTCAAATTTAAAGGTAACTTACTGAATTAATGTATTTGTGGTCTAACTGTAATGTCCACAAGTACTCTTCAAATATTTTCCTATCTGAATTCTAGTGTAAAACCAATTGCTGCTCATTCTAGACGTTATTCAAATCTGGATCAAGTTATTATTGTTACCAAAATAAAGCATATTCTCTCAGAAACGATAATTGAAATTAATATTTCTTCATGGCGTTATCAAGTGGTTATAGTAAAACATGGTAGTTAAGAGTGTTTATTCTTTTCAGCCGTCTATGCTTAAATTATTATCCTTAAGCTTTCAGAACGTTTTACCCTGACTTGGAAACCTTATGCAGTCCATATTTATTGAGCCACTCAATTGATGTTTACTGAAATATTTATCTTTCATACTACAACCAACCGCGTAATTTTCTAGGAAATTAGCAATGAATGCTCCAGAGCGGCATATTATAGAACTCAATCTTAGTTGTACTAAGATCGAATAACATGGATTAATTTCACGGAAGAATGTTTTATTAAGAGCTATACTTTCAAATTAGTCATTCATCAACGGCCATACAAATCTCACACTTCACTAGAAGTTCTTTTCATTCATACAGAACATTACTAATGGCGAATATCTTTTTTTACCAATAATAAACAATTAGACCGACATGGCTACGTAGATATGTTCCCCTACAAAACAGCGTCCTTCTTGTAAGTGTGAACACTGATCCCTAATAAGCTCTTGTTCGTTACTCTGGATTTCAAGATGATACCGTAAGTCTACAGAATTTAGTTTATTGTCCAAAGGCTCATCAAGCATAAGATACATAAATATAAAGATAAATTAATTAATTGTCTCAAACAAATGACTTTAAAAAATTGACAAAAAGCCCAAGTGAAAAAGTTTAGTATCGGTTATAATTCATCACAAAGAACGGTAGAAAACCACAAATTTTACTATTTTTCCAAAGCAAAATTTGAAATGGTAGCCATAAATAAATCAAATAAATGCAAATCTGTTATTAGTAAAATTAATTATTCATAAATTTACAAAATAACTTGCAAATTAATTCTTTTAATTTTAAAAATCTTTTACATATTAATCATTTTGACGCCGTTTTAATTAAATTAGAATAATTGATTAGTTTTAAGAGAATGGGCACAAGGGTCTCGTAAACATAACTAATATGGTTTTAGATAAATAAAAAGAACGGGATTTTAAACAGAAAAGCAAAATCATTATCAGCGCATCCAATTGCTTAACTCTCACTTACCATCGTATATTTTGTGCATCTCAGTCAACAATGAATTATCATCCTGTGGCATCTACTTTATCCTCTCAATTTTTTTTAAATGATTATAATGAACGCGTAAATTTATAATGATTAATTAAAAAGAAAATACGCAAGATTTCTAATAGTCTTTCAAGGACAATTAAAGAAAGTGAATCGGAAGATTCTTCATCTGTAATAGATATTTCGATGACTATTTCTGTCAAAACAATATCATATACATTGATGTTGATGAACAATGCTTCGTTTTAAGATTTTCTGGTAAATGAAGATATGGGGAAAGATGTTTACCATTATCCATGCGATAAAATTTAATTCTTTTTATTTAATTCTTGAATAAATAAGTAATTGGCAGTTATATTAGATCTACATTCGGCGGTGAATTCAAAGATTTATTAGCGCAGTATAATAGAAATAGAAGTCAAAGAAGAATTTATTATGAGAAACTTCCTATCCCTGTTGAAGAATTGGGAAATATGCGTCAGGTCCATTGCTTTTATGTTAATTATAAATTGAGTGAAAAGTTGCTCTGTACTGTTGTTGGATGATGAGGGTAGACCTATCACCACATTTATCCTGAACAAGTACTACAAGGTGGGGCCTGGCAAGTTCAGAGTGAACATATATGCTGAGGAACGGGCATAAAATAAATCCTCAAGATGCAGAATCCCAAATCAATGTCAATCCCCAACATACAGAATCCCAACAGAACAATCAACCTCCCATGCCAAATCAATATTCGAACAACCAAATCTATTCCCTGCAAATCTATTCCTTGTGTATCAAACAATTATTATGACAATTATTAATTATAACAATTCGATGTGAATATTTTAATTTGAACGATTATCACATTTGTATTTGAATTTTAAACAATTACCGCGTTTGTATTTTTAGCAGTTGATTCAAGTTTAAACATTGATAATCTATTTTATTATTTTATTATTGGTAATATTAATGTATATAAAATTAAGTATTATTATAAATTATTTTATTCATTAAAATTTTTGGTTTATTGGTGAACACAAAACAAATAAAGGGAAAAACATTTAAATAATCTTGAGTTTATACAAAACAAATAAAGTGAAAAAACATTTTAAATAATTTTCGGCTTATTGAATAAATATTGGAATAGAATCGAACATTTTAAATAAAATAAATAAAAATTAATTTAATGCAAAATATCCGAATTTTGAATAAATAAATGTACATTAAAAAATAAATTGACAAAAATATTTTGGTATAAATACCGAAGTATTTGTCAATCAATTTGCCCTTAAACTCGAACAGATAAAGCTCCACACGATTTTTTGCACGCACCTACACACATTCTAACACTTACACAAATAATCTCGATCAACTTATTGAAAATTTGAGAGCAGAAATAGTAATTGACAGCGATTTACAGAAAATAAATGTGCAAAAGTTTAGAAATCGATATCAAGGATCTAGAGAGTAATTTGGAGAGTACGTGTATACGATAACAGAGTTAGCAAAAAGGCATTTGGTGCCGGAGAGCACACGCCGAAATTAATTGAGGATCAGTTTTGGAATGGAATCCAGAAATATTTATATAAAGCACTAATAATGGTTGAATATAGAGATTTAAATGAATTAGTTCATAAAGCGAAAAGAGTAGAGGCAATACAGAGAGATAGATTCAATGCATCTATAGATGCAGTTGAGATTCAAAGGCCAACGATGGCGAAACCTAAGTTGGAGAACGATGACGATGTTCCATGGGAAGAAATGAAACAGTTATATCTAAATTTTGTAAAAAATAGACGAAAAAACAGTCCGAATTCGAGTAGAAGTCAATCACTTGAAAACAGGAAAAGATTTGACGCATTAAATTTTACAGAACAAAGTCAAAATCGATTTAGAGACGATAATAGAGACAGTCGTTCTGACTATAACAGAAACAATTCGTATAGAAGCAATCGTTATTTTAATAGAAACAGTCGTTCTGACTATAACAGAAATAGTTTTAGAGATAATCGTTATAACAAAAGTAGTGGAGACAATTATTTCGGGAATAATAGAGATAATCGTTCTGAATGCCGCCAGTATGATAATAGAAATAATAGAAATAGCTCAAGAGGCAGACAATCGAGTCCATATAGACAAAATCAATACCGAGAAAGGCGAGCAAGCCCGTATAATAATGATGGAAGAGATAAAGTGAATTTCAATGGACAAATCAAATGTTACAACTGCCAGAGATATGGTCATTTAGAAAAAGTTTGTACCAATCAGAGATGCGAGTCACCAAATAGAGTAAAATTTAAAAGTGAACCACAAGTGAAACAAATAAATGGAGTAGAAATTACTAATACGAATAATGAAATAAATACTTTGAGAGAGGAATTGAAAGAGTTTAAAATTCAATATAGCCGACTAATGGAGAGAAAGTCGGAGGTATCACTTAATGAGTATGAGTGTTTTATAAACGAAGTTGATATTGATAATGAGGAAACGGAGAGACAAAAATAAAAATGAAAGAGGAATTAAAAGCAGTTTTGAAAAAACGACCTTATGATGACAATGAAACATTGAGAGTAATAAATAAAATTCAAATAAGCAGAATTAATCCGGAATATTTGACCAGTTTAATTCCATTAATGGTAATGAGACAGAGAGAAACACGAGTATTTGAATTAGAAATAGAGTTAAAAGAGATGATTAAAAGTTATGGAGAATTTGTGAGAAAAAGTCCGAAATTTTATGAACCTTTAAAAATAACATTGGATACTAAAGACGAATATTTTCTTCAAATGGTATTATCGAAAACAGAAGTCCATGTGTGTACAATGGTAAACAAAATACGACAATTGGCAAGAGATAAATGGCCTCGAAAAATAGGGCCAAACGATGAAATAAAATTATATTTTAACGATATTGAGTTGAAAGATGGCGAATATCAGATTGACTATGGAGTAAATACAATAGATGAGAATACTATATCTGCAGTGATAAATAGAGAAACTAGCTCAAGGGTAGCAACACCTTCTGTTGAACTGAATGAGGAAAATGATTATGATATGCTGTTTAAAATGTGGGATCAACCATCCGAAGGGAGTGTAAAGTGACCACTTGAAAAAGAAATAATTTTTCAACCATTGGATAATAAATATGGTAATTTGCAAGAGACAATAGAAAAGATCTCCAAACAGGCAATAATGCAAGACGCTGAAACAATGAAACGAGGTAGAGGACGGCCTCGAAAGTCAGAAATAGCGGAAAAATCAGATGATCGAAAAACTGCAGAGCGTTTGAGAGAAATAGCCAACAAAAAGAGACATGAAAATCCAAGAGTAGTAGACGATAATAACGATTTAAATGTGATAATTGAACTTATAAAAGCAATGAACTCAAAACGATATCCGGAAACAAAACCATCAGTGTTAATCGAAAATATGGTACAAAAAATCAAGTTAATGGAAAAGGAGGTCAGAGAGTTGAGTGCAGAGGATGTAAATGAGGAGGTGGTTTTAAGGATACTCTTCACAACTGGTATAAATAGAGATAAAGTAATTACGGCAATGGCATATCTAATTGCGAGATATAAAAAGCTCTTAAGATCAAATCCAAAGGAGCAAATAAATGAAGTAGCTAAAATAATATATCAAAGATTAAAGGCGGATGTGATGCCATGGATAAAATTGAAAGGAGGTTGGAAAATAATGTATGTTGAAACATTAAAAACGAGTGAAAGTGAAACGATGGAAAATGATGATACCGAGGAAATTGTAAAAATTCTTGTGAACAAAACGACGAAAAAACCAAACAAAAGTGAAGGAAAATCAAGTATCTCAATAATAATAGTAATAATAACACTATTATTAGATTTAATCAGAGGAAGTAATGCGATTATAGCATATGACTGTCAAAACCCAAAATTGGGGCAAAAGTATTCATTATTGGATGTGGAAAATTGTCCAGAAGTGAATCCAACCAAATTAATCGTAACTGAACCCAAGATTTTTCATGTGTATCAAGAATCTGACTTTATACACACAGAGGCAAAGGAGTGTATAATCAAGTTTTCAGAGGAAAGTTTTGTATGTAATCAAGTGGCAAGGACCATGTTAGTACCGACATGGGCGCCAGAGGCATTAATAATAACACCAAGAGAGTGTGAAGAAGCATTTAAAACGAAAAAGATTAAAACAACGGATGGAATTAAATTGAAAGCTCAAGCAGGAGCAAGAGTAAAACAATCAGTAAATGTGGTCGAATGGACATCAGCCGGCGGATACTGTATGGGAGGAAAGTATAAAATATGGGGTCAGATTGCAGATAACATTGTAGTTCGGAGACAATATTATGTTGAATTGAGAAAATTTAAAGCATCATTTGATAGTTCATCAAAGAAAATGATGACACACAAGTTCTGTATGCTTGATGAATCTAGTTGTGACACTGGTGAATCGATGATCGTGTATAAAATAGATAAATATGAATGCCAATTAACTAAATTGAAGTCACTAAAATTCCGAACAATCAGAGGAAAACAGTTTACCGATGCAGAATCAAAAAGAATAAAAGATCAAAAAAGGAAAACAGTAATCGTACAAGAAAAGGATACCCCAACAATATATATGGCAGACTCAGAAGCAGAGGCCATGAGATTTGTAGAAAAAGGAGAAGTTATCAAATGCGGAAAAGCAGTTGTAAAGACCAATTATGACGGTATCTATATCAGTAGTAATGAAATTAAAGACGCAAAATTGAAAATCGATAAATTTGATGTCAAACTATCTTCGTATTTTAATAATAAAATTGATTACTTTTATCATCATCAGTTAGTTCAATTAGATAAAGTATATCAAGCAACAATCACTAACGACTGCAAACTCAATAGAGAGATATTGAGAACAAAGATGGCTGTAGCGGTTACAAACCCAGATTTAATGGCACCAATATTGTTTGCGGAAAAAGGAACTTTTGCGAGAGTAGTAGGAGAAGTGTTACAGACTTTTCAATGTAAACCGGTCAGTGTATCACTAGCAACGAATAACCAATGTACCAACGAATTACCCGTTATTTCTAAAGGAGAAACAGTGTATTTACAGCCTATAACCAGAATACTAACAGATAAAACTTACATTCCAAGGAAAATCGATAAATGTACCAATTTGCTTGATCCATTATACCAGCTAAACGATGAAATGTGGATTACAATGTCTGATAGAAAAGAAGCAACTAAACCTTTTAAACTAGAATTAACAGAACTTGAGAAAAAGTTAGAATTTCAAGAGATAAATGATATGAATAACAACGGTATGTACACGCGAGATGCCATAGAAAGTGCAAGAAAGCACATGTTGTTTCCTAACGAGAAAGAGAAAATATTATCAATAATGGTGAGTAAAGTCATGGAGGGTAGCCACGGTGGTGATTATAATTTCGATGTGTTGTTATCAAAGGAACATTTCAAAAAGGTAGTATACAAAGTATTGTATAGCATATGGGGATATTTTGCAGTTTTGGGAAATATGTTCTCAACTATACTGGGAATATATTATACAGTGGCGTTGCTCAAAATGATCTGTTCATCATTAGTATCATTACGACAACTTCGACAAGTATTTGGCAACTCATATAAAATGTTGGCATGTTTATGCCCCTTCGTTGCAAAATATCTGATAACAGCAAAACATGATAAAGAAATACGATTAATTAAAAACCGGCGAGTAGAAGAGGAACAATTGATGGAAAACGATAAAAACGATGATAATCCAAGTGGATCTGAAAATGTGGAGCAACCACAAAGGGGATTGTACGACAGTCAAAACCAGCAACTGAGAGAATTGAGTAATAATCTGGATAACAAAATAACAAACTGTCATTGCGTAACAAGAAAGACCTATGGATGTTACGGTATTGAAGCAAATGAGATATTACGAGAACTCAATGAAGCCAGACCAAGCATCCAAGTATTAATCGATAATATAATCATCAAAGCACTAGTAGATACCGGAGCAACAGCCTCCATGATAAGGGAGGATCAGTTATCAGAAAATCGAAAAAAAGATAAAAAGCACAAATGATACGATAATATCTATGTCATCGCATACTATGCAAGTGAGAGGAGATATTGAGCTCACTGTTCATTTTCCGAGTAGAACAGTTAATCACGTATTCAAAGTAATGACTGAATGCAGAAGTAAATGCATCCTATGGATAGATATCCTTCGCAAGTTAACTGATGGTGCAATCAAAAGGAAAGTAAACTATCAGGAATCACGATTTGCGGAAGTAGTAGCATTGGAAGCCTTCGAATTAGAATATCACTGTGATCATATAATTCCAGTAAAAGTTAACGTCAAAAGTGAGGACACTCTTATTTTTGAGCCGGATAAGTCAATTACAAAAAATCATAATATAATGTTAACCGACGAATGTGTTATACCAAAAAACGGAATAATTCCAATTAGAATTGCTAATTACGAGAGAAGCAATGTGAAAATTCACAAAGGAACAAGATTGGGAAAGTTGTTCAAAGGTGAATTAGAACAAACATTGGAAATGTGTGAAACGATGGTGTTGAGAGATGATAGTGAGCAAATGGTCGAACTAAGTAAGACAAATAACGTTAAATTTTATGATAAAGTAAAAATTAATAATAACTATTTAAATGAAACCCAACAATTTAAACTACAAACTCTACTCGATGAATATAGTGATGTATTTGCAAAACATGAGTTTGATTTGGGAGATACTGACATCATTAAACATGTAATAGATACGGGAAACGCCAGACCAATAAAACAACGACCTTATGGGATACCTTATAAATTAAGGGAAGAGATAAAGCGACAAATAAAAGAGTTAAAAGAGGCAGGCGTAATAAAACAAAGTTTTTCACAATGGGCATCACCCATTGTACCAGTTAGGAAAATTAGAATGAAATTAGAATGTGCATTGACTACCGTAAATTAAATGATGTAACAATTAAAGATTCATACCCATTCCCGAAAGCACAAGAGCAATATGATAAACTCAGAGATACTAAGTATTTTACAGTTATAGACGCAAATAAGGGGTATATGCAAATTCAAATGGAAGAGGGGGATGCGGAAAAAACTGCTTTTGTCATTGAAGACGGATTGTATGAATACACGAGATTACCTTTTGGGTTAACTAATGCACCCGCAACATTTCAGCGCCTAATGAATACAATACTAGTAGATGTACAACATTGCGCAGTGTATATGGAAGATATATTAATTGCATCAAAAACTTTTGAGGAACATTTAAAAGATATAGCAAATGTGTTACAAAGACTAAAAAAGGCTAGGATTAAAATCAAACCGACAAAATGTAAATGGGCAGAGCCATCAGCGCTATTTTTAGGCCACATAGTCACGGTAGAGGGCATAACACCTAACCCAGATAAAATTGAAGTTGTTAAAAATTTCCCAGTCCCAACAACCTTACAACAAGTACAAGGATTTTTGGGATTAACCGGGTATTACCGTAAATTTATACAAGATTACGCAAAAATAGCAGCACCCATGATAGAACTAACAAAAGGAGTCAAAACAAAAGGAGAGAGTAAAGGAGTATTAATAGTACAAACAATAAATGATAAAATCAATAAACCACAAAAGAAATGGACATCCGAACATCAAAAGGCATTTGATCAGTTAAAAGAGAAACTAATAACAGCACCAATATTACTATACCCAGACTTTAAGAAACAATTTATCGTCATGATGGACGCCAGCGGGAAAGCCGTAGAGGCAGTCTTAGGACAAGAAGAAGAAAAGGGTAAAGATTACGTAATAACATATGCAAGTAAAACATTAAAAGGAGCACAACTTAGGTACTCAACCATAGAAAAAGAATGCTACGCCATAGTATTTGCATTAAAACAATTCAAACCATACATATACGGAACGGAAGTGGTAATAAGAACGGATCATAAACCATTAGAAGGCCTTTGGAAACATAAAGATACATCAAGTAGACTTTTAAAATGGGCAATGAAAATACAAGACATGCATATCAAGATTATTTATAAACCAGGCAGGATAAACAAAAATGCAGATGCACTATCACGCATTCATGAGCTAGGAGCATTAGAAGTTTTTGTTTTAGTAACAGAAAAGCCCATAGACATACAAGCGGAACAAAATAAAGATCTAGAAATTTCTAAGATTAGAGAGGAAATTAGAAAAGGAACAAATCAAAAATATTAAATTTCAAAAAAATTAGTTGTTATTGAGGATTTTAGTGGAAAACAGTTAATAGTAGTACCACAAAAATTAAGGCAAATTCTTTTGTTACAATATCATGATGGTGCTCTAGGGGGTCATTTATCGAGCAGAAAAACAGCAAGCAGATTATTGCAAAAATATTATTGGGATAATTTAAAAAAAGATGTTAAAAGATAGTGTAATGCATGTACAATATGCGCAACTAGAAAAAATACGGGGACAAAGACTAAAGCGCCCTTACACCCAATCCCAGCTACAACATCGTCAATGGAGTTATGTGCTATGGATTTTTTTTGCAAACTACCTACCACTATTAATGGAATAAACATATATTAGTTTTTAGCGACTATTTTACTAAATGGGCAGAGGCATTCCCAACCAAAGATGAAACAGCAGAAACAGTAGCCAAACTACTTGTAGAGAAAATTATTTTCAAAATCGGTACACCTAGAAAACTATTAACGGATAAAGGAAAAAATTTTATGAGTGAAACAATCAAAAAGGTCGCTAATATGTTTAATATGCACAAAATTAATACAACAGCTTATCACCCTCAAACTGATTGATTAGTAGAAAGATTTAATGGCACACTTCTCAGTAGATTAGCGGTTTTTGTGGGAAAAAATCAAAATGATTGGGATGAATACGTAAGTCAATGCACATACATCCATAATATCACACAAAAAGTTGGAACGAACTACAAGCATTTCAAAAACAAACATTAAAACCACTATGGCCTTTTTACGTAATATCAGCCAGCATTTTAGCAATAGCGATATTAGCAATAGTTAGTAGTGTACAAATCTACAAAAAGTACAAGTGGAAAAGGCAGCGGTATCGGCACCGACTGGTCAGAAGTGTACCAGGGCATTTTCACTTGGATAAATATGTACCAGGTCAATATACAATGTCTACTCTCGTCTAGTAAAATCAATAATTATCAATGTAAAATAATATGGTCAATAATATTAATAAAATTTATACATTTATATAAAAAAGCGTATAAGGAAAAACCTCAAATGCGCACCAAATATGTATATTTATATTTTATTTTTAGAAAGAGAACCAATCCAAACATACAATCCAAACTCAACCAATACACCAAGCAAAGCAATTCAAACAAAACAATCAATCCAATCAATCGCAGTTGACAATGCAATCCAGGTCCCAAAAAGTGCAATACTATTGCCTGCTAAACAAACATTATGGCAGCTTTTATAAGAATCTGCAAAATAAAATATGTTCAGATGGAACCCCTATTACAGTCCGCAGCTTCCCAAATGAAGTATGTATCCCCAACGAAATGAAAGTGGAATTAGAAGAAAAGGAATTACACCTAATAAAGTTTAATGAGGCTCGAAGAGTTAAACTACATGAGCTCATTGGTGCATACGACAGATTCCCAAATGCAGATGAAGCAGCAAAACGAGGAAAAAAAGTTCCACATCGGATATTATTCCATATGACGAAAACAGAAGTTTCAATATGTCAGCAAAAGATACCCCTCATTACGACAAGTATGTGCACAGCGGTTATCAAAACAATAAAAACCGACAGAAGCGTCCCAAATGATTTCAATGAATTAACAGTACAGATGAACAATCTACCTTGTGTCATCGCAATAGAAGTACTATACGTTCCAACAATCCCAAATCCATTTCGATTATTACCAACAATACCTTCAAAATTGAAAATGCACGGTGAATTTATCAGAGGGAAAAAATCGTTCACTCACAAGGAATTATCGACCACCGAGAAACGAGATCTGATTATGTTTGTGGACGTAAAGCTCGTGTGCGACTCAAATGATAACATGAGGCCAATAGATGTCAACATCAGAAACTCTAAAGGGATAGCCATATACAATAAAAAAATCACACCCAGAACAAAGATCATGCATTATTATCCCGAAAAAACAATGGTGGTACAAAGATAAAATAATCAATGATCTTCTTAAAAAACCCGAACCTTTCTCCACAGCATCGACAACAATAATACTAAAAGCCATATACGGAATTGTAGAAAAACAATGGGAAGAAGTCATCAAATGGAACTCGGATAACTGCGACAAGGAACAAATATTATCACAAGCCTAAGATGACAATGAGGAAGATATGTATATCGAACCTTCCCAAATTGAATTAAAATTCAATAGAAATGGCACACGGAGAACATTCGAGGACGAATTACGGGACAGATGATGATGAAGTCATTTTTATAAAAGAGGACAAGAAACAAAAACATACGGAGACAGTCAAACTAGAACCGCAAGAGCCGACAACATCTCAACAAATGGAATACGATATAGATTCAGACGATGAGTATTTGTTATGTGAGGAAGAAACAAACGAGACAGATACTATGGACACAGAAGATTCAGAAGCAGAATTAGGCTCAGAACCCGATATCGAAATAGAAGAGCCATACTTCATCATAGATAGAGAAAAAGAAAAAGTTACAGAAAGAGATTTGTGCCACCACTTCGGAAGGAGAATTAATGAAGGAGACGTTCTGAACCTGGCATTGGGAAAAGGGTTCAAGAGAACGAAAAGGATGATTCAAGACGTAGAAGTGGAAATGGTACGGACAGAGAAAGATAATGCGGACATTATCTTAACGGCCCAGGGAGGAATGTTGGATGATGAGGGTAGACCCATCACCACATTTATCCTGAACAAGTACTACAAGGCGGGGCCTGGCAAGTTCAGAGTGAACATATATGCTGAGGAACGGGTATAAAATAAATCCTCAAGATGCAGAATACCAAATCAATGTCAATCCCCAACATACAGAATCCCAACAGAACAATCAACCTCCCATGCCAAATCAATATTCGAACAACCAAATCTATTCCCTGCAAATCTATTCCTTGTGTATCAAACAATTATTATGACAATTATTAATTATAACAATTCGATGTGAATATTTTAATTTGAACGATTATCACATTTGTATTTGAATTTTAAACAATTATCGCGTTTGTATTTTTAGCAGTTGATACAAGTTTAAACATTGATAATCTATTTTATTATTTTATTATTGGTAATATTAATGTATATAAAATTAAGTATTATTATAAATTATTTTATTCATTAAAATTTTTGGTTTATTGATATTTAAATGAATTTTAAATAATTTTTGGTTTATTGGTGAACACAAAACAAATAAAGGGAAAAACATTTAAATAATCTTGAGTTTATACAAAACAAATAAAGTGAAAAAACATTTTAAATAATTTTCGGCTTATTGAATAAATATTGGAATAGAATCGAACATTTTAAATAAAATAAATAAAAATTAATTTAATGCAAAATATCCGAATTTTGAATAAATAAATGTACATTAAAAAAATAAATAAAATTAAATTGACAAAAATATTTTGGTATAAATACCGAAGTATTTGTCAGTCAATTTGCCCTTAAACTTTTAACCAAAAAGAAGCGGTCTCAAAAAGGAAATCTTTTTAAGACCTTAAACTCGAACAGATAAAGTTCCACACGATTTTTTGCACGCACTTATATAACACGCACCTACACACATTCTAACACTTACACAACAAGCACCAAATTTTCAATTGTATTCGATTATAAATAAATTGTGTTTATCGGAATAAGTTGAACCTGAAAGTGTATATTTGGTAAATTTTATTGATTAATAAATTATATATATATAATTGACTTTGTCTTTTGATTTATATAAGAAACCAGTGCAAGTTGAGACTCACTAAAATCGAGACCTCAACACTGTCAATCTCAACCGTTCAGTTTCAATCAAAAATCTCATAGGGGCAATCTCAAAGCAAATTAATAATCGTTAAAACAACATTCTATAAAATTTATTGTTTTAAAAAAGTTGATTTTAATTAATATTTTTATAATATTATATATGGACAGTATCGACATTTGTTGTATTAAAACATAATGTAGTTTTGAGGAATCAGCATATTTGCGTCTTTTTAAAAGGTGTTACACTAACTTGTCTATAGGAATCATCGTTTTGGTGAAATTTGGAAATTCAGTAGAATGCCAGTGTTGTATGGAAATCGTGTGATGTGAACCTTGTGAGCAACGTATATGTGAACATCACGTTCCGTGCACTGAATACTCTATACTTTTTCTAAAAAAATTTATCTGTAAACACATCGCTTTTAATTTAAACATGTTTTTCTTAATTTTAAAAATTTCTGGACTTATAAGCGCATCATTCGATTCCATTTGTTAGTATCTCAGTTGTGTTTAGAATTGTATAAATTCATATTATTATGTAATATGTTTAGTCAGCTTCTCAAAATTTTATTTTCAAATTTCAAAATTTTTAGAATATTTTTCTGAATTACTGACGCTAAGAAATGTCAACTTTGTTTTTTCAAAATTATGTTGAAAGAATCATTTTTTACTCCTATGGGAAATAGTTTCGCGTGGTTATTTATAAGATTTCAAAAATTTATATTTAAATTTATCAAATATGAATTTTTATATGGAAACCGGAATCCATGTTAAATGAGGCTTTCGAATTTTTAATTTATTCTATTAATTAATTTTCTTTACTAAATTCATTAAAATTGTGTGATCGGCATACTAGCGTACGGATATCCATAGAACGATAATTATGTTTAGTAATAACATAGTAATTATATGTTTTATTATTTATTAAACATTTCTTAAGGGATATATTTATAAAAAATTACTTGAAACTTGTTTTCCTCCTCGATTGGCTCCAAATTTTATTACTGTTTTGACCCAATACAGTTATCAACAGCATTTATTGGAAATGGAGTGCAAGTCCATTTTATTGAAAAAAACAACTACAAGTCCTATTGTTAAAACGGTTATTCGAAGTCAGGGTTGGTTATATCGAATTGATTTTTCTTTTATTCTATAATTATTTTAGGCTCGGAAAACGATTATGTAATTTTTTCCACTGTTCGTTCCATGAATATTGAAGATATAAATTACAATCCAACCTTTGGATGGGAACAAAAGCATCTTGGATTTATTACAAATTTAAATCAGATCAATGTCGCTTTAACCAGGGCAAAAAAAGGCCTGATCATAATAGGTTTGCTTTATATATAAAATTTATTTACGTGTTTAATGAAAAATCAAAATATTACTTGTAAAATGATTTAAGGCTGACAAGTCAAACTCAAAGTTCAGGTATGCAGTTTTTTATTGAGAAAACATTTTTTCTCTTGTCATTTGTGTGAAATAACTTCCAAAATATAAAAAAATTCATGAAAAAACCCTCGTTTGATTCGAATAAACAAAATCAATAAAATTTCCACAAAATTCAAAAATCTCATCTACAAAGATCCAAAAACATTTTTGTTCTTTTTTCTCATTTGTGTGAAATAACTATTGATATATATATATATATATATTTTAGTATAAACTCAACTCTTATTATTCAAGCAACAATTATTAAAAACTAACAGTAACCCGTAAAAATGACGGCTGTTCTCTGTTTGAATTTCCGGTTTACATTAATTAGTTATTTTATTTCGATCGGTATAATAATAATATTTATTATAGCTAAATTTTTCTACTTATTGTTACAAGTAACGTATTTAATTAATAATTAAAATTATTAAATATATACATATTATTATTGTTGTTATTATTTATCCACTTAGTATAAGTATAAAATGGCGATTCCTTGGTAGCAGCATAAATTAATATATCAGATAACTGAATAACAATATAATTATTACTTTGCAGCACGGGCTTACTTTGTTATTCACCTATCTGATATATTTATCTACTTATAAGTTACTTATTTGTCAGTTTCCTTAAAAACATTGCCATCATACATACATGTTCTATCAACAGAATTGTGTATTTAAAAAATAATTTCACATCCTTCTTATCAGTCAAGGAATATTTTAAGTTTTATGCTTCTGATATGGCGAATGGGTTTCTTTGAAGTGTTGGGTCAGAACACAAACGGCCTTGAAAATAGTTTAAATATATCAGTAATACAGCACGAAAACCCAGCACCAAGATAACTAAAAATACAACATACAACATCAACTAAACACTCTAAAATTTGAGAGAATATAAATAAATATAAAATCGCAAAATAAAAAAAAATAAAAAAAATACAAAATGCATCAAGAACCTCACAAAATTTACATAAAAATAACATAATAACAAGAAAATTTGACCGTAAAGGGATCATTTATATAAAATTAAAAATTTATGAATTAAATGAATAAAAATAAAATATTTTTGATTGAATAAATCTACTTAAAAATTTAATAAATAAACTGCTAATTTAAATTATGAAAATAATAAAATTTTAATTTAGATAACACAAATAATTTCAAGGTCAGATTTGTTTAATCGCAATAAAAATAACACGCAAGGTTAAGGTCAAATTATAGGTATATATACTGATGTGTTTTCACAAATTATGAACTTATTTTGCAGTTTTTTACTTTGTATTCTCCCTTATTTTACCATTATATTTTCCAAATTAAATTAAATACTTAACGCAAATAGTAAAGTAAAGGTGGAATGTTGTTCAATTGTTAGCATAATATTCTTAAAAACTGTAGGATAAGGGCGGAACGCTGCTCAATTTTTCCGAATCCATGAAAATACTTTATCGAAAGCTGTAGAATAAGGATAAAACCGTAAAATAAGGGCGGAATGCTGGTAAAATTTTTCGAATTAACAAAAATACTTTATCGAAAACTGTAAAATACGGATGGATTACGGCTAAATTTTATATAAGTAAAATATTTTTATAAAGCTGAGGAATAAGGACGGATCCATACAAAAAAACTTAATAATAATAACGATAATAATAATAAAAATAATGATAATAATAATAATTATAATAAATATAATGGTAATGGTAGCAATATGAATAATAATAATAGTAATAATAGTGGTAACGAATTAGAATGATACATGTAATAGTAACAATGATAATGCTAGTAACAATAATAGGGACAAGGGTAAGAAAGATACTGTGTGGATATTTAACATAACGAAGGGCTTACAGGCCATAGAAAAATCATCAACACGGACAACGATAAGAAGGACTATGGGAATAGACGTAATGATAAATGATATAACAGTATAGGTTAACATTTGAAGGAGATAGGAGAATAATGGGACCTAAAAATCCGAAATCGAGCACAGGCCTTCTATCGGCAGCTCGTTGGACCCATGGATCGGTTCGGTCAATTATGGCATTAGCAATAGCGCTCACTTTTTGCGGACGATCTACCCACTCAAACACAGTTCCAACGTTGATTAGCAATGGGTGCCGAGTGGTAAGCGAAAGAATATTTGTATGGGGTTGTCTTGGTAACAACCATATAGTTTCAAAAAATCAACACCCAGAAACCCACCAGAAGCAATTGGTAGACTTTCTAATTTTATTTATACTCATTAATAAATTTATACTTTAAAAAATAAAACATTTTCTTAAAATTGCATTAAAACATTTTTCTAAATTTTAGACGAATAAAATTTCCATAACTTAAAAATAAATTCATAATTTTTAACATATAATTAAATTATAATGACTTTTTTGTGTTTCACCTCTGATTTCTTTATAAGTGACATAATATTTTCTACAAAATTTGACTATGAATCAGATTTATTTAAGGTATTCACGAATTTTCAAATCACTTGAAAAAGGCTGTACCGAAAATTCGTGATTACCTTAAATAAATCTGATTCATAGTAAATTTTGTTGAAAATAATATAATTAATAAGTATGATTTGAGTTATTGTTTTGGTAGAATGAATTGAATATGGATCTTGCTAAGTTTATGAAAATAATTTTAAAAATCCCTTATAATTTTGTTTGAAAATAATTGTTTTGCGAATATATTTTGTAACTTGTTAAAATTTTAAAACGTATTTTTAATTCTATTAATGCTCGAATTACTATCAAAGACGTGTCTAATACTCACAATACCTGCTTCCCAGTCTTTTATATATATAAACTCACTATTTTTAACGCATAGATTTTCTTTATCCATATATAATTTTTATTTATTGTTTTGTTAATCGATTTACTATGCTTTAATTGTGGTCATTTATCTAAAATACTTATTATTGTAAAATAGTCATAATAAAATCTTTAAAGAATGGGTTTAGGTTATGATGTATATGCTAATTTGTCATTAAACTTCTTTGTTTTTAGTATTTTGCGATCTTGCTGGTGCTGTCATGAAATGTTCCTTTAGTCATTTAAATATTTTCATGTGGTCTTGACTAAGTGTTTCTATAACTTCTAAATGCTAATACATTAATAAAAGGTCCGCTTCTAGTAGTTTTCGGTGTGTAGACGCTATGCAAAAATAAAAAATGTCATTTTTAAATTTTTCTTGTTGAAATTGACCAAAAAAATTAAAAAAATGCAGACGTCTCATACGCTTAAAACCGGTCCTGATTAATAAGATTAATATTCTTATTAAAAAAAACCAAATAAATTAATTTCAGGAAAATGCTAGAAATAGGTAAATGCTGATTATAGTAATTTCGGGAAAATATGTGATAAGACTGAGAAATAAATTAATTTTTCAGTTAAAATTTATTTTCGTAATTAAAAAGAATAGATTTGTCTAATAAATATTACTGGAAAATTAATAAAATTTGTGACCAACATTGGAGATTTCCTTTATAAGTTTCTTGTCATCTAATAACGGAACCTGGTATGCAAAATATGGTGAGTTCCCAAATTTATTTCAGAATATAATAAGTGAAGAACTATTGGAAATTATGGAGCGTTCTATTGTTTTGTAACCAAATCAAAAAAATATTTTTAACGAATCGGTATAATTCTTAGAACATTCAACAAAATTATTAGCATTGAAATATGTAACAATACAAGTATCAAAATTAAAGTAATTTTTGTTATTTGATGATGATAACTCATTAACGAGAAACGCAAAATATTCTGCACTGTCTCCATCTAGTGTTATCCTAACCTTTATCTACCGTTAATAATGTATATGTATTTATACTGAGTAATAGTAAACATCGGCAGTTATTTGCACAATATAAATATATGATATGCGGTGCACAATATCCCTATGCGAGATTTGTGTAGCCTTTATTGTCACTTAATTCGGCAGTGAAATATAAATATGCAAATATCTCTCTCTATATTGGAACTAAATAGTTGTACAGAAAATTATTACAGTTTTAATTGTTTTAATTGTTCATTTTATCCCTCAAGGTAACAAACGGTTATTGAAAGTTAATCAGACCTGGAAGAAGTTGATAGAGAATTTGGAAGAGCGCAATTGTGTTATTGCAGATTATTTAAATTTTATATGAGAATTTTATAGATTTATTTTTATTTATGATTATTAGACTTTTCTTAATATTACACTTATTTTATATTCTGTCAGATAATTCTTTATTTGATATCTTTCTATTTATGATATTTTATACACTAATGTGAACATATTAATGTGATATTTATTGATCATATATTGAATAAATTTTCCTTTAAATCGAAAACTTTGTTAATGAATGTGCTCTTTTGATCGTTTTTGCTTTTTTTGTTTATATAGTCTTTTATATTATTCTTTAGTTAATTCATTTGATCTAAATATGAATAAAAATTGTTATATTTATGTATAACGATTATCAAAGACAAAACCTTCATCTTATATTTTAATTGAAAATAATTATTATAATATTTAGATGCGATTTATTTGAAATAATTTCAGTTTATTAAAAGTTGTGAAATTCTATAAGATGCCCAGCATCAGAATACCTAGTGAGTTTGAATGTCTTCAATACCTTCTCAATGAGTTTTCCCTTTTCTGTCAACAACAAGGGAAAGCATTTGGTGGTTTTGGGAATGAATGAGGGGAAATGGAAGGTGCCTGCGCCATCTAAATTTTCACGTAGTATCTCTCCAGTTTCTCAGCTTTTCAGCAATTGGCTTGCTGCACTTTCTGTATCTCGTTATTCCTTATTTAAGATTCCACATTTCCAACTTCTTTTGGCCACTCCGCTTTTTACAGTGCATTTGAACTTGTTATATTTTAGTTTGGTGGACTTCTTGGTCTCCATTGTCTGTGAGAAGCTGTTGAATAGCTGATCTTATAATTTAGCCACTAACTATTGAATTTGATATATGTGTTCAAATTAATGGTAATATATTGTAATATGTGCTTAATAAACACTGCTTATGGCGGTAAACGTAAATCGGCTGGATCAATGTTTTTATTCCCATGCGCAGATAGGCGCTTTCGGATTTTTTTTCTACGCCCAAGTTTTTTAAAATTGATATAAAAGTGCAAGTTCTGACTATAGTTGCAAAGCAAAATTTAAGGAATTTTTCGTTACAAGGTGCTTTCTGACTAAAAATCGTGATATTGATTAAATCGAAATTTTGTTTTGTTTTATCGTGCGAAAATGTGAAACTTTAAAAAATTATTTTTGACGAAAATTTGCTAGCTTGAACTTTTTTTTAAAAACAACTTACGTTTCTTTTCGAGAATCATGTGATGAGAAATTAAATTTTTCAAGAAAAGTTTTTTTAGGAGAAAATTATTTATGTAAATGTCAATAATAAAATCTTTTTCGATACTAGATCACAGTCTTGTGATAAGATATCCAGAGAGAAGATATTTTGACTGTTCAAACTGCCGCTCACATATTTCTTCAAACTCCTGATTACTGAGGAAGCATGGAGATGGAACGCACCTGGCACAGCAGTTTCTGGCTTTACTGAATAAAAGCATTACTCACTCGAGCGAAAACTCATTCAATGTATCATGAATCAACGGACATTTTAGTATGAGTTATTGTTGTGATATAGCAAAGACAATGAGTAATTGCGAAACTCTTTTTGTATGTGCTGTATTTTCGGCCATTTCAAAAAATCTATTTTAATAATCATGATTGTTCAAATTATTTTAGATTTTTTTAGAAAATTTTTTGTCATGAGAAATTAATGTATGAAAAAGTATCAAAATTTCATTTAACAAAGAATAATTTTAAAAATTTCTATATCGAAATAAAGACTACTATCAATTTTTTTTCAAGCTTTTTAAACAAACCTTTCCATTAGTATTTTTATTGCAAAGACATTTAAAAAATTCGGCTATGTCCATTTGACATGGGACTTTTGTAATTTGTTCTATTTATAGGGTCTCGATTTTTTTTAGTGTAAATATTTTTCATTCTGCCTCCATTGTATTTAGCAATAACTTAATAAATAGTGGTAATTATTTATTCGGTAGGGTAACATAGGAGCATGTAACAATAAAAATAAAGATTACCTATCAAAAATAATTGAATTTAATAAGAAAACATTCTTTGGAAAAGCATTACCTTTCAGGTTGCACCAGTTCCCTTTACCACTGACAGTTGTCAAGATAATCACTTTTTATTTTTCTGATTTTCCATTTCCAGTTTGATTTTTGTTTCCATTTTTAATTTGCAATTATTAATTGAGAATGACAATCGTGTTTCATTTTATTGATTCCCATTATTCCATTTGCATTTTCAATTTCTCTTTTTAAAGCTTGCTACCCATGATCTTAAGTTACTCGTACTTGCAACTTACATCCTTCCACTCTATTGTTACCTGTGCATGAATTGAATATAATTGAAAAAATAACGCAGAAACAGTTTTGAAAGTCCCATCCAAAAACCAATATGATGTTGTTTCCAACAGCATGAGGTTGTCTCTGCTTCAAATATTAATATTAGGTTGTTATTCTTTTGGCCGGGATCATTCAGACGGATATTTTGGATATCAATGTGCAGCTTTGTAATGATTTGGAATATCGAAATTATGTATATTCAATGGAACGGGTAATTGACTATTAATAACTTGACGGTGATGTCTTGGGCGTGAACAAAACTAAAAATATAATAAAAACACTGGAGAAAAAAATATGTGCTTTTGTCCTATTACAAATTGTCATGCAGCGTAGCATAGTTGTCCTCAAAAAAATAATTTGTAACAGACGGTAAACTGTCAATGAATTTGGTTCAGATTTCTTTTTCTTTTTAACGATGATTTATCTATTGCCATTTAGAAAAAGAATAGTAAATATTATTTAAACAAATGACTTTTCATGTTGTTTTAGTTTAATAAAATTTGGAAAAAAGATACGTGTGTGTGTGTAATACAGTTAAACTTCAGAAATACGTTAGTATATTTTTTATTAAATATAATAGAGACTCACAAAACGTGATAAATAATATATGTATTAACGTTAGATGTGACCGGAATTAATTATTATCCCTCTCTTTCTTTCTCTCTTTCTGAAACAATTTAGTTTTATGAAGATTTTTATATGGAGATTTTATGGAGATTTTAAATATAATTATAAATGTATTAAAATATTTCCTTTTATTATAAATACTAATAACTTATTAATTATAATTCCACGTTGGAACGACTTCGTATCCTGGTCCCATAGTGCCTGGCGCTGGATGACTGCAGATTGAGTTGGTAATTGAACCACCAGTCGAGAGGGGTCATGTATTCCATCCTGAACGGCAGCTTCTAAAATAAAATCATGAGTTATTATCTATCCTCTTTTATTTATCGAATGGTCGTAGCGTCATCCATCGACGTTTCAGGATGAGATTAATAATGTGTAGAATTCCCTTGATATTCAGAAGTTAAGAATTTTCAAATGAACAGGGACGATGAGAAATTACTCATTAAAGGTCATTGGATGACTCATCAACTTTTTCAATGTCATTGAAACAAAGACCATGACTCATCAAAAATTCAAGGTCATTCAAAAGTAGGTCAAGGTCATTGGATGACTCATCAAATTTTTCAAGGGCATTGAAACAAATACCATGACTCGTTCAAGGTCATTGGATGACTCATCAAAACTTTTCAAGGTCATTGGATGAGTCATCAAAAATTTTCAAGGTCATTCAAAAGTAGGTCAGGGTCATTCAAAATTTTTCAAGGTCATATTATTTTTAAACATTTTGAAATTTTAATTTACTACTTATAAAAATAAGTAGTATATATTTTGTAAATTTATTAACCCTAATTTTCAATTTTATTATTATTATTATTATTATTATTATTATAATTATTATTATTATTACTATTAATATTATTAATATTATTATTATTAATATTATTATTACTTTTTATTAATATACTTATTACTTAGAAAAATATATTAATACTTATAAAAACTTTAATTACTATTATTAATATTAATATTTTTATTATTATAATTATTATTATTATTATTATTATTATTATTATTACTTTTTATTATTCTATTATTACTTATAAAAATTTATTAATACTTATAAAAACTTTAATTATTATTATTATTAATATACTTATTACTTATAAAATTTATTAATATTATTATTATTAATACTTTTAAAACTTTTTATAATATTATTATTATTATTAATATTATTAATACTTTTTATTATTCTATTATTACTTATAAAAATTTTATTAATACTTATAAAACTTTAATTATTATTATTATTATTAATATTATTGTTAATATGCTTATTACTTATAAAAATTTTATTAATACTTATAAAACTTTAATTATTATTATTATTATTAATATTATTATTAATATGCTTATTACTTATAAAACTTTTATTAATACTTATAAAAACTTTAGTTATTATTAATAATACTTTTAAAACTTTATTAATATTATTATTATTATTAATACTTATAAAAACTTTAATTATTATTATTATTATTAGTATACTTATTACTTATAAAAATTTTATTATTATTATTATTACTTTTAAAAACTTTTATTAATATTAATACTTATAAATACATATAAAAACTTTTATTATTAACCCTATTATTACTAGGTTAATATACTTACGTAAAACATCACGATGTGACTTTAAGACACATATTAAAAATGCATATAGTTATATCTGTAATGTCATTTATTCATAAGAAAAATAAAATAAAATATCAATTACTTATTTAAACATGTTTTGCAAACCACGATTTTTTGGGAATGTTCATTACATACATTTTTCCCACAATTACCACAACATTGTTTGGAGGTTCGACCTTTTGCTGATGGACAAAGGTAACATCGTCTGCGAATATTTGTTTCAGGAACTGATTTATCAATCACCACAATATTTGAAGAATTTTCCAAAGTTTCGTTGATTGTAGCAATGGTACTTTTAGGCAAATGTTTTACACTTCTACGTTTTATATTTGGTATTACTAATTCTTGCACTAAATTCTTCAAAAATATCTTGCGTCGCGAATTCATTTTAGTTTTGTTCCAATCCGGATATAAATTTTTCCAAATAATTTCTGCAGCTACACCACATACGTCCACGAGATTATAAAATTGTGCAATCGGCCATCTACGGGTTTTCCGTTTTACCGAAAAAGCATGACACTTTTGGTCCAACGTATCAACCCCACCTTTTGTACTATTATAATACAAGTTTATTTCTGATTTATTTTTATTTGTGTTGTCCACTTCAGAAGTGTGGTGCATGGTTGATAGTAAGACAACAGCTCGATTTTTTTTTGGTACGTAACTGACTAGCGTCATTGTCCTTCGGAAACCAAAAACGTTACTTTCAACTTCTCTAGTTCTATGAGGAAGAAAGTTTTGTGGTATACATCGTTTGTTCTTTCGTAAGGTACCTACACATGTAAGGCCCTTGGACAATAAGCTATTTGCAAGTTCGTAACTTGTAAAATAATTGTCGAATGTGATATTTCTATTTGTTCTCTCAAATGGTTCGCATAATTGTTCAACAATAGTTCTGGCCAAATTTACTGCTCTACCAGCTTGCTCTTGTCCAAGGTAAGGTATTCCAAATAAAGGATAACTAGTCTTGCTATCACATATCCACCAAATCTTCATTCCGTATTTATCTGGTTTGGAGGGCATATACTGTCGGAATTTAACTCTACCTCTAAATGGCACCAGTTGCTCATCAATTGTTAAATTTTCTCCTGGGATATAATACTTTCTCAAATTTTTGTTGACGAGATCCCAGATATCTCTAATTGGTGCAAATCTATCTTGATCTCTACGCGCCGATCTTGATAACAGGTCGTCAAAACGTAAATGACGAGATAATGCTGCAAATCTGTTTTTTGACATGCACGCACGATAGATTGTGCAGCCAAATAATGGATCCCAAAATTCATCATAATCAAATAATCCTTGCTTTTTTAATCCAGCATCTATCAATAATCCAATATATGCAAGTATTTCCATTTGGTCGGTTTCCTTCCAATTTTTGCCAAGAACAGTTCTGCCATGTAAATTTGTGAATTTAACGATAATATTAATAATATTATCATTGAAAAATAACGAAAACGCATCTAGAGAACAATCGATATGCTTGCCTGGCGGTAAGACAACTTTATTTATTCCTCCTCTAATAATATTATGAGCAGCAGTTCGGCCCTTGATATATGGTACAGAGTTCCACTCTGTACCATCTTTACCTATGTACGAAATATATTGATTTTCGTTATCACTTTCTTCACTATCTTCACTTATAAACATTTCATCACTAGTTTCGGAAGCAGTTTCTAATACGTCAGTTTCACTACCTGAGAGATCATTTTCAATCATTTCTTCTGAATTATCTTCAATTTCTACTTCGTCTTCACTACTTTCTTCTAAAGCTCTGAGTATTTCTCCGTCAGTTAATTTAATTCTTTTAGCCATCCTTGAAACAAAATATACAATTTGTTATCTGGACAATATTATATTATAGCCTCTTACCTGCTTTTAGAAAAAATGCTTATCTTGAACCAAATATAAAAGTATGGGCACTAATATACCACCAACCAGAAACAAAATAAATAATAAAATTTACTATTGTACTTTGTCACAAGATTTTAAGTTTCTATAACAACACTATACCTACTTAGTATTCACTTTTGAATATTTGAAAACCATTACCAAGTAAAGTATAGTAAAACCATTACTTTATCTAAGTAAATTAATATGTGTCTTAGAGTCACAATTTGGTATTTTACGTCGGAATTATATAATATGAAGTTTCTATAGCAACTATAAGAAATAAAATTTGTTTTTTTAGTTTTTTTATGCGAAGAAATTATAAATGATAGAATACATTATTATCATTTGGCAAAATTAGTGTATTTGCATATAATATCTACAAATTAAATCGAAATGTGATTCAAAGTCACAACCTAGTGTTAATAGGGTTAATATTATTATTAATTTTATTAATAATAATAATAATAATAATAATAATAATAATAATAATAATAATAATATTAATATAATAAACAAATATATAAAAACAACTACATAAAACAAAAACAACTACATAAAAACAAAGAATTAATTATTAATACATGAAAATATATATATATAGTGTTTTTACATTTAAAACATCTATAAAGTAATATTTCGCGTTTCATCACGCTGCGGCTTTTGCATGAAATAATAATAATATTATAAAAATTTAAATTATAAAAAATTAAAATTTTAAAAAATTATATCTAAATTTCATAATAAAAATGAAAACTATTACAAGTTTTCTAAATAAATAAGTTTCCAAATTAACAAAAACAGTTTTTAAAAACATTTATTATTCTGATAACAACACGTCATCAATATCAATGTTATCTTCGTTAAAACCATCGAAAAGCTGTCCATTATCGCTGATTTCGGTAGAGTCATCAAAACTGGGGCTCGAACCATCTAAAAGCTGTCCATTATCGCTGATTTCGGTAGAGTCATCAAAACTGGGGTGCGAACCACCGAAAAGCGGCTCATCCAAGAAATTAACTTGGTCACTATCTATTGCATCAACCCCAAAATAATGCTCAAATGCGATACTGGTATTTTTCCCAACCCATAATCGCTTATCATCGTTATTACTCAAAGCGATTTTACTGTTTTTAAATGTGTACAGCTGATGGTTCCGCGTCCCTATCCTACTTTGAGGTACTGTGAAAACTACGTTTTTATTGTAGCAATCCAAATAAGACTGATGTTTGATGTCAGTACCCAAAAACTTCACCCCCTTATCCCTCATTGTATCAGATTTGCCTAATAAACTATAGCACTTGGGTCTTAAGAAAACCCACTTCTTATACCCGAGACCTTTACTTTCATCTTTAAATTTTCCGATCACGGAATCTAATTTCCTCGAGTATAAGGGATGTGCCGGGTCGTAATTCGATGTATCTAAAAGGCTGTCTCTTATCATTGCCGGCAAAAGAATGTCAAGCTTACAGTGCTTAACCTCAAGAAAAAAAAATCAGTATCGCCGGCAACGATATTAATATCACAGTTAAATTCTGATCTATATTTTGCCAATTCATTATATTGTAATTGGTACATCCGCAGCTTAGACAGGTCTAGTACTGATTGGCCAATGTAGCTAGGCCTGTCTAAACATATAGAATCTTTGTTCAGATGAGCAGCAATCAAATCATCCACTATTTTAATGGACTTTTTGAAAGTCGGTTTTGAAGCATATACAATCATCTTTTCAGCTGAATTGCATAGCCTCAAATTCATCCGTTTTTTCAAATTCTCAACGGATTTACCATATAAACTGTTATTAAATAATTTATACAAATCTCTATGAACCTCGCACTTTGAGTTTGAGCGTAAATCTGCATTTCTTTGTATATATTCTTTAAAAATAGGTGCTTGTTTAAATTTAATTGCCCTATGAATACACTCAACTTCTGCACCCAATTCTATTTACAGCTTGAGAAGTCTCCAGTGAAGAACATGGTTCTTCTTACTGTAATGCGTGAGAATTAACTTCTCAACTTTTGAATTGGGCGGGCACATTTTTTCCGGGGCAAGCGGAAAGTCATTCAAATACTGATGCGCACGCTCAGAGATATTGATGTCAACTTCCATTGTATAACCATACGGAAGGAATTCAATATTCGCATTCACACATTCACTCAGCACATCATTCAGATTATCATGCACCCAAACAAAATCACCATACGGAAGGTTTTGGCTAAGTGCCCAACCATATAAATTATTAATATCTATATACAAGAGTTCTGTATCTTCAGAACTTGCAACATGATGTTTGTTAACAAATGTTAACCCACCCCGTATTCCACCCTCATAGAAATTAAACATTTCCATGTCCTGCAGAAGTTCTATGGGTTCCTTTAATGTCATGAGAGCGGACGCCCATGACATTCCAGGAATTCCATAAAAATTCAGAAGTTCTAAACCATTGTAAGCAATAGCCTTTGCGCGAAATTGCTTAAAATAGTCTGCAAGGAGGAATACGTCTAATTTTAGGTAAGTTAACATATAGTCTAACATTGTAGTGCGATTTTGCTGTGTCCAAATTAGTTGGGCGGTAGCATATTCATCATCAGATACAGAATCCCATTTTGGAGGTATTTCATAAGTCGATTCAAGAACCTCTAGTGATACTGCAAAATCATAAGGAAAGATACCCTTTGCCTTAACTATAAGACCATCAAAAGCAGAACAAGTTATAGGTAGATCAGTAAGAGTTTTCACAGCCTTGGCTAAAGAGCAATTTACAAATTGCATACTATCTATAAATCTAACAGCCAATTTCTTAATATTTACAATCAAAGATATGAATTTCTCAGTTGTTGTAGGAATGATATTTAATTTCCAAGATGGAAATTCATTCAATCCATACTTTAAAATATGATGAAGGTCATACCCTCTCAAATTATGAAAGACAATAGGTAACTGTTTGCTTATTTTCCAATTTTTATTATTACAGTTACGACAGGCAGCACCAAGATACTGACCTGTAAAATGATCATGGTCTTTAACCTTATTTCTAATAAGTTTTTTACAAAGGTAGCAAGTTCTACATGCGATGAACTGCTGTTACTCATTAGATGTAAGATTATTCATCGGTTTTTTACTATGATTTTCATAATATGGTAGGACAATTGTGACAGCAATTTCCTCTACTTTCTTTAAAAATTCCAATACACATTCCAAGCCTATAAAACTGAAATATTGTGTAGTATTTGTGTAATTATTTATTAATAATAAGCCTGCTGATATCGGCATGTGTATTTGATGATGTTTTACATCTTTAGGCAAAACAGCCTCAAAATCCGCATAAATTACGAATGGTGGGGTAATCATTTTGGAATAATTTTTAAATATTAAGTTTTTATTTTCAGGGAGCGTGTATAGGGTGTTTCCTATTTGATTTTTAGCGCACAAATCAACATGTGCCTTAAAGGTTTTATCATAATAAAAACCGTTTAAACAATGGGAACACCATTTTACACGAATTCTGGTGTTACATTCACTACTAGAATGACAATTCAGCAGTCTATTTAAATTAAAAATGGCGGTATAATGATAATTATCACCGTCTTGTAATAATAAAAGATTAATCGGGTTACCACCGATAACCTTTGTTCGATGAATTAAGGCAAGGTGAGGATGATGAGGTACATAATCAATGTCATTCAATTGTTTAGAAGGGGTGTTGTTATATTCAAAGACTTGATGGCCAAATTTAAATCGCTATTATTTCTCTCAAATTTGGGTATGTTACAGAGTCTCATTGTACAATCTGTAATTGAATCGTAATTCAATTCATCCATAAAAGTAGTGTAAGAAGAAACACGCTCCCTATTCTTTAAAACTATATCACGCTTTAAAATCGATAAAACACTATATATAAAACACGAATGATCTGTGTTTTTAACATTTACAATAGCCTTTTTACCTACTAGAGATTCCGGTGTAGGGATAAAACTATGTCCAGCTAATCGACTTACAGGATAATACGCGGTTAAAATAAAATCGATTTCGCGAATCTTAACTACACGCCACCCACTTCCTAAATATGTGAATTTTTCGATTTTCTCATTTAACCGACTCACACCATCAACAAGAAAACTATCGGAAAAGACACATGCGCTATTTGAAAAGAAATTATCTTTTATTTCCCAATCTTTTTCAAATTGAATGAGAGCTGTAAACTGGACTTTTACAGATCCCATTTTCTTTATTTCGTTTTGTAATTTATTTACAAGTTTATCCGTTAATGCGATTTGAACAAGGTTTTGATTTTCTAAATCAAATCGAATATTTTTACGGGAATCCCTTAAGTCAACCTCTATTTCAGGTTCATCGTTTATTTCATCGAACTCCTTATTTGATTATATTCAGTTTCGTCATCACTAATGATGATTTCTATTTTTTAATTTTAGCAGGGATACACGGCACGATTTTATCAGCAGGTCTTTTTGATTTTTTATTATTTTTAGTAACAGTTGTATTATTGTTTATGTTTTTAGTAATCTTTGTATTATTTGTGTTATTATTATTATTATTAATAACATTTTTCGCATTAATCATTTGAAATAATGCCTTTTTATTAATTTTAAATTGATTTAAATGGCTAGGGTTTTTCTTATAAAACTCTAGATATTCAATGTCTTGGGCTGTATCGCATTTAGGGCAAATAAAAAAGTCGATGCCATAGAATCTATGACCGTAGTAACTTTCCATAGTCGTATGGCATTTTGAGTTATGACCAATTCCAGATTGGCAATAGTTTTTATACAATCGACCTGATAAATATGTAATTATTATCAAATGTTTATTATTATTTAAATCATATATGAATCAAATAATAATATATAAATGATGATAATTATGTAAATATTTTAAAAAATTAATATTTCAATTCGTATTATAAATCCGTTATTTCTATTATAAATCACATGTTTGAATAACATATCGTAAAATAATTTATAAAAATTAATATTCTTATTATAATCATATATTCATTTTCGTATTGTAAATCATATATTTCTATTATAAAAATAAATCACATATTCCTATTATAAAAATAAATCACATATTTCAATTCATATTTCTATTATAAATCACATGTTTGAATAACATTTCGTAAAATAATTTATAAAAATTAATATTCTTATTATAATCATATATTCATTTTCGTATTATAAATCATATATTTCTATTATAAAAATAAATCACATATTCCTATTATAAAAATAAATCACATGTTTGAATAAAATTTCGTAAAATAATTTATAAAAATTAATATTTCTATTTCAAATCAGATATTTCTATTATAAATTAATAATATTTAAAGTAATATATTATAATACTTTACATAATATTAACTTATACTCATTAAAAAATATTTTTATTCTTATTACAAATCAATTATTTCAAATCATATTTCTATTTCAAATCAGATATTTCTATTATAAATTAATAATATTTAAGGTATTATATTATAATACTTTACATATTATTAACTTATACTCATTAAAAAATATTTTTATTCTTATTACAAATCAATTATTTCAAATCATATTTCTATTTCAAATCAGATATTTCTATTATAAATTAATAATATTTAAGGTATTATATTATAATACTTTACGTATTATTAACTTATACTCATTAAAAATATTCTTATAAATTAATGATAAATTATACTCATAAAAATATTAAAAAAAAAATAATAATAAAAATCTTACATTTTTTATACGAAATCTCATCTCCCACAGAAACGTCAGCATCCATAGAAATCTTGGCATCTTCCCCGGAAACGGGAGCATACATCGAAATCTAATCTTCCCCAGAAACGGGGGCATACATCGAAATCTCATCTTCCCCAGAAACGGGGGCATTATCAATAAATGTTTCGTCCAAATCTACTGACGCTGCTGAATGAATATTTTCATTGATATCCTCACTAATAATTTCTGAAAAACATTAATAATAATAATTAAATAAATAAATTTACCAATATCGGAATCATCGCTATCTTCTATTAAAATAATTTCCTCATTTGAAACATTTTCTAAAATTATATTAAAATAAATAATAATAAAATTAAAAATTACCAGGAACAAATTCGTTAACACCGTCAATTTGATTTTGGATTTCGGTTATATTAAACCAATCTAGAAAAATAGAATAATAAAAGAAAATAAATTTAAAAAATAATAATTTACCATTTTCATCGGCCAACAATTGTCGTAAAATTCTTGAATTGTTATTCTCCATTTTGAATAGATTTTTGAAATCGCGCGAGTGAAATTTTGAATTAATTGTGACAACTTTGGAAATTGTCAATGTTTATAAAGAGAATAATATTTTCAGGATTTAGCCAATCACATTTAAGCAATACACACATATAGGTGAGAGATTTTTAGACATGTTTTCTTTGTAAAACACATGCAGTCTACACTGTGACTGCATGCGTTCTTTGAAAAATCACATACACCAGCTGTCACTGAGATAAATTCCGCTACAATTCAAGTTGATACATAAATCAACTTAGCGGAATTTATTTTTTGTGAATGGATTTCAGCCATTTTTTAAATGGCTGCTAAGTAAGTTGTTTTTTATATTGTTATATAACTTAAAGTTAAATTTTAAGAGTTGAATTATGATTTCATAAGGAAATATGATCATAATTCAAGCTCTTAAATATAACTTTGATCAACTATTTCATATATATTATTATAAATAATATATAAGAAAATTAGTAACAAAAACTATTCTCCAAAAATATGTATTTTTTTTCGGATATTATTATTCAAAAAATGTGAGTTAAATTATTTTTGAACTTATAAAAATTATTATGTGCATTAAATAATTATATTTTTTATAAATATTTTGTAAAAAATCATCGATTATGTACACGAAATAATTTGGTTTATGATTATTTTTTAAAACTTACAAAAATAATTTAAAAATTTATGATTTTTTCGGATTTCAGGTTTTGCTTTTTTCTACAGAAATATCTGAAATATTAGATTAATTTTAGTTTTAAGGATAAATCTTATGAAGATACATCCTCATTTACTTGAAATTTCCTAGCAAAAACTTCAAAATTTAAATTAAAAATTTTTTCCGCCATTTTTCTTTCTAAAATTATCTCAAAAATGTCTATAAAATTATTTATTATAGGGATTTTTTCAACTTCGGATGGCTACATGTTAAAAGTTAGCATGCATGTTTTATTATAGGTTGAGTTAATGTGCATTATTTTATTTCTCTCTCACTTTTTGTGTCTCTATAGTTTAGGGTTTGTCTCATTGACGATTTTACAAGCAACCTCAAGATGAGTTGGTGCGTTTATATGCTATAAATTTATTGATTTTCTTTTATATTATAGGTGATTTATCTCAGTGACAGCTGGTGTACATTGAGTTTGCATGTGTTTTCTTTATTCAATTTGTGTATGCATGCACTTATCATGTGATGATCACGCACTTATCATGCATTGTCTTTGTGATGATGCATTAGCTTATCTTTAATTAAACACATAATAATAATATTTATAATAATAATAATAAAAATATTAATAATAATAATAATAAATAAAAATATTAATAGTTAAAACATAAAATAAAACATAACAATAACAATAAACATTAATACATTTATTGATCATCAAATCTCTTGGATAATAACCAAGCTAAACAATGTTGACCACATGTTAAGGTCCATGGTTTTTGATACATAGTTTTATTATAGACAATAGGTTTACCCATTGTTTGCAGTTTCGAAACCATTAAAGCCGGATAATAGAAACCCATACGATCAAACACAAATATCTGGCTAGGTTTCATATATATTGCTAACCAATGTTCTCCACCGAGATGAGACGATTGAGTATTGACGATTATGGCTTGATTATTACGTAAATATGGAATTATATCAAGAGGAAAAACCCATAAAAATTCATGTCCTAGTATTTGTTTTCCAATTCGATAGACCTGAACAGAACTACATCAATAATATTAATAATACATTTAAAAACTTACTCCATGACAAATTATCATAAATTCTCTATACATTTATACCATTCAAACCAACAATGTTTGAACTCTGTTCAAACTAACACAGTTCTGTTTGCAGTTATTTGAACCTCATTTTCAAATACTCCATATATTACAACATGTACCGGTTCAATTGTAGCTTTAACAAACTTTATATCTAATCGTAAATTACCATTTTGAGGTAATTGACTCTGATTTAAATCAAAATCAGGTGCCAAAAAAAATGTGAAGAATGGATATTTGCTTTTAAAATCTTCAAGAGTTATACCACAATTAAGGTTTTTATCCAAATAACCCATATTTCTCAATATACTCTGCATATATGTAGCACAATAATTATCATTATCGAAATCTTGAGTATATGTTTCTCTATAATCACTATTTTTCGATAAAGTTAGCGATGTTACTCCAAAATTTTTGAAAATTGAGCTCGATGTTAAGTAGGATCCATTATATTGAGATTCACTTTGAAATGTTACCAATATAAAGTTGGGCATTCTTCTATCTCCAAATATTTGTTCCTTATAGAAAGAAGCTGAACCTTTAGCAATAGCAAATTGAACAATTTCCTTTGCTTTCAATGGATATATTGCATGCTTAGAATTAAGCCCCAATTGATGACCGGCTAATACAGAAGGCTCAACCCGAACTCTTCTGACCAATAATTTTGCATCAACTAATTGAAGAATTGGTGCTGTGGTAGCACTTGTTAGTGATAATGCCGAATCAGATCTTTTCAATCTAATGTATACATTAACACCTGGGAGTAAATATTTCGGTTGATCCATAAAACCGAGTTGTAATGATGAGCACATGGTAAATAATTTCGAAACTTTAATCCACTTTTTCCTATCATCATCACTACCATAACCCATAGGAGTTAAACATGTATTTTTAGTATCGCTATTGTAATTTATAATAGTTTCTATTAGAGCTTTGTGAATATATGTACTGTTACCACCCTCAATCTTAATATTATTAAATCCGAGAACTGCATCTTTAAAAAGCGTATGAAACAAGAAATTGTTTGGTATTACATCACTAGATTCACCCAACGGTTTTCTATCTTTATCTACAACTTTGATCTGAACAGTTAACAATGTATCATTCAAATCTAGATATTCAGTTTGGGAACCATTAATATAAAATTCAATATCGGTTCTACTATCCATAATAGAATTCATCTGGAATACATCTTCAAAGGCCCCCATTTCAATTACTGCTTGGGGAGATGGTCTATCAAATAAACACAATTTAGATTTACCACAAATCATTTTTGAAATATAGTTCCATGCTCTTTCATTCGTTTGTTTATATGTTTATGATGTCTTTTACGTTTTTGAGCCGGTGTTGGCGCTTCGCGTTTTTGAAACATACCTGCAACACTAGGTAGAACTTTCCCTAACTCGGATAATGCATTTGATTTCAGCGATGGTAATATTTTCTGCTCATTAATTATCACATCTTTAGCAGTTTTCATACCAAAACTACCAATGTGTTTAAGAATAGGAAGTGCAAATCTACCAATTGTTCTCAACCTTTGTTCGCCACCACTTTGGCTACCACTATACATACTAATAATATCGTTATTGGCCATCTAATTTACGAAAATGTAATGTCAAATGAGTTTTTGTATCTTTACTAAATTCAATAAATTTACCGCTATCATCACGAATATTTATTTCTATATTGTTTATACATGATGTTGATACCGGTAAGTACATGGGATTATCGATATTTATATTGACAACTTCATCCTGGTCATGTTTATCAACCCAAACAGATTTCAAAAAAGAAACCAAAGAATCACCAACAATTATAGGATCGATGATGTTAGTATATATGAACATTTGTCTATGAAGTTTTATTATTTTTGGTTTGCGTACACCAAAAGCACTTGCCCTATATGTTTGCTTATCTAATCCCAATGTATTAGCCAAATTCTTATCAAATGTAACTTCACAAATGTTATTATTCAGACTGAATTTGCATATTCCATCTTTAAGAAATTCAATAGTTTTAAATATATGTAAACAATTTAATGAAATATATTTATGTAATTCTTCAAGTGTTTCAATATATAATTCATTAGTAAATGTAAATGTATCTTCCACCTCATTAATATATGATACAGATATTTTGATGTTTTCGATCGTTACACTTTTCTCATCAAATGTTTTGAATCGTATTAGGTATTCAGTTCCAGGAACAACAATGCTAAGCTTATCCCAACCCATTCGCTTGGCATCCTCAATACTTTCAAACTTTATTGTAAATGGGCTAAAATCACAACTAACATTCAATCCATCTTTGAAAAACATGCCACTATTTTCATCTAAAATCTGATTTGGAATATGACAATATCGTTCAAAATTATTGATTGTGAAAATACCACTACAGGTTTTTGGAACACGCTTCTTGAATCAGATTTTACAATGACTATAAAATGGGAATGTATTGTACACAAATGTAAAGTCTTGCAAAGCAACTTCCCAATTTCCATGTAAATAAATGGGATTTTGAAGATCAACCATAAATTTAATTGCTTGATTTTCCGGATGGATTAGTGGGCAACTATTACTCGGTAAAATTGTATAGAAACTCATTTTACTAGGTCTTTTGATGATATCCATGAGGGTTTTTGATATCCATGCCATTTGACATAGTATTGTTTATCCTTACCCACCATTTTAGTTTTCAATATTTTCTGAATTCTGAACACTGTAGGTTTGGAAATAACTTGTAATTCCTGTTCATAGAATTTCTCTTGTATTAAATTGTTATCACTATCTTTAATAACATACATTACAGGACTCTGTTTAGTATTAATTTTAGTAATTTGAAATACCTCATCACTCCAATTACTATCGAAATTTTTGATGAAAGGCGAAGCAGATATTTTACTAATTCTAACGTGATCACCAACTTTATATTTTGGTTTTGTAATAGGAACTTTTTTAGACTGTACTCTTGTTTTTGAGCTGATATCTACGGGTCTCAAACCATTCAGACCTCGATGTGATGAATTATTATAACTAACAAGTATTTTCGGTAATACATTTATCCATATTTTATTACCTTGATGCACTAAATATTTCTTCAATCTATCCCTCAATGTCCGGTTAAATCTTTCAACATGTGCGGCTTTGTATTGAGAATGTACGGAATAATGATTTATTTTGAGACGATCCAAGATTTGCTTAACTTTACTATTGTAAAACTCCTTGCCTATAATAATAATAATAATAATAATAATAATAATAATAATAATAATAATAATAATAATAATAATAATAATAATAATAATAATAATAATAATAATAATAATAATAATAATAATAATAATAATAATAATAATAATAATAATAATAATAATAATAATAATACCTAAATCGGTTTGCAAATTGTCTGGATGACCATTTTTAAACATTGAGTTAATTGCTTTAGATATTTCCTCTGCAGATTTTGTCTTTGTTGGTACACCGCGAGCAAAACGACTGAAAACATCAATACACGTTAAAATATATTTATAATCCTTGTTAATCTTTCGAATAAGGTATCATCTCCATCAAATCCATTTGCCATAAATCATTAATACCGAATGTCTTATAAGCTCTTGTTGGAAATCTTTTCCGCATTGGTTTGTTTAAACTGTACGCAAGCTGATCTGACAACCACTTTTGCGTTTCCTTTTTCGACTTTGGGACTCTTTTCTTTAACTTTGCCACTCCACCGAAACCTGCTTCGCCTTCTTGGTTCGTCCAAATCTTCTCCATTACAACAAGATGATTTAAATTTTAATTTAACATTAGGTAATGATTGCCCCATCGTTTATTGTGATAATAATGATAATGCTAATGGTAACACTGCTTCGATAAAACCACCTTGTTGTTTATATATGATTTTTCTCATTTGCTTACGATTTTTATTATTTACTAGTGATAACAAAGGCTAGTTTTTTAGAATTACTGATTTTAATTTTACCTCTGACTACTTTTAATAGAATTTTGAGTAAATCATCGACAACAAAAGTTGGAAACGATTGTAAAATAGACATTTTTTTCATACTCGAAGCCTTTAACAATGCATTAAAATATGGGAAACTCCTATGATTTTTTACAATTTTAACTGTTTTCTTACTCTTTTTAATAATGTTTTTCGAAATTAGATTCATTGCAGGGTAATTCTCGGTTATTAGTTTTTTAGATGGTGTATAACTGGTTTTTGGTGGAACTTTATTTTTCTTTTTAATACTTTGTCTAAGTTTTCGGATATTTTTAAGCCTGGATTTCATAAACATTTTTACATGTTAAAGTTTTCAACTTTGTTTATATACCATGGCACCTTCTTTATTGAAAATATCGGTTTTTACCCGTAAATCATCATTGCATTGTTGTGTGAAATCAAGAAATATATATCCATGTGGTGATTTTGTAGCATCTTGAAATGCACTGATGAGAAAATTACGATTATTAGGGTATGCTTGTCGAGCAAGAAAATCAATAACTGTTGCATCTCTAGGATTCTTGAAAATAACTAAATATTGAACATTTAAATTCCTTGTTCGATGTGCACCACCCTGATGAAATAGATTTTGAGTGATAAAGATCACAGTAACACCAACATGTCTACTGATTTTTGTGAATAAATTATTAAAATCCTTTTCTTTATTAGCTTCCTGATACAAATCATCAATAATGATGACATCACCTTTCCTTATACGACTTGACCAGTTTTTATCGAAACCCTTTACTATTTTCATGTTTTTCAATTTACAGAAATTATCCTGAGTTAATCCATGTTCTTCATCTGCACCCTTATGCCAATAAATCTTGTTGAATTTTGTTTGAAATAAATTAGATTTCAGTAATTTACACACAAACATAGTTTTACCACTACCACTTGGGCCGACGATTTGATATACAGCATCATTTCTTAATTCCATTATTAATTTGTATAATTATAGGTTTTTGTTTATATTATATGATTTAATGAACTCTTCCTAAAAATCATATATATATATACATTAATATTTCTTTATTGTTTAATTATGTTATCAAATATAAATTATAAAGGAACTTTCGATGTATCAAAAATGACGTTTCCAAATGGTAAACCACAGAAAATTGTAGATAGGAGTGGAAAATATCCTATAATATTTTTCAAATCCGGCAAATGCAGAATCATGGGATGTAAGAAACCTTTAGATCTCAATAAATTACAATATAGAATAAAGAATATTAAAATACAGTCAATTACAGTTACCATGGATATAGGACAATCTATCAATCTATACAACATGTCAACAAAATGTCTTTGTATGTTCGAACCATAATTATTTCCTGCACCGAGGCTTTTAAAATACAACCCAATGTGTGTTAACGTGTTTGCTAGTGGCAAAATAGTTATATTAGGGGTGCGAAATCTAGAATACAAAAATATTGTTTGTGACATACAAAATGAAATCACCGGATTGGTCGATATCTGATTGGCTAATGATTGATTAAAACAACTTGCTTATTCATTTGATTTCATTTTTAAAATATTATACCATTATGTATGCTATGCCAAAGAAAAATATCGCTGAATACGGTAAATTTATCATTTTTATTTCATTTTTTATATTTTATTTAGACAAATTTGCCCCAATGATAATCGATCGTTTTATTTTTTATTATTATTCTCAAATAAAGGAGATTTTGAAGAATCAAGAGCCGTCAATGCATCAACAGCTAATATACAATGAAACAAGAATCGATATTTCCGATCTGATTAAGCAAGCTCTTTGAGACAATAAAATAAACCGAATGGTCAAGGAGATGGAAACGGAATACCCCTGCATTCTGGGGTGTAGCTGCTGTGATTTCCGATATCAACGCTATGTGGAATGGAATATTACAAATTCAATAAGAAATTTTCAAAAAATGAAACTTTTAAGAAAATAAAATGTATTTTATTTTTGTTTGTTTTGTTTTGGTAGTTTTATTTTAGTGTTGGTAATAATAATAAATGTTTTTGTATTTTATTTTGGTATTTTTATTTTGGTGATGGTAACAATAATAATAATAATAATAATAATAATTTTAGTAGTATAGTAATAATAATAATAATAATAATAATAATAATAATAATAATAATAATAATAATAATAATAATAATATTAATAATAATAATAATATTAATAAGAATAAGAATAAGAATAAGAATAAGAATAATAATACATTTTATATAGATGATATGTGTAAAATCATATACAAACTCAATGGGTTAATTCACATACAGTTTTCCAGTCACGCACTTATCTTGCAATTATCATGCACTTATCATGCATTGTCTTTGTGATCATGCATGATTCTAATTGGTTAATCATTATCTGTCAAGGGTATAAAAGTGCGTCACCACCTTATAAAGATCATAAATCAAACATGACCAAGAAAATAAGTGTCCAACCAGTTCAGATGTTCCACAATTATAAAAAGTATTTTTTAAAGGAGCCTATCAATATGCAATTGGCAAATCCAGTCAAACTCAATAAAACGCAATTTCAATTCCAATTTAAAATGCAATGAAAATGCTTTCTTTACGAGTCAATATACCAGATATTATGATGCATTTACAGAAATTGGATTCAAAGAACAGGAAAACTGGTATATAACAATAACAATCCAAGGATATAAAGCTGATCAAAACGATGTGCTTTCTCCAATCTGGAAAATTGTTACTGCTAGACTTTCACAGTTATTTTAATGTATAGTGTTTAGTGTTTAATAAATGTATTTATGTTTTCTTTGTTATTCATAAACAAAATTATAAGTAGTTTTAAAATAGTTTTAAAAATGATGTCTGAAAAAGGTAAAATATAAAATATAAATTAATTAATTAATTTCGTTTAGAATGTTTAATAAACTTTTTGTTTGATAAACTCGAAGAAATAACCGGTGTAAAAATTAGAGATATGTTGACTCTAGTTGAAGCTAGTGCATTCAATACCGGTATACCGGTATCGGTACTACCGGTAATACCGGACTTTTTTCTGGTACCGAAATACCGGTATTGAGTTGGATCAATACCGGTATTTCTGGTATTGGATATATAAAAAATATTTAAAATTATTTCTCAATTTTACTTAAAAAATATTATAATAATAAGGCATTGCTCTTTTAACCAAAAATAAATTAGACTTTCATAACTAAATTGACGAATGCAGGACTATTAATGGTTTTCCTGACTGTTTATGCAGAACTAAAAACTTCAAAATTCATGACCAGTTACAATTTTTCCTGACAATTTTTTGTTTCCTGACTATTTATTATTTAACTAGTATCTAAAAAGACAAATTCTCTATTATATCTTCAGTACTCATGCAAAAACTTTATGCCTAATAGATTATTAGGCATAAAGTTTTATAAGTAATTATGATAACGTTAAAAAAAAAACTTTCAAGTACTCGACAAACTAAAAGCTTAGATTTCCTAACCACTGGTAAAAATATGGTGGCTTGCTTAGCGTGTTTTTTTTTCAGAAATTTGAACTGATCAAATAATAATATAACAAGGTTTTTTGTTATTAATGTATTTTTATTTATTTATTTACTTTTCAATTTAAAATCATTGCAAATATTTTTTGACAACACAAAATTATTTTAATCTATCCACGAATATAACAGTGCCAAATATGCTCATTATTTAACTTATTATTTTAATTGAGTAAATTGTTCATTTATTTTCAAAATAAGCGCTTTTTTATTACAATAGCTACTTGTAGTGAAATTTTCTGGTTTTTTTAACTCATGCGTTGTTTTTTAGTAAAAAAAATATTTTTTCAATTAATGTTGTACAAATTACAACAGTTTCTTGTAACATTTGACAATTTATTATCTAGATCGTCATATAATTGGAAGTCTAAAAAACATAAAAATAATCAAGATTAAAAATAAGTAAAATTTTTATTTAAGAATGATTTAAAACTTAATTTTGATTTGGATATTTAAACATAAATCCCATTAACCAAATATTTCTAGTATGCGATGTGCTAGATTTAATTATTTTATTGACCCGAAATTTAAGAAACCTACTTTCAAATTCAATAATAACAATAACGTTAAATAATAATTCAATAGTTAAATTGAAAAAAAATGGCCACATGTTTCTATGTGCAGTCTTTCCGTCAAATCGTTATAATTAGGTATTCGAGTTCGAAAACTTAACCTGTTGTATCTTGTTGTTAAAAGTTCTTAAAATTTTTATCATAGCGCAAGAATTCACTTTTATTTACAATTCCGATTGATATTTATTTAAATAAATACGTCTACGTCAGCAAATTTGCATTTAAATAGTAAGTATTTTATTTCTAAACATATATTTGGGTACTTTAAATGAATTAGGTTCGCTTTTTATTTGCAGATTTTTGTTTTTTTTTGAAGCCAACAAGAAATAGACAAAAAAAGGGATTGTCAGAAAATAATATCAGATAATTTTAGTTTTTTTTTGGTAAGGAATTGAGTATCAATAATCAATATTTTATCTCAAATGGATAGTTTTATATTAATTTAATATTCAGAAACCCCAAAAATGTTTCAAAAAATATTCAAAGAGTTCAGCACCGGCGCACGAGTAGACGAAAATTCTGTGTGGTTTTATTTTCTGCGTGATAAAGAAAATCAACTTTCAAAGTGTAAGAAATGCGGCAAAGAGATAAAATCACATGGTGGCAGTACCAGTGGGCTCCATACACATCTAAGAACAAACCATGAAATTGACTTGCTAAAGAGAAAATCGAACCAAGATGCAGCATCGTCATCGGCTTTGTTTTCATCGGCTCCGTTGTCATCGGCCAAAAAACCCAAACCTCTGATCACCGATTTCTTACAAAATCAACATGACAAGTCGTTGCCTGCAGTTTTTTCTAGAATGACCGCCCTTGACGGACTGCCCTTTAGCGTATTTGCCACATCGGCTGAACTGAGAACATCGCTAGGAGCTCGTGGGTTTATTGTTCCGAAATCGGCGGCGACAATTCGAAATATGGTAGTAAAATACGCAAACACAATCAGAGAGACGGTCATATCCAATTTCACTCGTCTCCGAACGCAAAGGGTGCGATTCAGCTTGACATTTGATGAGTGGACGTCAATTAAAAATCGAAGATATTTAAATGTAAACGTTCACACCGAGGACGAATTTTGGAGCCTTGGATTAGCTAGAGTGGTTGGTTCACTGCCTGCTGAAAAATGCATTGAGTTGATTCAAAAAGTGTTGACGCAGTTTATGCTGAATTACGACGAAGACATTGTGTGCATTACTACTGATGGAGCTTCCGTAATGCAAAAAGTGGGACGGTTAAGCAATTGTGATCAACAGTTTTGCATTGTGCATGGCATTCAACTGGGTGTGCTAGACGTTTTGTACAAAAAACCGTCAACTTCTGCTAAAACAATCTTGAAAGGAAGCTCGAATGACGAGAGAAGTAGAGAAAACGAGGATGACGACGAAAACCTAACCAATGATGATGAAGAAGACTTTTCGGACGGGTTTCAAGTTGTGATGAGTGAAAAGGACGACACTATCCAACTGACCGATGAGTTGCAGCCGTTAATCGCTAAGGTGCGCACCGTTGTAAAATTGTTTCGCTGTTCACCGACAAAAAATGATAAAACGCTCGAAAAATACACATTAGACGAATTTGGTGAAGCTCTTCCACTAATATTCGACTCAAAAACTCGTTGGTGTAGCTTGCACACAATGCTCGCACGTTTCATGAAATTGAAAAATTGCATTCGCAAGTCGCTGATTGACCTTCAGTCAAAAATTGAGATAAGTGATAAGGAGTTCGACACAATTTCATCGGTTGTGGCATGTCTCGAGCCAGTAAAATTAGCCGTGGAAGCATTGTGTCGCAATGATGCAACACTGTTGTCAGCCGATACAACACTATTATTCATGGTAAATTACCTTGGAGACACGGAATTAGCTGTTAAATTGAAAGCTGCATTGGTGCGACGAATAAACGAGCGACGGACACCTTTTTCTAGCTTGCTACACTATCTGCACAAGGGCCATCAACGATATGAGAATTTGGATCCAGCGCTGTCTTTTGAGCATCTTAGCAAATCAACCATTGTAAATGCCATAGTTCAACTGAATGAGCGGCTCAATCAGCGAGCAGACGAGCCTCTCCCTTCGACCAGCGTTTCATTTGATAGCGATTCTGTTGACAGCACTGCAAACTTGTCAATGAAAGAAAAGCTTGACATGGCAATTTTGAATGATAAAAAGTGTAAAAATAAGGAAAGATTGAACGTTTCGAAAGATTTATCAAAAACAATCCGCAAGGAAATTGCAATTTTCGAAGAAGAAGGAACTCGTGGAACATATTTGCAAAACACCTACGAATACTTGAAAACTATAAAGCCAACAAGTGTCGAATCGGAGCGTGTATTTTCAGCAAGTGGCAACTTTGTTACCAAATTACGATCATCTCTTAAGGATGACACTCTGAATGCCCTTTGTTTCTTACGGGCGTATTTTACAAAGGAGAAAAACAGCGCAAAATGAAAAAAAATTGTTATTTTGATACAAAATAAAAAAGATCGTTGAATTTGTAAATTTTTACTATTTATTTGATATTTTAATCAAATTTTAATTTTTTTTCTAGCTTCAATACCGGTATTATACCGGTATTACCGGTATTGAAAAATTTCGATACCGCAATACCGGTATTGAAAAATTATACCGGTATTAAATGCACTTGAAGCATTGAGTAAAGAAGATTCGAGTTGTGATTCTGGATGTCAGAGTGATGATACTGAAATTGTTAATGATGGAGAAATTAATACTGAAATTATTAATGATTCTGAAGAAATTATTGATGATACACTTATTAATGATGAAGAAAATATTAATGATACTGAAGATACTACCGAAATTACTAAAGATGAGCCGACCGAATTTAAGAATTGTATTGACCATGTTATAGAAAATATTATGATAGAATATTGTGGTGATGAAGACTGTTCGTGTAATAATCAATAAATCTTTTAAAATGTAGTTTTTTATTAATAATAATAATAACAAAGAAATATTTATTAAAATCTATGATAAACTTTGTTACATAAATATAAAACAGATGCTCCAGTAAATAGTTTTAATAAAAATTTGCAATTTTCCATATAAATATCAGAGCGTTTGGCTTCTGCTGCAACTTGAATAATCGCTGTCTATCCACCGTTTGTTACTACCCACGGGTCAATTTTTGTTTCTATTACCTAAATAATGATAAATTAATAACAATATAAAGTAATATACCTCTATAGACCATTGGAAATAATTTTCATAGTCGGATCCAGATTTTAATATCATGTGTTTCATATACATTAATCCTACTATTATTCGCATCCATTTATTATTTTCATCGAACATGTAACTAAATAATGATTGGAATGCCTTCTTTCTCTCCAATGTTGGCAAATTGAGAATTTTTTCATAATCAAATGGTATGTCTTCAACGATTTTCTCGGTACGGTTTACCATAAATTTCATGTTTTTAGTGATTTCAATCTCCTTCACTATTATTAGAGACCAGCTCATTCAATAAAGTTATAAAAAATTTAGTTTCTGGCATTTTATAAAAATATTTGAAAGTGTAAGCGTATTTATACTATATTCGACCAATCAGAATCATGCAATACTAAGAAAATATGTAAAAATATATAATGGAAATGGCAATGATGATTTGTTGGCACTGTTAACTTCTTTCAAGCTGTTGCCGCCACTGTTAACTGGGTGTTGTAATTTCATTATACGATTGAACTGATCAGTTGTTTTATTAGAATAAAATTTTATACTATATTGAACTTGATTCATCATTTTTTCATTAAGTTTATGATTTTCTTTCAATTCTAATATTGATTTTCTTAATTCATTTTTGATAATACCAATGGTCTTATTTAAATATATAATATCATCATATAATTCGTTTTTAGCTCTTTTTAAAGTCTCATATGTATGTTCAAATCGGAATTCTAAATTACTCATTCTTTCAGATAATCTTTTGACTGGAGTTTTCAAATATCTAGGCCTATCTATCATATACAAAATATCCATCAATACTGCTGTAACAGGACATACACATCTTGTTGAATTTTTACCTTGAACGGTTACAACAATTGAGTTGACCATATTAAAAACTAATAATATTATTAAAATTTCTTTAATCATTTTCAAATCTATATAAATTAATATTTATTGTTTATATCTAAAGATTTGTATGTGTGTGTGTGTCTAAATTAGTATAAAAGTAATTGTTATTTCAATCTTTATCATTAAAATGATTGTACCGAGCGCAGTTCAATCTATGAATGAAATTAAACATTATGGTAATTTATTATTACTATTATTATTATTATTACTTGGTTTTTAGATGATTATTTTAAAGTTATTAAAGAACGTCTGGAATTCTATTATCCAGAAATACATGGAATCATGGATAAGCCACCATCAATAATTCCAGACTTGATATTCAATCATACATCAATATGGATATTTACTGTAATAGATGAGTTCCTATGGGATATCGAACAAAACAATTTGTCAAAAGATATGGAACCCGAATACCCTTGTGGTGATGGATGTCATTGCTGCGCTGCCAGATATCGGAAGTATGTGGAATGGGCTTTGAATAAAGCTCTTCGACAATACTACTATAGTAGAATTATCTCTTTATAATAAATTTGTTGTATATGTCTTGGTTTTCATTATATAGTAATAATGTTAATAATAATAATAATAATTATAATAATAATAATAATAATAATAATAATAATAATAATAATAATTATAATAAAAGTAATAATAATAATAATAAAATAATTTACAAAATATATACTACTTATAAAAATAAGTAGTAAATTAAAATTTTAAAATGTTTAAAAATAATATGACCTTGAGAAATTTTGAATGACCTTGACCTACTTTTCAATGACCTTGAAAAAATTGGATGAGTCATCCAATGACCTTGACCTACTTTTGAATGACCTTGAAAATTTTGATGAGTCATCCAATGACCTTGACCTACTGTTGAATGACGTTGGAAATTTTTTGATGAGTCATGGTCTTTGTTTCAATGACCTTGAAAAATTTGACGAGTCATCCAATTACCTTGAATGAGTCATGGTCTTTGTTTAAATTACCTTGAAAATTTGATGAGTCATCCAATGACCTTGAATGAGTCCTAGTCTTTGTTTAAATGACCTTGAATGAGTCATTGTCTTTGTTCTAAAAACTTGTACTTTTAAACTTAGAAAGAAAAAAATTTTGCCGGGGGGGTATGTGAGCTAGAGGGCCGGTATCCCACTACTCTAAACACGTTCTTTTATTACTCAAAACAAACAAAAAACATGTTAATCGATTATAAATTCTTATATTTAATTCTTATATTTATTTTAAGCTTTAGATATACCTTTTATTTGAACAGGTTTACCCACAATGGGAATCTCGTTCTTGGATTTTTAGTTCAAAAAAAATCTAAAGGAGGAAATGATAAAAATCATATTTATATTTAGTCTCCAATTTTGTAAGATTCACTAAAAGTACAAGTGGAATCTTTCGTTAATTTTTAATTATCCGTTAAATCCAAACAAAAAAACTAAATTAATAAAATTTGTCAACTTTAACCTTGAAGAGGAATCCTTATATCGTTTTTCATTCTGTTGGGCCAGAACACAAATGGTCTTGAAAATTGTTTAAATGTATCAGTAATATAGTACGAAAACCCAGCACCAAGATAACTTAAAATACAACATACAACATCAACTAAACACTCTAAAATTTAAGAGAATATAAATAAATATAAAATCACAAAACATAAAAGTAAAATAAAATAAATACAAAATTCATCAAGAACCGCAAGAAATTTACATAAAAATAGCATAATAACAAGAAAATTTGACAGAAAAACGACAAGTTATATAAAAGTAAAAAATTAATGGATTAAATGAGTAAAAATAAAATATTTCTGGTTGAATAAATACAATTAAAAATTTTAAAAATAAATTGCCAATTTAAATTAAGAAAATAATAAAAATTTAATTTAGATAGCACAAATAATTTCAAGGTTAAATTTTGTTTTATCGCAATAAAAATAGCACGCAAGGTTAAGGTCAAATTATAGGTATATATACTGATGTGTTTTGGCAAACTATCAACTTAATTTGAACACTTTTTTGCAGTATTACTTTGCAGTCTTATTTTTGGTTGGTGTGCATTACAACTGTGAGCCGTGCATTCAGGCAATTAACATTGGTAAGTGTTTTGTCTGGACACGATAACTCTCAGTTGTTGTGCATTGACTTATGATTTAAAAATGAATGTGTACCTGTTATATGAATGAATTCACTATGAATTTATTGATCGATAATGATTAAATGACTTGTGATGATACGAGTGGATAATGTTTATGCTAATTTATGAACTTCGAACTACTATGTGAGATGTGACATGCTGAATAAACTATTTTATGCATCGAAGATTTTATCCAATTTAGATGGTAATGTTTAGTTATTTATTTTTCGGCCCACAGCCAAAACACACCGCAGGATAGCAAACTTCACATAACAATTCGAAATGTGTAAGCGCAGGTTCAGCGGGAATCCAAACGTCAAATCATAGAACTAAATAGCGAAAGCAAGTAGCTCGAAAGTGGGACTTTTGGCTAGGCTTTCTTGCACTCAATCTCGATAAAATCGACATAAAATTTTAAACGACAATCGGCTCAAAATCCCTAACACCGAATAGTCTAGTAGGCACTCATTAAATACGATGTGAACACAAATAGATCATAAGGACAAAGAAAGGGAAAGGGTAGCGGGGAAAATTGCGAAATCGTTGCAACAGTTAAAATGAATAGCCATCGGAAAAGGATTGATCCAAACGACTAAAATCATGAAAAGGAATATTTTAAAAAATATGTAAGAACTAAACAAATTATTTTGAGTTGAGACGGAAAATATGGGCGGAATGCTGCGCAAATTTTCGGAAATAATTAAAATATTTATCATAAAACTGTAAAATAAGGGCGTAATGCTGCTCAAATTTTCCGGATTAATCAAAATACTCTATCGAAAATTGTAAAATAAAAGTGGAGTACGCCTCAATTGTTGGTATAATATTCTAATAAAACTGAGAAATAAGGGCGGATCCCTACTAAAAATTTAACAATAATAAGGATAATAGTAAGGATAATGGTAATTGTAATAATAATAATAATAATAATAATAATAATAATAATAATAATAATAATAATAATAATAATAATAATAATAATAATAATAATAATAATAATAATAATAATAATAATAATAATAATTATAATAATAATAATAATAGTAATACCAGTGACAATGGATTAGAATAATACATATATAGTGTTGGCGCAAAGGTTTGATTTTTATTTATTTTTTCTAGGGTATTTGTGTATCTACCACCTAAACGCCAGCAAGATTATTATTCTATCTCTCCTATGTACCCATGGTAATTTCCATGTTGCTACTGTACATAGAGGTTGAAAATTCATGAGCAGGTGAGCTCCATTTCTAGAACTACTCCTCATGATATTTTCACTTTCGGGTTCTGGACTGCCGATGGAAGGTCTTACGTCTTTCTCTTTCTATAATCTGGTCCTTACTCGTCTTTCAAAAATGCTTTCAACTTTATGTTCTTACACTATCTTATCCTTTCCTACTTGATTTTCCGATTAATTTTCTGACAATATTTTAAATTTTCAATACAAAACTTTATTCTCCCTTAACTAAAGTCGCACTTCCCGAATTTTTGATTTTTCACTGCTCACCTCGACCGACGTTTCCATCAGTCGTTGTGAGTCGTTTAACGATGCCCTGCGGGGAGGGTCCTGTGCCATTTTGCCAGGCCCCGTCGCGGACAGACCGAGATTTCAGACAAGCTCGACCCGCGATCGCAACTAGGGAACTCAATCCACCCACCGGATCGCCGATCTCCCTGCCTGATAACTATTACAATACATATGTATAAATAAGATTTTAGGGGGACTTGTCAGTGGCACCAAAAGATTCCACGACCATCCAGAATAAAATCAAAACTTTAACTCCGAAATATATATTTATACAAAATAACAGTACTTACAATCCACAGTCATGCAACCAGATTTGAAAAATTGGCATAAGTTGGCATAAAAATTTTCTACACAATCGTCTCTAAGAATTTTGTCAAAAAAAATTTGTCTGACTGACTGTCTAAAAGTCTGTTAGAATTTGTGAAAATGATTGCCGTATATATAGTGTTTTTGTGCCTGTGTGCGACCAATGGGCTATTTTTCGCTATTTTTAGGGCTTTTTAATTATTTTATTTATTTCGAAATATTTTTTTAATTTTTTATATATTTTTCTTTATTTTTTGATATATTAATATTTTATTGTTGGATTTTATTTTTATTATTATTTTCTTACAATATTATTTTTTAACCCAAATATTTTGTTTTCTGGTCGCCTCTTCTGCCTGTGTTTTTTCTAAACCTTATTTTGTAAGGTTTTGGCAGTTTATTTCTTTTCTTGTATGTTTCTGTCTGCAGCTGTAGGCTTTTTACGAATTTTAATTAATTATTTGTTTTTATTTAATTTTATTATATTTTTAATTTGTTTTAATTAATATGTTTTATTTTATTTTTGGTCTCTTCTTGCGGTGCTTGCTTATGTTACAGCAGCCATATTGACAATTTGCAAACGATATTAATTATTTTGTTTTAACTTATACAATTTTCACCTTTTTGTTTAAATCTGTTTTGCAATTTTGTTTTAATTTTGGCTCTGAGCCCAGCAATAGTAACTATGATAATGCTAGTAAAAATGATAGTGGACATAGTAGTGATAATAGGGATAAGGGTAAGAGAGATACTGTGAGGATATTTAACATAACAAATGGTGTTAAGGCCATGGTAAAAGTCGATAATACGAACAATGATAAGAAGGACTATGTGGAATAGACATAATGATAAATGATATAACAGTATGGATTAACCTTTGAAAGATATAGGAGAATAATGGGACCTAAAAATCGAAATTGAGCGCAGGCTTTCTATCGACAGCTCGTTGGACCCATGGATCGTTCGGTCAATTATAGCAATAGTAATAGCACTCACTTTTTGCGGACGATCAACCCACTCGAACACAGTTCAAACGTTGCTTAGCAACGGTGCCGGGTGGTAAGCGAAAATATTTGTAATGTGTTGCCTGGGTAACAACCATATAGTTTCAAAATCTCAACACCCAGAAACTCACCAATTCAATGTAATAGCTATTGCATCTCTTATGGTTCCAAACTGTCTCTCTACTAACCTGTTTGTGTTATGATGATAAAGACTTGATTATATTATTTTAATATGATGTGAGTTCAATAATTTTTATTTAAGTTATCATGCTGGATTAACAAAAAAATTATTCTGAGTTTTTGCCCAACATAACCTTTTACTCACCAATAAGTATTTGAAATTTAAGTCCTAAAAATGTTTTCAAGTCATTTGAAAATCTATTTCTAATTTTACAAAATTAATTTTCTTTAGATAAATATTGTTTTAGAATAAATAAACTTTTTAATAATTTCAAATCAATCATTTAACTTGTTTAAATTTTCTCAATATTTATTATTTCAAATATTTTTAATAATTACTTTTTGCAATGTTTTATGTAAAAGGCGATTCTAATTTCAATGAATCCATGAAAACAGCTTTTAAAGACATCGATCTTTTATGTAGTCAAGTTGAATTTAAGCAGGTTGAGATAGATTCTTCTGAGGATGAATTTGATCAAATTGAAGAAAGTATATCCATAGATCTAAAAACATATTCTCCAGCATCCAATTTTACCAGAAATGATTTTAATAATCTTGAAAAAAATGTAGAAAATATAAATTCTTTTCTAGAGTTTACAAGTGCTTATGTTATAAATAAAAATAGAGCCAATGATGTTGTCGAGTTAAAATCAGTTTGTACTAAGAGTTTTTTAATTGAAGAAGATTTATCGGATAAGGACATGGAATGTGAGAATATTAGTAAAGAAATAATTAATAACCAACAAAAATCTGTTAAAAATTCTTTTCCAAAATTTCATCGCAAAGCTAAAGTATTTCGTAAAAATCTCGATGAATGATATTTTTATGATTTGTTATTAAGTTTAAATATATTTGTTGTGAATTCTGTTATTTATCTTTAACATGCAGATTTTTCCACAAGCTTAAATCCTTTGATTCCATAAGGCCGCTATATTGGCTTTGGCGTCTTTAACCTGTTCCTGTAAACCAACTATAGATGCTTCAGTGTTTAACCTTTTGTTGTTAAACCAACTTTATTTTAATATGTTTTATTATTTTACTTAGATTTACACAACCACTAAACCTGAAGTCTTGTAGGTTAGTTTTATATTAGCGTTCTAAATATTTCAATTATTATTTAATAATATAATAAATATGTTTATACATCCTACTTGAAATTAAATCGAAAAATTGATAAAAACAATTTGATATGTAATGGCTTTCAATTACTTGCACAATGCACAGGTATTATTCCGAATTCACATTAATATACATGCGTTGTGTATGTTTCATACACATGCTCATGCTCTGACATTTGTGTTATAAAGGTTTCTGTAATGTACCATGAAAAACCACGTTTGTAACATAATTTTGTCTTTTGAAATACCTGCATTTAAGTTTCAAAATACCGGTAATACCGTGGCCATTTTTCGTCCCAATGCCGGTAACGGTATAACCGGTATTACATTCCCTACTTTGCAAACCATATCATTTTCGATAATTCTCTTTCTGATATAAGAAGCAACATTGCATATATCATTTGAAAGTTCAGCTTAAAAGAATTCTTATATGATTCAAATATTGTGTATCTCGTGGATTAAAAGAAGTATTTCACTATATCGTGATTTTATTGAAACGAGGTCTACAAATAAACTGCTTTTTGTTGTATTTTTTGTAGTTTGAGACTAAAATGCCTTCATCAGGCATTTTATCGACTATTTTTACCTATGGAAGATTATGAGCGGTGTAGAGTGGTTCCTTCGGCCAGACAACAACTTTGTCAATATAACAATAGGAGGTAACCATGTGGATTCAAAATCTTTAGATCTTGTTTGTTTCTAATGGCGCTGCTTTTGTCTTAAAAAATAATATCTTCAAGCTGCAAGAGTAATTTTCGTGTAATTGGTGGGTTTCTGGGTTTTGATATTTTGAAACTATATGGTTGTTACCCAGACAACCCCATACAAATATTTCCTTTGCTTACCACTCGCATCCGTTGCTGAGCAACGTTGGAACTGTGTTCGAGTGGGTAGATCGTCCGCAAAAAGTTAGCGCTATTGCTAATGCTATAATTGACCGAACGATCTCTGGGTCCAACGAGCTGTCGATAGAAGACCTGTGCTCGCTTTTGATTCTTAGGTCCCATTATTCTCCTATCTCTTTCAAACGTTAACCTATACTCTCATATCATCTATCTTTATGTCCATTCGCTTGGTCCTTCTTATTATTGTCCATGTTGATGATTTTTTATGGTCTGTAAACCCTTGGTTATGTTAAGTAAACACAGTACATCTCTTACCCTTATCCCTATTATAACTACAATGTTCCCTATTATTATTACTAGCATTATCATTGTTGCTATTATATGTATTACCTTTATTATTATTTTTATTACTATAACTGCCATTATATTTATTGTTAACTACAATGTTCCCTATTATTATTACTAGCATTATCATTGTTGCTATTATATGTATTACCTTTATTATTATTTTTATTACTATAACTGCCATTATATTTATTGTTATTACCACCATGATTATTACTACTATTACTATTATCATAATTATTATCTTGCATATTCAGATTTCTCGTTTGTTGTCTTTGGATTCTCTTTTCGATTAGTTCTCCCTCTGAAATTTTATTAACCATTAAAATATCTATTACCTCTTGTTCGATTGACATCATTCCTATTTCTATATTGTCTCCTGTTGTTTGTATAGATTTTGACTCCAATACTTTACTTTTCACGTTTATTTAAAGTTCCTCTTTCTTGTCCTTTTCATTATTGTTTAGCCCTTGTTGTAACATGTTTATTTTCGCTTTCCTTATCGATTCTCTTTTCGATTTTTGTAGTAGTACCCTCGTATTTTGATATTTTCGATATCTTTTATCGCTGTTTTTTTCTGCTTTTTCGTCGTCTATCGTTCGGTGAACTCTTGAATTATCTTTATTTTTTCTTTGCTGCTCGATTCTTGCTCTGATTTTATTTTGTCCTCCTGAGTTTCATCTTTCTTAATCACGTCATTTTCTTTGTCGTTATTTTCGTTATTTATTGCCATACCATCCTCGCTGTTGACAACACACTGCTCCGCAGTGTGGATTTCTTTTGTATTGACTATTTTCGACATATTGCTTCTACTTGATATTTAATTTCTGTTCATCCGTCTTTGTCGAATTTCTTGGATTTTCTCTCTTTGTAATCTCTGCCATTCAATTTGTTGCTGTTCCAGATATTTTCTGGTCCATTAATATCGAACATCATTCATGTTTCTCCTCGTATTACTTCGTTGTCTTTGATTTTTTGCGGCTATTCTTTGAATCATACCACCTAATTGCTCACTCTCTTGTATTTGATTGCTTTGTGTACTTTGACTATAATTGTTCGGTTTTGGTTGTCTCGATTTTCTCTTCATTGGACAGTTTGCAGCTATGTGTCCGTTTAGGTTGCAGTTATAACAGGTTCTACTCTCGAATCTTGTGGTTGTCCTTATTATCGTCATATCTCTTAAATGTCTAATCTCTTGTGTTGGGTTATTTTGTGGACTCTTCCTGAATTGGTTTGGTTTTTGTTGACATTGAATTCTTCTCATTCGACAATTTAAAACAGATTATCATTTCTTCTCCTACGTTTCGAGTAGGGTTCATTAATATGGGTTGTTTGTTGATACTTTCTGTACGAAATCTTCTATCACATCATTGGTAATTCTTTAGTTGATAACCTCGATCAGTTCTGCATCCTTCTTTTGAATAGATATCACATACTCGATTGTAGTTCGCGTTGTTAATCCTGAAATAATTATTACACTTTATAAATTTACCTCTATTGTCTTGAATCCTCTTAACTGGCATATCGCAAATTCGTGATCATTTTTTAATGTATTGATTGGTTTGCGAATAAATATCTTTCGTTTGTCTCGTTGCTTCCATCGCTATTTTTATTGGTTCTAATACTCGATCTTTTAACTCGGTTTGATCGTTTTTTCTTTCGACTCTTTCTTCCATTGTGGTTAATATTTTCTGTTTTCGTATGATTTTCGTTTTCCATGTTTCAGTTACGTTTGTTTCGACTGTTTTCTTTTCCGAATTTTCCGTTTCTTTTTCGTCATTTAAATATTCTTAGTTGCATTTTCTTTCTGAATACATCTCCTGTACATTACTCTTTAAACTCGAAAATATCGGTTCTCGGCTCCGCATTTCCGGTTCATCTCGTGTGATTTCGTACATTGTTGATTTTCTCAAATATATTTCTGTTATATCCGTAATTTTACTTTGCAACTCTTGGTTCATTTCTTCTCGGAGTTTTTCCATCTCTTTACTCGTACTTGTTTTCAACTGAATTGTAATTTTTGTTTCGGGTGATTTCGCGTTATTTCCTTTGTCAGTTAACTTTCCAATTAACTTATCATATTCTTCAGCTTTTGTTTCCAAGCTTTCTAATCTTGTTGTAATCATTGGTTCTGCTGTCGCTACTGTATCAAATTTTCTATCTGTTGCTGCTTTTCACTTTCTCTGACTTCCAATAAAATGGTCTATTTTTTTTTATCCTTGTTCTCCGTTCGTTTCGGTATATTCTCAGTTTCTCTACTCGATGGTTTCCTTGATTCCAGTTTCTCGTAACTCGTTTTCTTGATTCTATCTTGGCTCTATTATTCGTCGTTTACTTGATCTCTTTATTCCATGCCAATTATCTAAAAATAAATAACACTTCTAGTATATATTATTCTACATAAATTTCCGCATTAATTTTATCGTATTACTCTCATTGCTTCTCCTTATTTTAATTCTTTTTGCTGCGTCAACTTCTTTATCTTTTTTAATTTTTTGTCTTTTCATTTAAGTTTATTTTAAATTATCTATAACTCGTATCAATTATCTATTTGTTTCGTCTAAATTATCCTTATAGTCGTATCAATTATCTATATTGTCGTATCAATTAACTATTTTAATCAAATAAATCATCACCATCATATCAACAATCGTCTCGTTAACTATTCTCCTTTATCTCTTTATCATTGGTCCAAAAATGTTTCTTAATCTCTATTCACTATGGGCCTTTTTACTTAACTAGTCTCGTCCTTTATCCTAAACTTTATCCGCCATTGCTCTATGAGCCTTTTTATTTAAATCTTCTTGTCTTTTTCCTTAAACTTTATTCGCTGTGATCGTTTTTCTTTTGATTCATCTCCCTTCATTTTTAAGTCTATTCTGAATATTCTATATCTCGTAATAATTATCTATCGACCTCGTATCAATTATCTATATAGTCTTATCAATTATCTATGTGGTCGCATTAATTATCTATAATACAATAATAAAATCATTATACTCATACTCTCATTCAATCTGTAAATTATTTTTCCTATGTCTCATTGATTTAAAAATCGTTTACTTAATCCTCAGTCGCTCTATGACCTTATCATTCCGTTGGCTCTCTGGGGCCTTCGTCATCTTATTTCTAACTGGCATTCTGTGGCCTTCAATCTCTAATCTCATTTCAACTGGCACTCTATGGCCTTTAATATCTAATCATAATCATATCTCATCTGGCACTCTATGGCCTCTAATATCTAAACATATTGTCTCATATAATCATATCTTATTTAATCATAATCATATCTCAACTTTAATATCTAATCATATCCTATTTAACTATAATCATATATCATCTTAAGTATCTAATCTTGATCACATCTTTACTGTTATAACCATATCTTATTTCAAGATCATCTCTTATCTTTAACATCTAATCATAATCATATCTAATCATAATCGTATAATATCTGTTCTCGTCTTTAATCATAATCATATCTCATCTTTAATATCGGAGTTGAGTTTCATCAGTGACTTTTGGGTGGGTTTGAGGCCTCACACTGACTCTCAATCCATGGCGTCTTTTGTCTAGCGCATTTTACCGGTTACGCTTTCCTCACCGCCACTCGGATATTTGGTACTCGGTGTGGTACTCGATGTTGTACCAAACTCCTCGCTGGGAAAACTAAAAAAAACATTCCCTCAGTACTCGGTGTGGGATCCGGGTTGTGTACCTCGGAGAATATAAAAGTATGGAAATGCCTAGACGTTCAATCAAGTTCCAAAAACGGTTTACTTGATTTCCCGAAGAGTGAAAAGAAAAGGAAGCAATAAATGGGCGCGGAAAATTCTTAATAAATCTATCTAATACCTGCCCGCTCTCCCGTCAGATTTCCGGCACAATTCGGCCGCCCTGATCTGATCCTTAGTAGGTCCTTTCGAGTATGAACCATTTACCGGTTAGTTCACATCTCACCTACCGTTTGGTGTCCTCGATACTCGGTGTGGGATCCGGGTTGTGTATCGAGTCCCGCCCAGCAATAAAAATATTCATTCGATACTCGGTGTGGTATCCGGGTTGTTGTATCGAACGGTTCAGCGCCACCAGTCCCTTGGCTGATAACATCCTGAACACGACAGTCCGTAGCTGTCCTCTTGTGCCTCACCACCAGCTAGGGAAAAAAAATGTCTCTAGGTACCTTTACTAACTTTTCAGCTTTCTTACCGGTATCTAAATCTTGCGCATTTTCAATTTTCAATTTTTATTTTTGGTTTCCCCTTCACTTTACCAACTCAAAAATTGTAGTAATCGCGTTGGTTTGTTCCCCAGAGAGGTGATCAATCTCTCGCCAGGAACTCCCCAACATTTTCGACGGATCCTACTACCTTCCTCTCCTCGGGTTGATCAAGGTTCCCCATCGGAATAAGCTCGGTTTTAAATCTTACTTTCCAGTATTATTTCCATATAATATAAATAACATTACAAAATATGCTAACAAAATGATGCATCGAAACTTTTACCGTACCTTATGTGTGATTTTTCAGCTTTCACTGTTTAAGTTGTGTTTTACTTGTCCACTCAGAATTTATTTAACGGCTTTTTTTTTTTTACCGCTGTTCCTATCTAATTATTATTTACATGGTTCTGAAATTTATTTACACGACATTTACACGACCCCTTTTTTGTGGTTTCCCCTTTTCTAATCGCTTTATCCCTCGTGATTTCCACCTTTTCCCTGTTTTTATTATTTTAATTTTTATTTAATTATCTATTTTTTATATTCTTATTACTACTTCTACGGTTTTTTGGATGATATTTACACGATGATTTCCATTGATTTGTACAACCTACCCATACTTTTATTTTTATTTATAGTTTCCTGTTTCTTTGATTCCTACTCTACAAATATTGATAATTTTATCCCCACTTTCCTGTTGAATCGTTTCATTTTTGAAATTTTTGTGTATCTAATATTTTAATTTATTTGCATATATTGATATTTTCCTCTCTTATTACAATACTCGTCATTTATATGTTTTCTAAACTGTTGTTTTGTTTCATCATATTGTTGGGGTTGTCAGTGACTTCGAATAGAAATTATTGTTGATCTGACTCCAAACGTGCTTTAAACACCAGTAACGAACTCCAAACGATATAAACTTTATTGATTAATACACTTTGTCTCCACTGATTTACAAAAATATTTACAATTCACTTTCAAAATTTTTAATTTCTTCACAATTCTCTGAATTCTAGAGTATTCGAAGGTTTTGACCCATTGTAACTTTTTATCAAAAGTTCACATGATGATAGTTCTATGGTAATTTTTGATCGTCTTATTATTCTACACAATATATCAAAAATAAAATTTTTTGGCCAAAGTTGTGACCCTTTATAACTTTTTATCTAAAGCTTTGATGACTAAAGTTCTATTGGCAATTTTGCTTGTTTCGTCGATCTCTACAACATATCAAAAATTAAAAATTTTGACCAAGGTTTTGACCCTTTATAACTTTTGACCCAGAAGTCAGACTGCCATACTTCTATAGTAAATATTGCTCAGCTTCTCAAGCTCTACAACATATCAAAAATTAGAATTTTTGAAGGTTTGACCCTTAATAACTTTTTATCCAAAGGTTGGAAGATCCTAATTTTATCACCACTTTTGCCATTTCATCGTTCTGTACAACATATTAAAAATAATTTTTTTGACCAAAGTTTGAGCCTTTTTAGCTTCGAACCTTTAGAAGATATGACCATGGTTCTATTGGCAATTTTATTAAGCTCATTCTTCTCTACATAATATCATCGAACTGTTTTCTCATCGTCAATAAGTCGATCGTTTTCCTTCGTTTGTTGTTAACTTCCATTCTTTAGTTCACCCTCTCTCCGTGGTCCGACAAAATGTCGTTCCGACATTTCTGTTTAATAATTAAACATTTGGTTTTATTTCCTTGGGTTCTTTGCAAAAACAATCATGTTTATCCCGGCTGAGCCCCCAAATTTGTATGGTGAGCTAGTCGTTTATTTCATAACGTATACTCTTAATTTGTAGTCAGTTTGGTCGTTTTTCATCGTTTATTACAGTTATTGTTCTCCACATATTTCATCTCTCTAGGTATCGACAAAATGTCGTCCCGACATTTCTATTTAATACCAAGATTTATATTTCGGTTTCCTTTGGTCTTTTGTAAAAACAATCATGTTTATCCCGGCTGAGCCCCCAAATTTGTATGGTGGGCTAGTCGTCAATTACTTATTCTCTTAATTTGTAGTCAGGTCGTTCGTTTTTCATCGATCTTTAAAATTTCTCATCGATCTTTACAATCGATCTTTACACTTTTAAGTTCCACATATTACATCTCTCCGGGGTTCGGCAAAATGTCGTCCCGACATTTCTATTTGAAAAGATAGTTCTGTAACCTGTCCCTTGTCGTTTGTTTGCACACGAAAATCATTCGATCCCGGCTGAGCCCCCAAATTTGTATGGTGGGTTTCTGGGTTTTGATATTTTGAAACTATATGGTTGTTACCCAGACAACCCCATACAAATATTTCCTTTGCTTACCACTCGCACCCGTTGCTGAGCAACGTTGGAACTGTGTTCGAGTGGGTAGATTGTCCGCAAAAAGTGAGCGCTATTGCTAATGCTATAATTGACCGAACGATCTCTGGGTCCAACGAGCTGTCGATAGAAGACCTGTGCTCGCTTTTGATTCTTAGGTCCCATTATTCTCCTATCTCTTTCAAATGTTAACCTATACTCTCATATCATCTATCTTTATGTCCATTCGCTTGGTCCTTCTTATTATTGTCCATGTTGATGATTTTTTATGGTCTGTAAACCCTTGGTTATGTTAAGTAAACACAGTACATCTCTTACCCTTATCCCTATTATAACTACAATGTTCCCTATTATTATTACTAGCATTATCATTGTTGCTATTATATGTATTACCTTTATTATTATTTTTATTACTATAACTGCCATTATATTTATTGTTATTACCACTATGATTATTATTACTATTACTATTATCATAATTATTATCTTCATTGCTACAAATACCATTATTATTATTATTATTATTATTATTATTATTATTATTATTATTATTATTATTATTATTATTATTATTATTATTATTATTATTATTATTATTATTATTATTATTATTATTATTATTATTATTATTATTATTATTATTATTATTATTATTATTATTATTATTATTATTATTATTGGTTGTCCCAGTAACGCCATACAAAATGATACTAACCGCCACTTGGCACCCGTTGCTAGGCAACGTTGGTAATGTGTTCAAGTGGTGGATTGTCCGCAAAAATTGAGTATTATCGCTAGTACTGTAATTGCTCGGACAACCCTCGGGTTCACGAGCTGTCGATAGAAGACCTGTGCTCGCTTTTGATTCTTAGGTCCCATTATTCTCCTATCTCCTTCAAATGTTAACCTATACTCTCATATCATTCATTGTTATGTCTATTCTCATAGTCCTTCTTCTTGTTGTCCATGTCGAAGATTATTCTTTGGCCTGTACACCCTTTGTTATGTTAAATACACCCACATTATATCTTTCATCCTTATCCCGATTATAACTACAATGTTTCCCATTATTATTACTAGCATTATCGTTGTTGCTATTATATATATTACCTTTCTTAATTGTTGCTACTGTTACTTTTATTATTGTTTTTATTACTATAACTACCATTATATTTATTGTTATTACCACTATGATTATTACTATTATTATTATTATTATCATAATTATTATCAATCATTATTACGAATACCATGATTATTATTATTATTAATATTATCATTATTATTATTATCAATATTATTATTATTATAATTACTATTACCCTTATCATTATCGTTATATTTATTAAGATTTTGTAGGGATCCGTCCTTATTCCTCAGCGTTAAAAATTGTTTATTGATATACAACATTAGCCGTAGTCCATCTAGATTTTTCGGTTTTCGATAAAGTATTTTTGTAAACTAGAAAATTTTAGCAGCGTTCCGCCCTTATTTTACGGTTCATCCCTATTCTACAGTTTTCGACAAAGTATTTTCATTGATTCGGAAAATTTGAGCAGCGTTCCGCCCTTATTTTACGCGTTCCATTTTTGCGTTACTATTTTTGTTAAGTATTTGAATTAGTTCGGAAAATTTGAGCAGCGTCCCGCCCATATTCTCCGCCTCAACTCAAATTAAATTATTTAATTTTTATTTAAAAACATTATTTTCATGATTTTGGTCGTTCGGATCAATCTTTTTCCGATGGCTATCCATTTTAACTGTTGCAACGATTTCGCAATCTTCCCCGCTACCCATTCCCTCTTTTTGTCCTTAAGATCTATTTATGTTCATATTATAGTTAATGAGTGCCCACTGGACTACTCGGTGTTAGAGATTTTGAGCCGATTGTTGTTAAAAATTTATGTCAATTTTACAGGAAACGGATGGTGAAGGAGTAGCCAAGGGACTACTCATTTACCCTCCAATTTCCCCTATGTACGGATAATATTGACGTTCCAGCTCCTGCGTTCCGCACGCTGAGCCTTCACGGGTACATATCATTGGCGATTTTCCACGCTCTTACACAAATCTGTACTATGTAGATTTTGCTTTCTTGCGTTATGTGTTGGCTGTGGGCCGGAAAATAACAAATAATATTTTACATAGCATTTGAAATAAAAGTTTCGATGCACTAAGGCTGTAGATATAAAATATTTATTCAGCATATTACATCGGCTACATACATTTGAAATTCATTGTATCCATTCCATAAAATTTACTTCAAAAATCCCATAAATTTAATTCGATAAATCATCTATAAATTCAATTGGAAAAACAAAATTATCCATAAATTTAATCTGAAAAATCATCCATAAATTCAATTGAAAAATTACCCACAAATTTGATTAAAAAAATCATCCATAAATTCAATTGGAAAGACAAAATTATCCATAAATTCAATTTGAAAAACAAAAATCATCCATCAATTCGATCTGAAAAGTCATACATAAATTCAATTGAAAAATTACCCATCAATTCCCTTCGAAAAAATCAATTAATAATATTGCACCAGTTGAGAGTGATCGTGTTCAGGCAAAACACTTACTTGTGTTAATTACCTGAATGCACGGCTCTCAACCAGTTATACAACCAGTTATAGAGTTCTGTAATGAAATTTTTTCTCCGAAAAATAAGACTGAAAATTTGTGAAAACACATCGGTATTTATACCTATAATTGGGCCTTAACCTTGCGTGTTAGTTTTATTGTGATTAAACAAAATTCGACTTTGAAATTATTTATGTTATCTAAATTAAATTTTTATTTATTTCTTAATTTAAATTGGTAATTTATTTTTAACATTTTTAATTAAATTTATTCATCCAAAAATATTTTATTTTTATTCATTTAATTCATTAATTTTTACTTTTATATAAATGGTCATTTTACGGTCGGGCATCGATGTACATAAACCAAAATAACATAACTGTAGATTAACAATCTGAAAATATTGCTGCAAAACATAACTGAAAATATTGCTACAAAACATAACTGTAGATTAATAACCTGAAAATATTGATAACTGTAGATTAATGATCTGAAAATATCTGAAAAAAAATCACACAACAAAGTAAGATTTATAAAAAATGTGCATCTTAAATTTGGTTGAAATTAATACTACAAAGTAGTAGTTGAAAATTTGGGAAAACACATCAGTATTTATACCTATAATTTGGCCTTAACCTTGCGTGTTAGTTTTATTGCGATTAAACAAAACTCGACTTTGAAATTATTTATGTTATCTAAATTAAATTTTTATTTATTTCTTAATTTAAATTAGTAATTTATTTTTAACATTTTTTAAATAAATTTATTCAACCAAAAAATATTTTATTTTTATTCATTTAATTCATTAATTTTTACTTTTATATAAATGGTCATTTTACGGTCGAATTTTCTTGTTATTATGTTATTTTTTATGTAAATTTCGTGCGGTTCTTGATGCATTTTGTATTTATTTTATTTTACTTTTATGTTTTTGATTTTATATTTATTTATATTCTCTCAGATTTTAAGGTGTTTAGTTGGTGTTGTATATTGTATTTTAATTTATCTTGGTGCTGGGTTTTCGTGCTGTATTACTGATGCATTTAAACAATTCTCAAGGCTATTTGTGTGCTGGTCCAACATAATTAAGAATTTTTGGTTTTCAAAATATTTGAAAAAAAGAGACTTTTGGGTTGCATTACTTATTATTCATTTAAGTTTCAAAGAAATTATATTTCCCAAATGTATTTATTTCTATTGTGATACTAATCTAACTAAAAGCATCATTTGATGACATTCTTAGGACCCTGAATTAACTGAAACACGAAGACAGCGTAAGGATAATGAAACAAAATATACTTAGATAATTTATTAAAAAACAAGAAAATTTTTTATCATTTACAGTTGTAAAAACAAATCACAAAGAATAATAAATGGACTATTTTGGCGCCCAACCTCGCCCCTCCAAAGGCCAGAACAGGTGGGGTTTTTTCGAGAAAACTGTCCTTTTAAGCAAACCCGTTTAACGAAATCAGTTTTCAATCGTTCTACTTTATTCCTAGCAGACTTTATGGCTATATCTATATCTAAAATATTTTATTGAAAATGAGAATTTTCTTCAAATGTGGTCAAACGCTTATTTCGATAGTGTAGCTTCAAATTCTTGATAATTCCACGTCCATTGATTGTGTGATTAATGTTGTAATAAGTGATAAAATAAAAACATTTTCTGATTCAACTGCCGTATGTACAGTATATACCATTCTACAATTTATTTTATGTAAACACTTCTCAAATATTATTTATAAACTTTTTATTTAAATTCATATTAGATATGTTTAAAAGTACTAATTTAACAAGAAAAAATTCATAATTTAACAAAACATAAATCTTCTGCTCGGCATTCGTTTCCAGAAAAGGCCGGTTTCATCAGCATGTCATCTCTGATCCGGAGTTTATCCACCACCTGTAATTATTTTATCCAATTTTGGAAGACATGATTTAGATGCCTCTTCATTTGCAGATGTCATCTGCTTGATGATATTTCCGTCAACTGGTATTCGTTTTTGTGAGCAATCCTCCAACCATATTACCAGAGCCTTCTCCATTTTCTCTTTTACTATGTCTCTTGGGTATGATGATGTATGAACACTTAAACTTGTTCCAGCAATAATGGATTTTCTAATAAGCTTCTTCATTATTTTAGGGTTTTTAAGCTAGATTCTTTCAAACTGAAATATTTTCCTACAGAAGTTTTCCTTATAGTATTAACATTGATAGCTAAAAAGAAAACGAAAATCTATTACTTTGAAAGTTAAAATTTTGGATAGACTAGGGTTTATAAAAATAATCTATTTGGAAATAATAAGAGTGAGGATAATTGTAAATATTTTGATTTTCTCACCTCAGAATTAAACTAAAAATTTAGAAAATTAAAATTAATAGAAAAGATATTTAAAATACATCAATATTTTTTCTTGCAAAAAATTAATTTTTTTCATATTTCGGAATTTCGTTAAAATCAAACAGCGAAAAAAAAGATTAAGTTATATATTTTTATTTGCATGGTTTTCTCCTTTCTGGTATTTTAGTTCTAAATCATATTCACTCAGATTAACTAGCCATGCTTTAAATTGAGAATGTTTTGAACCATAAGTTATAATAGATTCCTCTGCATCTTCTTTAACTTGACTTAAAGCCAATCCAATATCGAGTATAATGGATCATAATCCAGGAACATATGTCTAAGTTATATGTTCCACATTCTCTTAGATAGTTGTGAATAAGCACAACTTTCCTTCAGTGTATAAATGCATTCATTGCATTCTTTAGTCAAAATTATATCTTTATAACATTCATATATTGCAGCATATCATGATTTCGAGATTATAGCATAGTTTTTAAAGAATCTTCTCCAGTAGTTCGATAATCTGAGAAACGATGTTAATGGTTTCGAACATTTTGGTACTTCTGCTTTCCTAATTTTTGACGTTTGAAGGGTTAGCGGGATGTATGTTGGATATGTCTGCTATCACATTTAATTGATACTTTCTTCAATTATTTATCAATCGAATTTAAAAATACTTCGTAAAAAAGTTCTTATTAATAAATATCGAAAAAGTGTATAAAGTTAGAAAAACTCAGAAGAGGAAACGTAAAAAAGAAGACCCTAAAACGACCTTGATCTACTTTTTAAAAATTTTAGATTATATTTTTTCTAGGGGAGGGTTGTCCTATATCTGACGGGTTCACATAATACTACTATTGCACTTATCGGATCCGAGAGACAGACCAGCATCGGAAAAAATTCCTTTCCAGTCATAGTCTAAACAAATTCTGATGAAACCATCTTTCTTTCCTACTATCACTAACAAGAAATTTCAAGAAGTTATACGCCATATTATATTTGATTATTTAATTTCTATTATCAGGTCTTCCAATTTTTCCTCGAATTGTATTGGTTGACACCTTGAATGTTGCGTTATTACATCTCGTGCCGTAAATTAGTAAATTCTAGATCAAATTTTGAGACCATGAAAATTTTGCCGTATTTCCTGATCATTCCTTTTATAGATGAAGTTTCTATATTATTGATCTTCACCAACTTTAATTCCAAAATATTTCGTTTTATCAATACCACTGTACTGATCACACATTCATTGTAAATTTTATATAAAAATGATTAATATAAGTAGAAAATTAATTTAATTTAACACTAATTAAATTAATTACCGGTCTTTGCAATTTAAAAAAATACAAAAATTTAGTAAAATTAAAAATAAAACCAATTAAAATAAAGTATTATAAATTTGTTTATTCTAAAATTTTTATAGAGCGATATCGTCATCGTCATCAAATACTGTTTTTCCAAATCCCATTCGGAAAGTTGTTGATTTGCTTCCAGTTCACATATCTTATCCTCTTGTTTTATCTTATCCAGCCTCTCAGCATCTTATTTGTTATACCAGAATCTCTTGATGTTTTACCAACATTATTATTAATTGTCTTAAAAGTTCACGTACCTTGAGCTCCACTTTTATGATATATGACTTTCTATGCATAAATATATACAAATATAAATCAATGAATTTTAATTAAATAACTAAATTTTCATTAACAATAAAAATTTCTCTGCACGAAAACAAAGAAGGTTATTTTAATAAGAAAGTTTAAAATAAAAAATCCGCAGAAATAATTTCCTAACCCTAACCCATTGTCTTATTTTCGAAGAAAACCGGTCATCACTAAATTAATTCAAACTAAGTAAATATAAAAATTTATATTTATTTATATTTTTATATGTTGCAATATTTTGAAAGTTTCAATTTCGCCATTTATTTCACCATGTTTAATAAAATATACAAAGAAATTAATTTCAACAAAGAACTAGAATATACAACTGAAGTCAAGCAAATAAAAGAAATTACTGAAGCTAAAAATGCTTTCGATCGTGATTAAATAAATTTAGTTGTGAAAATCACTACGTTGAAGGGCTGGTTTACTTATTTCTTCCACAAATTCATTCACATGAATGTTAATGAATTTCGAATCTAATAACACATTTACTTTGTAATATTCAACGTTATTTTACTCTAGCTTCTTTCGCCTGCTACATCTCTTTTTCTGCATTTTCGATTCGCCACTCATTATATATTTCCAAATTTATTATCTCCACTGATGAAATTAAACACATACAGCCACTGATGGTATTTTTTCCATCTTCTGTTATAGTACTATATTTCTCATGGATATTGTATCTATCTTTTATTTCGTCGTGAGGTATCGTAAAATTCTGACTGTCAGTGGTATAATCTCATTTTACAGATATTTTTTGCTATTGTCCGAAAACCTTTTTCGTAATAAAAATAGTATCAAAACCCATATTCCTACTTGCCACATATCAGACATCATACCTTCTGTTCCATTTCACAATAGCAGAAACAATTTCTTACTGTTACATTTCGATACCATAATGGAGAAGTATTCTATTTTCTTTTTAGTGTTTTTGCTATATTCTTCATGGAGACTGTTGGTAGCTTGCTTCCTAGACCATTTTAAATTCTCTCGTTTCTAAATATTTTTCTAGTCGTCCTTGATGGTTTTCTACACTTTGTCCTGATTTGCGTTTAGATAGTCTTTTACTGAGTATTCTGCTACTCTCTAATCGAACCTCTCTCAGTAACATTAGCCTATGTTCTTTGACCAATAGATTTGACAGATCCTGCTTTATTGCATTAACTTTCCAAAGTCTTCGCAAGTTCTCAAGTTTCTTCAATTTTCGTTTCTGGCTTGTCAGTAATATTTCTCTTTATTTCGCATTACATGCTATTTTTGCAATAAGATCTTGAAAATTTTAAATGAATGTCATAAACTCAATTGTTTATAAAATAAATAATTTTAATTATACTTGCCATGCTAATCATGTAATTTTATATAATATGTAATCGATTAAGTAACTATTTACATTTATTTATTAAAAGAAATTCATTTAACTTGTCTGCAACCTCTGATTTCTTTTAACTTTCCAATGATATTTAAAAAACTTCTTTTTGAATGCCATTTATTTATTAAGTTGATACGTTGTTTAAATTTTGCATTTCTTTTTTGATTTTGAAATCTGAGGTCAAATATTGTTCTTGGAATTTTGATTTTCCCTAAATTAAATATGGATGATCATGAATGGAAAGAACAAAAATCCAAGAAAAAAAGACAAAACAACAGTAGCTCGAACGCTTCAGCTTCATTTTCAACTAGTGAGGATTTTATAAAATATCAAATGTTGTTTTATTTTAAATTTATTTTATTTTAAAGATAACCATACAAGACCAAATTTACGCGAAAACTTGGTTTTTGAAACTAATTATGTAAATTCTGCCAGATTTGATCGCAACGCTTCAGCTACTTTTTCCACTAGTGAGGATTTTATAAAATATCAAATGTTGTTTTATTTTAAATTTATTTTATTTTAAAGATAACCATACAAGACCAAATTTACGTGAAAACTTGGTTGTTGAAACTAATCATGTAAATTCTGCGAGATTTGATCGCAAAAAAAGTTATTATTCGATATTATTGTATGCTAACTAATATTTAGACAAAAAAGATAATAAGGAAAATGATAGTTCATTGGACATATCCTTATGGATGAAGTGTATCGTTGATGATAATAATGAAAATTCAATTATGGAGAAAATGAAAAGTCTTAAAAAAGTTCCCAATGGAAAAATATCTGAATTATGGGATTGCTTATTTAAGCAACTTAAGATACTATATGATAATTTACCGCTCAAGGAAAGTTACGAATTAAGAAAATTTATTTATGTAAGTATTCAATTTTGATACTTTCAAATTAACTTGGCATAATTTCAATTAAATAATTATAATTTATTTTTTAATAAAATGTTATTTAATAATTTTTTTTAATAAATAAATGAATTTGATTTTTTGATACATTTGTATGTATAATCGTTAAATTCTATTAAAATTTTGAAAGGGCTCCAAGTTTTTATCTCAATATTATTCAGCTCTCTTTCAATGTTTCAAAGACAGATCTATCAATTTTTTAAATACGATATTCATTATCAAGATTTGAATAATTATGAGCCATTAAAATGTTTTTAAAATTTTATTTTCAAATAAGGCTGTTGATCTATAAATTTGCTTTTCAAGTGTGCAATTTTATAGATACGAGCCCACAATCTCCTTCCAGGATCTTTATATTGCGTTTTTCTTTACTGATTATTATATCTCATGGGATGTCAGAGGTTTGAGGTTTTATTCCTGTTTTATTCAGGTTTTACTATTTTCACAAGTATTGATTGCTCATTGTTTGAAATTATCGCTGATTCTTCCTCACTAGTTTCTGATTGTGTTATGGAAATTTCATTCGATTCCTTTTTTCCGTTATTTGGATTCATCAAGTTGTTCAATTTTACTAACTCCCCCAAACATCGAAATTATCGATATTATTGTTACTGGGTAAAAAAATACAGTTGAAATTACAAAGGTTTTGTGATAAAGTTCTCCGTTGCTATTTTTGGAAAAATTCGATCCAATAGTATCTCGTGGTAATCAATTTTCACAAAACCAGTCTTCCAAGGAGCGCTCCCGAATTGATATCAAATCGCGACCAAATTCGGTATACAGATAGATGCCAATGAGTTATACATACCAACAAGTTTTTAGTTGCTGCTAACAACAACGAGGAGATTTACAGCTTTTCTAAGCTTTTAAATCGATTTTACCACATATCTTCATTGTTTGATCGGGAAGCAGCCTGGTTCGAATCATCATCCATTAATTTATTAAGTTCTTCAACATTGCCGAAACAATGTTTAATTAACATTGACTTAGTTGGTGAAGTATATTTCCAGTTTACCGGGTCCTCACCAATCGATTCCGCTGCAATTGTTGCTAAATCTTGAACATCTCGATTAAAATCGTGACTTTCTTTGACAAGTTCACAATTTTCAAATCCAGCTAATTTAAACAAAATATCAAAAAATGATGTTTCCTCAAATAAACATTCCAAAAGAATTTCTTTTTCGAAATCTGTTTTTAGCACATTGCTAAAGTTGACGTCATTGTGTACAAATGTCCAATCGGTATGCATAAAATCAAGCGCCGATCCAATTTGGAGAACCAATTATTTCGATGATTTTAAAGTCAACACTCGAGTTTCAATTTTATCATTTATTGTAAAGTTTAAAGCCTCTTCTAATGAGCCAAATTTATTGTATTCCAGTTGTTCATATATAGTTTGGTATTCGATCCACGATGAAAAGTATTTAATAATATTTTCATGACTTAGACGTGAAAGCATCATGATTTCATTTTGCAGAAGTCTACTTGATTTGCTTAGGGTTTGTATCTCATCATTATTATACGAGCTGATCTTAATGCAATACCAATGGGAATCAAATCTGTGATTAGCACGAAAATATTTGATACCAACAAGCTGTGTAGTTTCACTATGTCACAAAATGTTGGAGAAACACGGAAAGAATTATAAGCCGAAATATAGCGATCATTTAAATCTCCTTCGAAATCCGGCTTCCTATAATCATGCTTATCCATGACTCTCAAAATTATGCTTCTTTCATTTAAATAAAAGCAATGCAGACACATCAGCTTCATTTGTAATTTACTGTCGATATTTTTACATTGTTCATTTTCATAGCTTTTTACCTGACTGTAATTAGTATATACTTCAACAGGTTGCCTTTTCGAATTTCTAACACTGATTTTTTACTATCAATCGCATTAGAATCATTGCTTCCAGAACAATCTTGAATATCATCCACGAGGATTTTGGAGCCGAACAAAGTGTTAGTTCGAAAATTATAGGACGGCTTGCAAAGAGGGGAATTTTTCTGTAAAAGCTGTCCTCCCAACATTCAATTTGAGCCAGTACTCGCTATTGCATATCGGTGAATTGAATTGGAGCCTTTCTTCAATCAATGAAGCTGAAACTTTATCAGAAATTATTTTATTGTCCAGAGAGAATAAAGTATTAAAATCTTTAATAAAGCAACTTTCAATTTTATTAGCTGTATTCAAATTGCCTTCACAATTATTCACTTTTATTTTAGGAAAACTCAAACCAGGAATGAAAATTTGTTCATAAGAATCGTCTTTATCTAATTTCTTAATAAAGGGGAATTGGTTTGCATTAGAAAACTCAGCATCTCCCTATAAACTATTATTTGAATCATTTTCGGAAAATAGTTCATAATCAGATCTGATATCGCTATTCATATTTCAGTATCTGTTTATTGAATAACTTTTATAATGTTTTTAATGAAATCAAAAAAATCTTGGACGAGATTTTAAATTTAAAAATAAGGAAGTATTCAACAAATAAATTCTATATTTTCCTTTTAAAAATAACATCCGCCAAAAAACACAATTGTCTATTATTTAAACAACCATTATTTGCATATGATATCTAAACACACATTTTAATCCAAGAAACTAAATATCACATCAAAAATCTTTTAAAATTAAAACCCACATTTTTAATATTAAAGTTTTTTTATCTTTCTTGAGCAGCATCCTGGGCCTCAGCAGCTTCACTTGTTCCTTTGATAGTCTAAAGGGGGTTAATTCTACTTACAAGACCCCCAACAAATTACTTATTATTATTTGCTTTCATGTTAAAACGGTGTCCGAACACTCACTATAATGACAATAAATGATGAATAAATTACAAAATATCAAATTTGAAATAACCGCCAAAATTATCATTATATTACGATGACAAAGTAAATTGGCCAATATCAAATGATAATTGTGACTGTGGCGGGTAAAGTATACGGTACCGCCCTTCAGTGGGCGCTGAAGCTTTCTAGTGGGACGGTTGCGAGTTAAGGGGCGTTAGGGCTATCTTAATAATAATTCGGTATGACAATATCAGTTTCCAAGACGCAATTTAACAATCTAAAGAGGGGCCCTAAGCGCTTACCAAGTATGTATCCTGAACAGCCAACCAAATCGAGGTAAGTGCAAGTTATGCAAAATTTATATTTGGTACAGTATTATATACACATGCTATAATCTATACATCTATCATCATGTAACTATGATGATGTGAGTTATAATATATATGAGTATGATGTAAACAGGTACGCGATTTTGGCCGAATTTTTACCCCCCTCCATCTCCTTGTCACAAAACGTTAGACATGGCATCGCAAACCTTTAATCCCCCATAAAAAAGTTTTTTTTCATATTTGAAAATGAGCATGTTTCAAATCACTTTATTGACATTTTAGTATGTATTTAGTGTAAAACTACACTCTAATATCGTATGAGAAAATATGTATTAAAAAGGTGGCCCTGGAAAGCTGAAATTAATATAAAATTCTGTTGAAAAATACAAAATTTAAGATGTGACGTCAAAAACGTGTGACTCCCTCTCCCTTATGTGCGTGACGTCATTTATGGACTGCTCTTAACTTTCATAATTTTTATAAATCAGATATTTCGTTTCCTAGACTTTGAAAGTGCAAAATCATTGATTACATTGTCAAAGTCAACTGAAGTAAGTATATCTGCCTTGACAGAGAGTTCAATCTCTCCTGCTTCATTGTTGTTCTACATTGTAGTAGCTCGTCGTGGTGCCCCTTTCCATGCGGTGCCCTAAGCACGTTCTTAGTGTGCTTATTGGTTAATCCGGTATAGATTAAGTTGCTATTTAAGTTGAAAATATCAGATGATTCAAACGGGGAAAATTGTTTTAATTGGGGAGGGCGTTAAACATTTCTGAACTTATGATGTAATTGGAAATCAGGAAAAAAGAAAATTTGAAGCATTACTTCTCATTGTTCAATGATGACCGTGTTTTTTAGATGACTTTAAAGGGAAAAACGATTTAAAGACTTCTTATTTAAAAAAAATTAAAATTCTTTAACATCAAATTTGGATCATCAGTTTTGGAGTGTCGCTTGTAATCAGATATTGAAATAATTACATTTGTTTTTTTATCAATCTGATATTTATTTATAATGTACCGTTGAAACCGATGATTCATTATAAAATACCAACGGGATTAAATATGGATAATTTATCTGTAACTTTGAAAGTAGGCGAGTAAGATTTGTTCCAGCCATTTCTACTGAAAACCTATGTTGATAAATTACAGGTTACTAAAATATTTCAATTTGAGAAACAATAGTCAGGGATTATTCAAAGGGCATAATCAAAGTAAGTCCCGTTTGCCAACAATGAAAAACAAGTTTATTTGTTACATTAACATAAAATTTGTTAAGTATACATTTCGATTGCGTAAAAGCAGTGACTAAGAAATTTCACAAAGACGATATTTATGATTTTAAAAGTTTTTTAAAATTTCAAATGGTTAACGTTCTATAAACATACTCCTATAATGGAACTTATTTCAAATTAAAATCACAGAAAACCTTTGCTCATCAATTAATTTTTTTAATAAAAAGCATAACATTTCATCACATAAACGGAAATAAAATGAAACTTATTATTGATTTTGAACGAAAAATCACGTTTTGGTTGTAATAAGTGACAAGTGAAATTTCAAAGCTGAAGTGTTTACTGACTTTAATTTGGATAAGTTTGATTATTAGATTATACGTTTAGTCTACCCTGTCAATAATAGATATGACGGTAATCTTTTTTAAGTGTCAACTACTGAAAAATAGTGAACGTAATTTTATTTTTTAGTGTTTATATTAAGTTCTAATGCCCTCTCCTGTAGATTAATATCCTGGATTGTAATTATTAGCGGTTTGGTTTGTAAAATTGGGTGCATCCATGAAAACTAATTAATAATGAATTCCAAACTTTATCTACAAATAATCCAATATTAAAACAACAATCTAAAGTTGGTTTTTAGCATAATTTTTTTAGTATTTTTTTTAATGATATTTTAGCAAGCATGAATTAACAATTGAATTAGGAATATTAAAACACAAACGTTCAATAAATAATTAATATTTTTAAATTACAAGCATTCCTAAAATTAATTTACAGTTAAGCAATTTAATCACTCCATAATTTAACTTTAAACTTATTTAAATTTTTTATTACACTTAAAATTTAATTTTATTATTGTAATTTTATTAAAGTTTGTTAAGTTATTTTTAACACTAGAATTACTCTTCTATTTAATTATCCTCACAGTAATGAATCTTCGTCAACCGTTTTGGTCGTATTTCTTTCTTCATTATTCATTATTGAATCTTGTTGTAACTTTATCAAGTTTATACTAATTAATGGAAGTTCAAAATATGAAGATAATTTGTCTCTACGTTTTATATGGATGTTATTCTGCATAAGCTATAAAATCTCTCTTGTGGAATAGTTAATACTTTTCTTTTGTTCGTTTGTTTCTTATTTTCAAATTCTCGATTCATTACAAATATTGGTAAATTGTAAAAATAACGAAAATTACTCTAATTACTCGAAAATTACTCAATTTAGTTTTAATTTGTATTTTTTTGTTACACATATTTTTGTAAACCTATGATAGTCACCGTGAATTTAAAATAAATGTGAAATATGATTAACACCAGTAAATCTACTAAAATCCCATATGAGTCTATGAAACTCATCGCATACATTAATGTGAGGACATAAACCCTACGCAATTATGGATAAACAATAATGAAAATGAAAATTAATTATTCATATAAATCAGGGATTTTGAACATTTATGAAGCAGATATTAGGTAAGAATCTAATATATCATAAATGAATCCCAAAGAATGAAATTAGTCAACAAACCTTCTAAACCAAATTACTTTATAAAAATTAGAGGAATGATAATATTTTACGGTATTAAAAGATATTTCATCATTCGATAGTTCGCATTTTCATCTTCGTGAAAATAAAATTTTATTTATATAAAATTTAATGTCCACTTTTGAAAAATTAAAGATATCTATTATCAACAGGTAATGAAAGGGATTTAAAACTAAAAATTACGATTTTCAAAAATAAATGCCCACTATTGACAGGGTAGATAAATGAGATCCTAACATAATCCAACCGGAGTTTTTTATTAATGAACATATTGCGTATCTTGCACGAATAACAAACGATCGTATAACCTTAAGTTTTTAATTGTTTGATTATCTTTATCTTATAATATGTAAAACCTTCTGAGTACGGCAATACCAACACAAATTTAGGCTCATCATTATTACATAACTTATTGATGTTATTTTCATTAACAATCAGATTGCACTCAAACATTCGTTACCAATTCGTCAACAGTCTCTTATCATCATTAATAAAAATGATTGGCAGTTAGTCTTTCGAAATATATCGTAAAAGTCTGATTATATATATCGAAGTTTTATTGATATCATTATTGATTCCTAGTAAAATGATTTTTTAATATCATTGAAAAATGAATAGAAATCAGAGGTGAAAACCTAAAGAAGTTTCTTTAAAGTTAATGTAAAAATTTTAAAACAAAACAATATATATTGAAATATTTAAAAATTAATAATTTGTTTAAAATATATACATTAAATCCATAATATGATTTTGGTTGGTTTTTATATCGAAATATATCCCCTAAAACTTGCATTAGAATGACACTTTCTTTTAATTAAATCATTGCCATGTTTATTTAATTAGTTAACTTATTTTAAAAAGTTTTGTATTTTGAATTTTATGTTAAGCAAATGGACAAAGATAGTAATGAGAATCGAAATGAAAATGCGCTTACAAACATGTGTCAATATTACAAATGCCAAGTTCGGGTGTCATCATTTGACAACAATTTTAAAGAAATCATCTATGGTAGTAACCTTCAAAGGTGTATCCACCTATTACACATTGGAATGCAATATTTCTTACCGTTACAATCCGGGATACTTACTAACACATGTACGATATAGTTGTTTTTTAAATAATTTTATAATTTGTGTGTTTTGAATTTACATTATTAATAAATAAGTCAAATCAATTATCATAAGAATAACAAGTAATTCTTCCTAGAAAATTATACGCGGCAGACCAATAACCTTTTTAACCATATTTAGCCCAGTGCTACACATACGCAACTGAAGTTTCCCATACTTATTAAAATATAAAGTTAATAAATTTTCATTAGAATTTAGTGTTTCTAAGTATCTAAAACCAATTATTAATCAAATGCAACAGTTACAGAATGATTTTCCACGTTCTATTTCAACACAATCGCTTCGGACATACACAATATCGATTTGTTTTTATGTAGTTTTATGTCAATCGTATTTCAATTTTGTTCGGAGCGTTAACCATATCAAGCAGATTTTTGCACATTTCAGTGTAAACCCGAGGTTCAGAAATCCTTTTGTCTCATAGTCCCTTATACGAGTTTTTAAGTTTTTGATAGACCCCCAAATTTCCTTAAATAAAACTACTATAAAAGCATCAAAGATAATCTACACGGAAGCTTTCACGTTGATAGTCTTTTCTATAAAATGAAACTGTAAACTGAAAATGAGTGAATTTTTATAGTTATATATCCATTAAAACGATATAAAGTAGAAATCGATAACCATTATTATAAATTAGATACATAGAAAATCAATTCTTTTAATAATATGGAAGAATATGATGCTTTGATTGCTATGCTTCAATATTTGCCTTCAATTTAATTTAAAATCTCTCCGGAGGGTTATTTTCAACCTGTTTCTTCTTTTGTAATTAGATTTACAACCAAACTGTAATCTTGTCCATGATATAAGAAAATAGAAAATTTATCAAAAGCTTTCTCGCTATATTCCATAATGTATGATACGTTTTGGGTATATCTTTTTGAAACGGATTTCTAGTATCCTTTTTTGAACTCAGCATTAAGTTGTTCATTTTTAATTATTCCGATTAGCTCTTCTTGTAGCTTTATGTTTTTTACTACATAGGTAATTTATTTCTATTATAAGAAAGTATTACATAAGTGTAATATCTTGCAGAATCCAATATGACAAGATTCCGGTCTTTGAAATGTATTATAGCATTGGGTTCACCACCAGCATGACTTCTGAGTTCCTCAGGCAATTGAAAAATGCATGTGTTTCTTGATGTACTTATTCCTATGGTCTCTTTAAATAATAGTCGTACATCAATTGACGTTATAGAAGACCTGAAGAAGCCATTTACAGAAACTACTTTAACACAATACTTTCGTGTGTTTTGATCAATCACAACAATAGTCATTCATTTTTAATTGATATGAGCTGTGTATCGTCAATAAACTATTCAATAACTTCTTCAGATTTTTAGTTATGCTTCCTGTATCTTCGTATAATTGAAATTCCTTTTGCAGATATGTTGTCTTATTAAGTGATGGTTGTATGGGTTTTATTCCATTTACGGGAAGTCAAAATATCGTTCACTGCATGCTTAAATTGGATTCATTCTCGTGGACTCCTAATTTTAGTTTTCGTTGTCATGAACCCCTTGAATTTCGGAATCGACCCCTAAGGGTCGATATAGAGCACTTTGGGTATCACTGGTTTAAACGAATATATTATTTAGATGTGTTTTTGATCATTGGATTTTTTGAGAAGACCCTCTAAATTGTCATAGCAGCATAGCCCAAAATTAAGAGATGTCCCCATTAAAATAATAAAATTTATGTTTCTCACATATCTTAACCGACATATCTGAAGCTGTTGGGAAATTATTTTTCCATTTCAAAATGTCATCTAGGACAAAACAGAGTTGACAGTTAAAAAATAAAATATACATGTTATCATTACGACAATTCCAATTTTTGGCGCATTCAGATCTTTTTCGAATTTAAGGTTCTATTAATTCGTTCAATATTGAATGATTCGTTTGAACGAATGATACCCATCTACAACTGGATAAAATTTCTTACAACTGATGCAGATTAATTAGCGACAGTCTTTGGCCTCTAGTAAAAATTGACACTCGTAAAAAATTTCAACTTAAACCAAGTTGACGCATATTTTTGTAACCATAGATAATATATTATGATTTCACTAGAATATTGTTTTAGTAATAATTTTTTTATGGAGTAATCGGGTACTTATTGAACGCACTACGTATTATCTATATGCGACCCGTTGAATTTTATTGCATTTCCAAAGTAACTCACAAGATCATTTGGGTTGGGCAGGCCTGGTCTCGTAGGTGATGGCATATTTTTTATCATATATTGTTTCATAAAAACCATTATTTCTAGCCTTAAAGAGCCGTTACCAAAAATTAAGGTTTCTTAGAATATTGCCAACTAAAAGTGTTCCTCGGACTGAAAAAATAATATGTTTAATACATTATCTTATAAATAAATGATTTATATATTTTTGTTTTGTAAAATTTTGTCTGTCCTAAAGAAGTTACTATAGTACTAATAGTGACATTTCCATCAGCTTCTTTTTTATTTTTGAAGTGGTTCCAAGGATTATGTTAACTGATATTTATTTAGTTACGTTCAGTAAGGAAGAAACAAAACTGATTTCTGATTTGAAACAGTTAAATGCAAATTCCACAGTTGATCAATACGCAGTAGATCAGGAAAGGAAGAGACTAAATGACATTCGAAAAATGCTCATGGGTAAACGAACTGATTTTAATTAATCTAAATATTTACCCAATGAAATTGAAACTATTAAAATATCTTGAACAAAATTTTGTAAAGGATCTTTTAATTTTTAATTTCTAATTTTCACTTTATACATCAAGTTCCATGAAACAATAACATTCCTAATAAACATTGATAATTTTTGGTTTCTACTTTAAATGTTTCATATTGGATATTTCATTTATTTTCAATATGACAATAGATCAAAATTTAATTTTCTGTATATATAGAGATTTTAAATATGAATTTTACAATTAGGCCATTTGATCATTAGGAAATTTAAATTATTATTTTAATTTTGATTTTAAAATAATAATTTAAATTTCCGAATGATCAAATGGCCTAATTGTAAAATTCATATTTAAAATGTTTGAAATTTAAAAACATAAAATATTAATCGAATGCTTGTGTATGAATATTTTCAATTCAATTGTTAGTTCATGCTTGCTAAAATATTCTCAAAAAAATAAAAAATATTAAAATTTAGCCAGATCTTATTTGTTTCAATAATATTTTGGGGGCTGTCAATGAAATTAAACACTACCAATTACTGATCTTACTCTAAGCGTATTTTACTATAGTAAAAAAATCGATTTGATTTCTGTAACTTCAATTACGAAAAATATTCATTACTCAAAACTCAGGGATTATTGACACACATGGCCATAGACCAATTCAGTGATCGCTAGACTGCCTCTCGACTGAACCTTCTCAATATATTTGTACAAATTGGTTTTAATTTCAACTTCCTTTTCTGCTTTCTTTAATCTCCGTGAAACCTTATTTACAATTATCATTTCTTCAAATTACGATAAAATCTGGGATTATCGTTTTTCTAATTCTGTAGTTTTATTCAAATTTTTCATTTAATGTTTCTTTTATCGCCTCAATTTTGTCTATTATAGGTTATTCTTTCCTGGTACTTGAAGATAATTTTCTATCATTTTAGTTTTTTAATTACTATCTCCAAGAAATCTCATACCAATCATTCTCATATTTCCTTCTCACTTCGTTTGGTTTATTTATTATTTCAATTTATTATCCAATTTTGAGTTTGTTTTCTGTTTTACTTTTAAATTTGTACTTGTTAATTAAAAATGACATTGATTTTGCTGTTATTCTCATTTTCAATTTTTATTTCTGTTTTTCAAAATTTTTGAACAGCATTTCTTTTTTCATTATTTCCACTAACTCATTTAACCTTTACTAATTAATTTAAATTTTTTAGTTCTCAATAATATTGAGTATTTTGTGATAAATAAATTTTTCGATTTTTAATAATTGACGTTCATAATTTAAGAAACCAAACAAATAATACAACGCCAAGTAATTTTTTGATCTATAATCATAATAAAAATAAATGAAATATCAAAATATTTTCTAATATTTATTAATAATTATATTTATATCTCATTATAAATTTTTCATTTATTTCATATATTATTGTGAGAAATTAGTTCTAAATAATCAAAAAAATTTTTAAAAATAAAGACGGATAATTATTAGATGTATTGAAGCATATTTACTAACCAACTATTCAAAAACAATATCAATTAACCACATACATTAACACAGTAAATTTTTAAATTGTTACTAATTTTATCTATAAAATTAATTATAGTGCTACAATTATTAACAATTTGTTATCGGATCCATGTACAATCCATTATTTTCTAATGTAAAATTTTATCATAAACAACTTTTAAGAATCACTTTTGGACAAAATGCTTGCAAATCATCTAAGATAATCTGTGACAATAATAAGTGTAAATTTAGGTGAACTGAGCAAATATAAGGAAAACAAAAATTACATTAATCATTAGTGACCTTCAAAAATTTGTGTGATTTTGAATTTTGAATTGTTTAGGATAAGTTAAATGAAATACCAAAAAAAACAAATCAAAGATACACAAAAAATAAAAGATTATACTGATATTTAAAGTTACACTTTATTTATTATATGTTCAGTGGAAATTTTCGAACCTTCAATATGATCCGCGGAATTATTTTGGTGGTTAAAGCCTGTTTTAGAACCTCCATTCATTTGTGTTTTTTCTAATTCAAACTCACCTTTGTTTAACTTTGCACAACAATTCCTGACGAAAAGTATAACATTTCAATTTTTGAAATTTAAAAGTTACCAGAAACTTTAATAATTTCGCGCAATATCTATCATTTTTGATGTGTCAGTCATATCCTCTTCTTTTAAACCTGCTTCTAACATAACTTTGACTAAAATATTAATCATATTTTCCTTTAGTAAAATTGTAAACATGACTTTTGATATTTTCTCGTTCTTCATTTCCAAATCATATTTGAAACTGGATTTTGTTTTTTTGATTATCACCGGTAATTTTTTGTATTCCTCTTTGCTAATATTTATATATTTGTTCCAACTGGTGAAATAATAATAATACACACATGAAGTTCCCAGTAAATCAAATTTAACAACATTTTCATTAATGGTTTTTTTATTAAATCCGAATAAAATCGCATATCCTAACGAAATCTCATTTCTAGAGTAAGTATGTGATATTGAATAATGATCTGGACGATGTTTGATTTTGACTGAAATGTTCCAATCTGATGTCTTTTGTAAAAACAAATTACTGAAATGTCGAAGACAAGTGGGGCAATTGGATTTGTTGTGTTTTTTATAATTTATAAGGCAGTCATAATGGAAATTGTGTTCACATTTTATCATCTTGAGAATATTATTGTTAGTTTTCAAATTTTCAAAACACAATCCGCACATATTGTTGCTGACATTATTATGTAGTTGGGTGTAATTTAGATAATCATTTGAAATCATTTTTAAGAATGTAATGATTATACACCTAATTCTGTTTTTACACGAATTATTTTTACACGAATTTGAAATAACACGAGTAAATACGAAAAAATATTTCTATTTTTACACGACATAATTTGAAATAACACGAATACAAAAAAAACAAAATTACTTTTTTTACATGAATTATTGGATTTAACACGTTTTTTTTCAATGAATTTTTTTAAAGTAAAAAGAGAGCAACTCACCACGATGACAGTCAACTCACCACGCTAAAATAGCTTGAACTTTACTAGAACAATTTTGTACAAGTAAATTTCAAGCAAGTAAATTTCAAGCATCAGCTGTTTTGTTTTGTTTGTTTACACACAATTTAGTTATGGTTTTCTTATGGTTGTACTTTATGTTATTTAAGTTTTTTGGCAATGAATTTCTGGTATTATTTTTTTTATGAAATCTAAATTTTAATTTATTTTATTATAATTTAGTTTATTTAATAAATTAAAACGAAAATAAATTCTTAAAATAACTACAACAATATTTTTTTTATATTATTTAGTCTAATTTTAACTTATTTTTTGAGGTCTAGAACCAATCTATTATTTTTGTACTTGGCCAGTATCTTTTTTTACACGATTTTTTTTTACACGAATTTCTCGGGAACCATTCTATCGTGTAAAAACAGAATTAGGTGTACTTCAATGTGTTAAGTTTATATAAAGTAAATTATGCAATTTTAAATGCAGAAAAATAATTACAGAAATTAAAATAAAATAAAATAACAAAATTAAAATAGTCACATTTTGCAATAATTTAGTTGATCATTTTTAATTAATTAACTTATATTTTATGGGATTTCTGTTAGTAAATGTGTTCCGAATGAGATTAATGACATAATTTTACTTGGTGTTGGTCCGTTTAATTATTTTGTGAGTGGTCCCTTCACTAACACGGATGGTGATGTAATGAATATGATTCAATTAAATAGTACTAATTAAAAACTAAGTCTAAGTTTGATAATATAAATGAAAGTGATGTGTATGCTGGTGTTGATTGTTTGTCGTTTTCTGAGGGTTTTTAAAACTTTAGAAAAGTCATTTTGAAAAATATCAGAAGTGCTGAAGTAGAAATTATTTCAGTGTCTTGCAAAGTTTGTGATATGTTCAGTAACAAATCTGGGACACCGTTTGACCAGTATTTGGCCAGTGATGGGTGTAATGCCAATTACATACGAGAGACTATCCGTCATCTCTAAACAAGTTTGAGAGCTTTCCCGATTAAGATGAAAAATTAATATTATTGAGCATAGTAGGACATATATCTTAGTAATTTGCATTTACAAATTTAAAGTGCTATCTAAAGTGTTTAATAACTATTGAAAACCTATTTCTTGATGATCAACTTATTTAACCTAAAAATCAAAATATAAAATGCAGTATTCACGTGTATTTTGAGAGTTTTAAATTAATTTTATTAGGGGTAATAAAGTTTCATTGGATTAATCTATAAGTATAATCGTTTTATTGAAGTTGTACATTGCTTGATAAATAAATTATATAAATAAATGATAGATAAATAAATTATATAAGTATGAATAAATTACCATTTTTATTTAATAGTTTATTTCTACATAAATTTATATTTTCTAAGGTCATTTTAATTTTCATATTTCCCAGTTAAATTTCAAAATCCAAAGCATTTATTTCTATTTTAATTAATGTCGAAAGTCAATTTAAATTGACGAATATTTAAAATTTGAAATTTGGAAGTAATAAGAACAATATAATGTAGTAAAACCTAATACCAAAATACAAGTAAGTGGGTCCCAAATTTTTAGTATGTTTGGAGTGGCTTAGAAAACCTCTGATCTGAAAACTTATAGAAATGGTTAGTTTATCTGATCTACTGTACTAATTAATCAATCTTCAATATAAACGCTAATAATGTTAAAATAATCAATTTGGCTCAATTTTATCAAATATAATCGCACTGTCATTTAGATATTTTTTAAAATAATATTGTTCAATTCTAAATTTTATTTACTTCATGTTATTATTTCAATTTCAAAGGAATGGAAAAGCAAGAAACCTATGTTCCAATGGTTAATCCAAACTCCAGAAAAAAGTTGCTCTATGAAATTTATACTCCTGAACAATTAAGCAAAAGAACAGATCTCATAGTAAATATTACTATTTTCTTCATTAAAATTTTTCACAATTTATATTCAATTATACATTTTTAATAATAGATAAATTTTTTGTTACAATTATAAAATGTTGATTCAATTATGAATTTGCAAAAAAGTTTGAAGGATTACGGTTTCAAATTTTCAAATTTAAATAAAATATTATTTAAATTAAAATTAACCCATTTGGATCATTTTATAGAATAATTCTCAAACAACTGTAGCTTATCACCAAGAGCCAAATAATCCTCAATAAATGTTATTTTAAAAAAATTTAATGACGATCATATCAGTTGAGAATGTGTGGGGGAAATTGAGATAAGGTTTACTATTATACGTTTGGTGAAATTCTAATTTCAATAGCTGTAAATTTTAATATTTTGATTTATAAATTTTAAATTTATTGATTATTATTAATATTATAATTTTAAAATGTGCGATATAATACAATTTAAATGCCTGATATGAATTTAAATATTTTTATTGTAATTTGAAAATTTAAGCACACATTATGCTTGGAAATATATATTTATTTACTAGAATTCAAAATGAATGATTGCCATTTTACATATAAATAAATACGAGCTGTGTCGTAAATTATGTAATGAAGACCTACTTTAGTATTCTATACAATTGAATTTATATTTTTGGAAAGAAGATTTGAATTTTCAAGGAAATTTGAAACCCCACTCATGATAATATTACCAGGAAAAATATTCAGTTACAGATTTGGAATATAATACAAATGTTACGACTTTTGTGAAAGCCAGGATGAAATTAAAGTTAGGAATAATGAAATCGAACTTCCCGACGGTGAAGAAGAAAATATGTAAAATATTGTTTTCAACAGAAAAAGAATGCGCGTTTTTTCTAGCAATATTATATGCTTGAAGAGTATATGAAGTTCAGGTTTTGAAGACTTTATATTTATGATAGAAATGGCAGAGTTTCTTTTCACATACAATGTCCAGAGATAAATTAATGGGAATACCCGAATTCATATTTTTGATAAAATATTGAACGAAGTCAACGTTAGAAAATGAACATTTTCACTTAAATTTCTATCATATGGAATAAATTTAACGAAAATAGTCAAGCTTATTATAAACCTGATGCGAATATCACAATTGATGAACAACTATTTCCAACTTAAACTAAATACCAGTTTAACTTCTACATTTGAACGAATTCGGACTACAACTTTGTATAGGCATCAGAAATCAAGAGCAAACATTTTTTTAAAATGATTTTCCATACTTGGGTAAAGATGAAACAAGACCACCAAACGCATCTTTGAATGAACTCATCTTGCGAAATCTCGCTGAGCGATATTTGAACTGTAGACGAAATATAACTACAGACAAATTTTTTACGAGTCTTATTTTCTGAAAAATATTTCGGAAAAATACCAACTATTGTCAGAATTATATTGGCAAACAAAAGAGAATTGCCAAAAACCATAAAACCGATAAAATTTTCCACAAAATTTTATAAATTCAAAATTTTAATCTTGCAGTTGTACAAAAGCAAACCAAAACAAAGGTTCAGTATTCATTTCAAAATAGATCTGTGTAATTAGAAAACAATAATAAGCGTTTCCAGAATTTTTTTAATTCTACGATAACACTACATTTAATATCGTTGCGCATCAGTTATGATTCACCTGGGGAAGAAAAATTTTTAGTTATTGATTGACTGTACATTGAGTGTAGCTCTAAATGCTGCACTTAAAACTAAAAAAGGCATACAACCATCACTTAATAAGACTGCATATTCGCAAAAGGCATTTCAATTATACGAAGATACAGGAAACATAAATAAAAATCTGAAGAAGTTATTGGATAGTTCAACAGTTCAAAATAATTGTAATTAATTTATGACAAAATGCAAATTAATTTTGATAATAAAGTGCTCGAGGTGCCTAATACAAGATTTAACACGTCGAATCCACAGACCACCTAGCATTTTCAGACATAATAAACCGTTTATTTTTTATTGATATTTTTTATTATTTTTTATTTGATTGGTTTATTATTTCTAAATTATGTCATTCATTTTAAATGAAGCCTTTATTTTTCGTAGAATGAAAAATTGCTTCTGAATCTCCACGAATTTAGTTTTCTATACTTCGTTAAAATTACGTTTTTGTAGAAAATATTTTATTCCCAGTGCGTTCTTATCATTTGAATTCTCACTTTAAAGTCTTAGTTACCTTATCACAATTAGTAAATACAATGTTTTACTTTAACTTCATTCGATAAGGATAATAAATTAATTATAGTGGTAATAAAAACTTACTAAACCTAAGACAAAGTTAATCGAAAAATAATCGATTAAGCCAAAAATTTTAGAAATTTTTTAAAATTATAATCAACATCGGCTCAATCGAATTATTCATGTTCTTTTGGAAAACCAACAAATTCCTCTAAAATTTTTGACAACTGAGCCAATGCAAATTTTTTTGCACAGTTCGTTAAAAACATCGAGTTTGTTAATATACCAATCATTGCAGAATTGTGAAAATTGAATGGAATTAATATAGTTTATTATCTTTTTTGATGACAATGAATTCCGTGAATTGTTAATGTTTAAAAATACTATTTTGAAAAAAGTCGATTTTGTAAAAAAGGCCGAAATTAAAATAAAATGATTACGATCCTCAAAATTTAAAAAAAAATTTTGACCGCGGAAAAATACAATTTTTTTTCCAATGACACATTGTCTTCACAATGACTCATCACACACATGCGCGACTTATACCAAAGTGGCTCCGAAGAATAACCCACAGAATGAGTCATCGCACGAATGAGTCATGCGTTTTCCAGTCAATCAGAAGTGACTGTGCCAGATAGTTCACACCCTCTGCTTTTATATAATTGGTTATCAACTGTTCACTTTATCATGCATTATAGAATTACGTTTGAGCATTCAGTTCTTTAGAATCCTTGCTTTTATTAATATCCAAAAGCAATGCTTTTCAACCATAGGTGCAAACATACAATATAGCTGTCATTTTCATTGAATAAAATTCCTTGGATCTCATAATGTTTCTTCCATGAAGATCTACTGCATGAGTCCTATTATCTTCAAAATATTCAGATGTTTTGTGCATTAAGGTTTTCAACAGATTTATATGTGGGATTTATTCTTTTATATAGGCCATATAAGAAATGGCTCTATTATCCAAATGTTCATCAGTCAATGTTGTGAAGTTAGTAGTTCTTCTAAACTGTTCCGTTTCCTAACCTATCAACCTGACCACTTACTGCTTCATTTAATATCAATAAGGTTAGACTTTTTCAATTATCCTCAAATTCATGAAGGCCAATATATTCAGTAAAACAAATATTTGAAACCTTTAAATGCCATAGAGGAAATTTAGAAAGTATTATGGTTCCAAGATACCTTTATCCGACCGAGTTTATGAGGTTATTAACGCACCATTTGCTCATTTTAAAATAAAATTATTTACTTTGAAATTACAAATAATAGAAACTCTAATTGTTCAGAAATGTATCTTGAAGTTTACCAATGCTCACTCTGGGAGAGCGATTCCAGTTGATAGATCTGCTGACATGAAATATAAAGAGATAAAATTAATCAGTCGACATAATTGTGGCTATAATGCATTTCAAAACGATATTGTTTATGTTAAAGTAAGTTTTCAAATATTTCAAAATTCCGTATTGTTATTCATTGTCTTTTCATTCTTTCGTTCACTTTTCAAGAATATTCAACTAAATACAATTCATTCAAACTGGCTTTGTGAGTTTTGATTAAACTTTACTTTTATACAATCAACAAATTTTAATGTGTTTAAATGTTTAAAAGTCATATTCGAGCTGTTTAAAAATTTCTGGATTATTTTTAAAAATAGACATTCTACGTAGTAAGGCCTAAAAGTTTCTAGACTCATAAATGTTAAAGCTAGAAAAGCAAAATTCTTTTTTGAAATAAACAATAATATTATGTCACTTAGAAATCAGAGGTGAAAAACAAAAAAGTCCTTATAATATATATGCTTATTATCTGGTGAATTTTATAAAAAAATATATTTCAATTGAATTTAGTAGTATTATGTGTTTATTCAAGGCACAATTTGTAACTCAATTCGGGAGCCTTTTATTGAACAAGGGTTTAAGGAGGTTAAGTAGGTATGATCGAATATACAAACTGAAGTAATAGGAAGTTTACCCAAATGGAGTTGACTTGATGTTTTAATGAAAATAGAACAGTTTTTGCTTTTAAAATTGGGAATTAGAAGTTTAATATATTTTTTGTTACTGGTTTTAATGACTGGAACATATATGATTCGAAGAGGCTTGTAAAACCAATCTTAAATTTCGGATGAAATTGGTAACAACTTTATAGCGAATATCTTCAATAAAGCTGATATACATTCGAAGTTTTACATTTTAAACTAAAAGAATATATAAGTTACTTACAGGGAAATCATTGTGACGTGACAATTAATATTGGAAATCTGTGATTTCCATTGTTTTAGGTTTTCAAAGGAGCTTTTAAAAGTTAGTTTCAATGACAGCATCATCAACTCATATTATAATTGCAAAATGCTGGTTTATACAGCTCAGACTCTGCTATTAGCTATTAGATCAACAAACTGAATTTTTTCAAGATGACACATCAAAAAAAGACCTCAAATAAATCGATTCTTTCCACCTGTTAAGGCCTGAAGGTTCTTTGAAATGACCTTTATAATAGTAACAAATGCAATTAGTTGATTTGATCCAATAAGCATCATATTGATTTCTTGATCAATTCGTAAATGTAGAGATTTTCTGTTTCTTCTAGTCTGATAGTATTGTAATTTTTTTCGAGACGAGAAATTCCAACGAATGTTTTCTCGTTCAATTATTACTTGATCTTGATCAATTATGGTTGACTTTTCTCCATCTAAAAATTTTTCAACATCTTTATTGGACATTCTTCAAGTATAATTCTCGAGTTTTGCCGTTGATGAAAATGTAGTGTGTACATCGTATATCAATTATATTTCTTCCATTTTCGGCGTTTTTTGGAGCATATAATAATTTATTATCAGAATTAATTCTAACAGTTTCGATTTTTAAATCAGTTAGTTTGTTTCAAGCTGAGATGAATATGTGGAAACAACCATTAAACCAAACAGCAATTTCCATGATTGAATTTTGGTGAGGAACATTATCGATGAACAAATGGAGTGATTTAATAGTTTTTGATACATTTCTTGCAGATAGCAATGTGAAGTTCAGTTAAAAAGAGAAAATACTTAAACGGAAATTAAATATTTTATTTTTATTTATAATGCATTTTAAAATTTTATTTTAAATAATTAAAATTTAGTAAATTTGGTAAAAGTTATAGGCACTACATTTTGTAACACGATTCTCGGTATTGTAATGACTTGAAACATTTTATAATTGCGTATTCCTGTTAATGTTATATTTTATAAAATATTTTATCTCCAAAACAGATTTGATTGCAAATTCATCAGGTGATTTTTAATGGGAAATTAGAGCACTTGTTAAACACATCACTAACATCAAAATGAAAGATTTTCATGACTAAAAAAATATATATATAGAATTTTTAAAAAACATTCACTAAAAATTATGAAATAATTTTACGTTCAGTACCAAAAATTTCCAAACTCGCATAACTTAGAATAAAAGTTTGAGCGCTATTCATTCACCCTATTAAATAGTAACATCCTAATTTAGAGAGCTTCTTGGGCTTCAAATAAATTTACAAGTTTTAAAATTTACTATAATTATAAAATTTACTATCATAAAATTTACTATCATAAAGTTTACTATTCCATAATGAGTATCCTAAAAATATAGTTATAATTAAAACGTAAAGAAAAATTTTTCAAAACAATGCGTAAACTTTAGATGTAATTTGTCACATAAATTTATTGCAATAAAAATTATAACTTTATTGCTATCAATTATTTCTCTTTTTCTGCAACATTACTGCAATCTAATTTAAATTTTAAGAAAATCACACACACACACACACACATTTAATAACTTACAAACCAGGCTTTTGAGAAACGCATATCATTCATGTATCATAAAACATGTGTAACCATTAAAGTTTGTAGTGGTATCCGATTGCGACAAGTAATTAAATATAATAAAGTGGTTTTTTTTGTTTTTGGATGACTTTCAGAATAAAATAAAGTTTTTCAGGTTATATTCCTGTAATGAATATAGCTTGGTACCGATAGAGCCAAATAAGGTCGAAACTGATCGGCTAATAGAGATCGTATCACCACAAACTGTATTTTAGTCACTCGAAACCCAAAAACCATGTGATTCTAATTATAATAAGTGTTTAAGCTTTTATTTTCAATCATTTATATGAAAATCTTTTGAGTACTGAAGAAAAATTTTCTATTTTTAGTGCATTGTAAATAAGTCCATTTTAAAGTTTTTAAATATACTTTTATTAGCCTCATTTAAAAGTTGCGCTATTTATATCTACAAAACCTCATCTTCGTGATTTTAATAACTGATTTAGATGAAAGAAATACGTTATTAACTGTAATTAGATTTTTTATTTATAGATAAATGATCCAAAAAATCATACGGGCAAAGTGATGGGTGTATATGAATCAAATCATAAACCGGTAAATAGTATTTATATTTGTAAAGTATCCCGCGATCAAGGTAGTTTAATGAGTCCTTTGGATAAATCTTTCCCAAAAATACATGTTGATAATGAACCAGGCAGAAGAAGATATGAAGTAAATGATATGGAACGAAAGAAAACAAAAAATATCCAAAATGAACAAAAATCAGTGGCTGATTTGGAGCAAGAATTATCTAGATTTGCTGATAATTTATACTATTCAGTATTCAAAATAAAAGTCAACAAAAACAGTGATAAACCAATATATTTTCCAAAAGATGTTGTCCCATTTAACCCCGAGACATGTGATCATTTCTTTATTGTTTGCTATGAATATTGGGATCCATATTTTATGTATCCGAATGGAAAAATCGTGGGAACGATCTCAAGCTATGATTCATTTAAAAATAATTTTCCTTTGATCTCATTAATATGTCAGATAAATCCACTTGATATTACTCCACGTTATCAAAAAGAAGTCGACGAAATTAAGAAAAAGGCCGTGTGTGTTCACGTACCAGGTTCCTACTTACCCACAGATAGTGTAGTTTTCACAATCGATAGTGAAACGACAAAAGATATGGACGATGCTCTGAGTTTTCACAAAGAAGGCAGTGACATAATAATTGGTGTTCACATTACCGATGTTACTAAATATATTTCACCAACTCATGAAATTTATAAACAAGCTGAAAGTCGTTTCTGTACTTACTATCCTCCTAAATTTTCAAATATTCACCCTATTCATCTTCTCGACGACACCCTTGCCACTGATGTGCTTAGTTTAGCTCCAAATAAACCGCGAGCCGTTGTTAGTGTTCTTTTCAGATTTCCCGGAAGAATGTTGATTAATCCTGATTTTAAACTTTCAGAAATTATCCAACCAACTTTTCGACAAGGCGTAATTATTTCTCAATTCAAACTCACATATGAAGAAGTATCGTCATGGTTAAAGCAACCGAACCAAATTCCAAATGATAAAGAAAACTTAATTTATGCTTTAAACGAAATTTTTGCTGTAGCCAAAAAAATACGACGTGCTCGATTGCCGGAATCATATTTCGTTTGTTCAGTCAACGACTGTTACAAAGATATGGATATCGAAACGATTTTTGAAGCTCGAATTGTCATCGAAGAATTTATGTTGCTTGCGAATGAATATGTTGCTAGAAAAATCTATGAAAAATATCCAGATTTCACATTGTTAAGAATGCAAGATCCTGTGAAAAACTGTGGAGAATGGTTAGAAAATCTTTTCAACTTGACTAATATGAATTTCGCTGGTCAGTTAAAAGAGTTTTGTAACCTATTAAATGTGAGACCGGATAATTTTGATGCGAGAAAAAAACTCATAGTCAGTAAAAATTTCTATGAACAATTTAATAATTTTTTAAGCATAGATATTGATAAAGCCAGGAGTCTTTTACAATATGATGCTTATTACAATGATTTTTTTGTTCACATAAGAGAATGGTATCAAATGAATTACCCGGCTCGATACGAATGCAGTGTTAAAGATTCTATCGAAAACAAACATTTTTCTCTAAACAAGCCGCTTTATACTCATTTTACAAGTCCTATTCGACGATTTACAGATATCGTGGTGCACAGGCTTCTGAAATCTGTTCTGAATGGTACCGAAATCGATGATATAACACTAGACATTGGTGAGGTCTGTACTATCGCGAATAAGAAGCTTAATGGAAATAAAAATTTTGAAAAAATCTGTGCTCCGTTTGCTATATTTGATGAAACCGATAAAAAGTTTTGTTTCATTCTTGATTGTGCCTGTTCAGATATAACCAACGAGGAAATACGATTTGTTCATCCAATGTTACAAAAAGCTTCTAGTATAAAAGAAATCAAATTCGCTGACTTATCATTGAATGCTGTTCCGTTGTCATTGAAAAATGATGAAAAAGCTGAAAGTTGTCTGTTGAAATGGAAAAAAATTATATACTCATGCAATCCTTATTTCAAAAGCACTTCCAATCGGCGGAACTTCGTCGTAGACAATTCCCAATTTGACTGTCATTTACCGTTTTCATCTTATAAATTATTTCAAGAAATCCGTCGGTCATATCTTCCAGCTGTAAAATTAAAAGACAAACTACATCAACTCAAATCATCATTTGTCAACCAAACATTCGACACTGTCATATCATCTGATTCTATTTCCTTAGCGAATCCGATTATTGATATCGAATTGAAGATCTTTATTAAAAACACCATGCGCATTCAATTTTGTAAATATAAAGTAAACGGTTTACCCGCAATCAAACCAGAACTACATATCGTTTCTCCAACATTTCAAATTTGCTTGATACATCGCGACGATCCTGTACCATTCTTTATTCCAGGTGGCAAATTGAAATTAAACCATAATACCATTAAAAAAGTTTTCACTGATATCAAAGAATACCAAGATTACTTCTCACCTCTTGTCCACGTGGAATCATTGCAAGAAACATTAGGCGAGCCCTCAGCATTTACTTTGATTGATGTAACCATTGAGTGGCTTGTAGGTGAATCACTGATTACTAAACGCAAAGAACGATATGGAGTAATGAAGTTACCTGATGATTTTTGCAAATCTAGAAATATTATTTTTAATGATGAAAGGGATTCGAATGGTTCAAGATATGAAGTTTTACTTGAACGAGGATTTTCATCTGTTGGTGGTGATTTGTTGTGTTTGAGATTGAAAAAAGACAATTGGAATAATTACTGGATAGGACACGGTGAAGTCGTTCACGTCGCAAAACCTAAATTGGAATCTGGTGAATTTAAAATCGTCATTTTCATGCTTACTCAGTCGGATTTTGATATATTTTCCAATAATTCAAATATTCAGAACTATTCAGTTGATGTCTACCTGAAATCAGTGGTTTCAAAGTTAGTTTTGAATTTAAAAATGTGAATTATTGATTTGAACTCTCGTTTCACAATTTACGTTTCAATTGTCTTTATCCTACATTTTGTTAATATAGCTTTCTATCATTTTGTCGGGTATTAAATAATTCACGTAATTCATTTAATTGTAATTATTTCCTCGATTAGTTGCCGATTGAGATTTGATTTTATTGCTTTTAAATTGCATGTCCTTTGGATCATAAAGGGTAGAGCATAATCAAATTGCCCAAATTGACTAAATCCTTCTTTCAGCATCGGTTCATCTACATCAAAGCCAATGTCACCAACAAATGTTTGTACTGAATCACTATAGTCAATTTTGGTAGATGCTACAGCTGCAGGTCCTGCTATCGTATTAGATCCACTTGCCCAGTTAACTTTAATTTGATCGTTGCACATATAAATTCCATCCATTGTCGATGAAGATAAACTTGTAGAAGGTTGGCAAATACGTTCGATAAAGGCATATGGGTTTGTTTGACAACGAAAATCCCTTATAATATGACGACTAATACATTGACCAATATTTCCAAATATTATTTTTAATAGATAGTCATTAATTCTGTTAACTTCATTATAAATCTTGATTTTTGACAAATTCACGATCTTAGTTGATAAGTAATTCATTAATGATATTGAAGAACAAAAAATATTCAAGATTATTATAAATTTTATTCACTTAATCAAATTTCAAGTCAAAACATTCTAATAAACTGACCCAGCAAAACAAAGTTCAAATTATAAGTAATTTTCACAATAAAAAATAATTTTTACAAATTAAAATAAATTTACATTTTTTAATTGGCCAAAACATTAATTGACCCGTATTTTTGTCATTCGGAGCTCGGTGCCACACCAGCTGCCATAAATTATATGCGTTGAGGACAGTTGTTAATTTACAAGTTATATTTTTCATTAAATTTACACTTGTTACAGTTATTAATATTTTAAAATGAAATGAAAATGTCGTATTAACTCAAAATTTCCGGGCATTCGTGATTGATTTTCAAAAAGTTAAGATTTATTAAGAAATATATCTTTTTTCATTTGAGTTCCAGAGTTCATTGAAGTATTTTGAATACTTCTTTGAATAATCGATTGTTGGAATAACTGTTTCTGACTGTAATAAATTGGCTCAACAAAGCCCTTTTCCCGACAATACCTGAGGCAGAAAATAGTAAAGTGATTTATTAGATTGATGGTCTTTGAAAATCCTCCCTCCGCGGCTTTCTTTCATGATATCGTCATACAAAAACATAATTAATTATTCTGCCATGCGCCTTCATTATGATAATCTTTTCTTACTTCTCATTAATCACGTTGTCCTGATAATGGTTTTTCGAATTCCCCTTTGTTTGTTTTTCTTTCTGTACCAAACTTGATTAATGATTTCCTATTTGAATATAATCCTTTGCTTTTTTATTCTTTCTAAACGTATTCTGATAAATTAATTATCCCCATGATTTGAACCATTGTTTAATATATATCTGATCCGTTTTTAAAATTCTAAGTTTTTAGTTTATTCATTTTTATAATTGCGCATTCTATACCATGCCATTCTAGTCATGCGATATTTTGTTATTTCCAAAATATTTCATTTTTAACATACATTTCAACCTGTAAGTTTATGATCTATTAGTGTATAAAATATTCTAACCAAAATTATTTTTCAAGTTATTAATTTTAAAACCAATTATTTTTTGTATTTTGAAAATTAATAAGTTGATTATAACTTGTTGATTGACAAGTTATCGCGCACTATGTAATATGTTATCGAACATTGTATTGGTCTTAATACTTATCCCCTTTCTGAGGATCAACGAGATTACACATTATTGATATACTAATAATTAAAACGATCCCCGAATCAGTAACATGTCAAAACGATTACCAATAAATAGCAGTACTGAAATCTGAGTTCAATATAGCTTATGTGCAAATGCACATATGCAATCGGCAACTGGAAATCGTTACCCAACATTGATGGGCCTGTCGGAAAATTTGACAACATTGTGATATTTACAACTAAGCTCCCTCGTTCATGTAAAGCTCTACGCTTGATGAATTCCTGAAATCCGATAAATTCACCGTATTCGACATGTGGCCTCTGATAAATTCTCACCTGGTCGGGATTTATCGGATCGTAAAACGAATGTAACTCGATGTGATAGTTGCTATTGGTCTGATTGCGAATACTAATCGAAGTATCGTATCTAAAAGGGCCACTCAAAAATGTCATAAAATAGACTCTGAAGGAATTGAAGTTGCAACGAATGAAGCCAATTTCAGTTTTGTCTTTTTAATGATCCTAATATCTAATCCTGTGACTGTAGGAAGCGTATATATACAAAAAAAAATAATTTCAATACAAATAAAGTAATTGATTTCAATCCAATCTAGTCGAGCAATCGCATTTTCAACAGCACATCATGATATTATGTATTTTACGAAAATATTGAGTCTGAAAGCGATTATTTAAAATTATCTTGGTGTGAATATTTACTATTTCCGTGGTTAAACGGTTAAACATTGAATTATGATTTATTTTTTATTAAGGATTCTAACCCATTAACACCCTCTGTAAACCTGTTGGAGGCGTGATTTGGGTTTTCCTTAATTAATTAATGTTTTATTTCTATAATAATTTGGAAGTAAATACTTATTTCATAACTTAATAGTACTAATTTATCTCTATTGTTTTTAATAAACCTTTTACTCTGTTCATTATCTTGTAATAAATTACAATCAAAAATAATTTTCACAGTTTCATTTTTGTGTGTTAATGGGTTAAAATCATGAAAGTTCAAAATCATATTAATGAAGCGCTTAAATTAAAAAATAAATAATACTACCTCTGTTCCAAAATAGCTGTTACATTTGATGCATAAATATTGTTCCATAATACTTGTCCCATTTGATTAAACTTTTGTAGCTATAGCTTCGCTTTTGTTAGACCGATTTTCAAAAGTAATAGCTTGTTGAAAAGGGTTACTCAAGGCCTGTATTGAATTAAAAAACCCAAGATCCAAAACATTTAGGTCTGGACTATTCGAAGGTTTTCAATTGCAGACTCCAACCTTCGTTTACAAGTTCTTCTTGTAAAGCAGAATCATTATTTGTTAAATGAGGCTTGGCATTGTCTTGCTGTATGTAAACAGTACGTGATTTTTCACTTTTTGAAAAATTTTCGCGTATAGCTGGCGAAACATTTTTAATCATCATATTTCGAATTTCTTCTTTGCCGATCTGTTCCATAACTTTCGTTATCGAAGTTCCCTTTAGACTATTTTTAGAGTTCCTTTGACATTTTCTTTGAAAGTGAATGGCCAGATTCCAATTTTTCCATCGAAATATTCGTTTTTAGATGAACCATATCTTGATCTTGCGTGTGCGCGCGTTCAAATTTTAAACAACGCACATTCACATTGTAATACTACTAGTATTGTGTTGTGAGTACTATTAGTACTTTATTTCTTTAATTTTTTAACTAAATACTACTAATTTTTTCTTCTTAAATTTGCACATTTAGAAAATAATTAAAACAGTACAAATTTAGCAAATCTTTAAGAAAATTAGTCAAATAGCATACATTTTCAATAATCAGACCAAGAATATCCAAATGTGACAACTATTGTGGAACAGAGGTAGTATTTTTTAAATATTCAGAATTTTTTTTGTAGAATATTTGTAAGTTTTTTATTATTATTTGCATCATTTTGTTATTTAAACTTAATTAATCAGGCGTCAACAAGAAGCGATTTCATCAATTGATACTCATCCTCTTTTAAAAGAAGTGATACTCGGAATTAATGAATTATCCCCGGATGACGGTAAATTGTACTTGTACTTAATGTTAATAATTCATATATATATATATATATAAATGGCTTTAGCCATTTCACATTTCTTTTCATAAATTTTTCATTTAAATCTTTCAACAAATAACTATTTTTGCGATATTTTTCTTTTCTTGGTTATTTCTAGCATCCTCCTTGACGAGTACTAATTTTCCGACACTAAAAGATTTATGAGTTCTATTTTCTTGATTATCATATTTGATATTATTTAACATTTCATTTCTTCTTGATTCTTTATTGTTAGCGTCTGTACCAATTGTCAAACGCTCTTTGCACAATTTTCTTCCATAAACTACTTCAGCTGCACTAACTTTCTGTTTGATTACACTGTTGAATTAATGCAAAATTTATGCAAACTCTATGCTTCTTCCTATGTCTTAAATTTTTTTCTTCCAAACAACAAGAAATCCAATCTTTCATTGTTCAAAATTGTCTTTCAATTTGGCTATTGGATTGTTGATGATCAGGACTTGAATAAACAATCTTCATTTGATATTTTAAATATCAAAAAATCGACTTTAAACTAGAGTTGGAAATAAAATACTGATAGACAAAGAAAAAACGACCACAAAACTACAATGAAGCATGACACAGTTCACTGTAAAAAATGAGAATAAACGTGTACGACAAGAATCGACTAAGAAAAACATCAAAGTGCGAAAACCAATCAAATTACAAAAAACTTTAGGATTAGTTTTAAAAATATGTAAAATTATGCAAATTTTGGAAAAATTTAAACCGCACTAATCTTAACCGTGCTATGCGAGTTATTACTGTATTCTAAGGCAGTGGCGCACAGAAAAGAGGCTGGCGGGCCAGAAGTCCCAAGCCCATAAGCGAAATATGTGCACTGATTCAAACTTCTGGCTTTTCTGTATTTTAATGAATCAGTATTTTAATTTTCATTAACCCTTTGAGGACCGGCTTTTTTTTAAATTTATTTAAATTTTTAAATTTTATTTTTTTTATAAATATTTATTTATTTCATTAAAAACCGGAAAAAAAATTAATTTTATAATTTTTAATATAAAATTTATTTACATGAATATAAATATTTTATAATATATTTTTTATAAAATATTGTTCAATATTCAATATTTAATATTCACATAGGTTTATTTCATTCATTCATTCATTCATTCGAATCATTCAAACAAATGTCTGATCCGAGGCGAGTAGGAAGACCACGCAAAAGAATTCCACCTTCAAGGGCTGGTTTTACTTTGGTGTGTCCTGATAAAGGTTGCTATCACCCGATATGAGAATGTCATTTTCAGAATGCGTTAGAAAGACTACCAAATGGTACAAAAAGTTCTTTTTTCACATCATTGATATGGTAGTACATAACGCTTATTGTATATACAGAGCGAAGAACAAGTCAAGAATCCAATTGGCTGATTTTAGACTGATATTGGTTAGACAATTGATAGAAAAATATGGATCTCAAAGAAGCGAACGAGTTGGAAGACCACCACTAAGCGAAAACCCACTTCGTTTACAAGGAAGACACTTTCCTGATAAAATTCCAATAAATTCTGGTGATAATGGAAAGAAATGCTGTGTTGTTTGTTCAACTTCAAGTGATCGAAAAAGAACCACAATAATGTGTCAACTATGTGATGTTCCATTATGCATTGTATCATGTTTCAAAGATTATCACACAAAAGTAAATTTATAATAACCATATTTATTGATAAAAATAAAATAGTTTATTTTTCGATTGAATTTTTTGTCTTTTCTTATTTTTACATATTGATTCGTAGTTTTTAGAAAAAAAATTTCTTGAAAAAAATCATTCGTTTTATTTAGTTTTATAAAAATACACACAGAAATGTGATTTTCATTATAGTTTGATTTATTTTAGTTTTTAGCTAATATTATGTAAACAGTGTGTTTTATGAAATTTTTTTATTTGAAAAAAAATTTTCTTTTTTAATTTTATATAAGAAAAACCACATTTGATATTTTTAGAACTAGTTTGCCACTATAGTGGCGGCCGGCCCTCAAAGGGTTAAATATGATTTTTTTATTGTGAATTTGTATATTTTGTAATATGAATTACCTAATATTTAACGTAAAATAGTATATTTTTTTAATCAAGAATTAAATTTAATATATTTAAATATTGTTTTTTATATTGAAATTGCAATTTAAAAATAGTAAAGTTACCGGTTTTAACTTTATAAATCCATTAAAGGGTTTCATAAAATTTATCTAAATATATATCTTACGAAAAATAATTTTATATTCTATGATTTTTCTCGACAATCACTGGAAAAAAACTTACTTCAAAGTAAAATACTATTTGATTTTTATAAAATGAAAATAATTAAAACAGATAAAGAAGTATTAAATGATCATGTACATATAGAAAATCAGCAATGTAGCAGTAGCAATAATACAACCTCAAATTGTTTTATGTATGCACGAATTGGATCATACATTGAGTCATACATTTCCGTAAATTTTTACAAAAATTCGATAACAAACTTTACGTTCTATTAAGTTTTATTGATGAGGTTATTGCTCAACTTAATTTTATCGGTAATTAATCCGAAATACAATTTAAAAATATTTTTACTCATGTTAGCAATCTACTTCAAAAATTCAATTTTTATATAATATTTACTGAGAATTCACAAAAAATACCAGTTGATTCGATATATTTTTTTTCTCAATCGTTTTAGATCAATCGTTGAGCAAATTGAGAGAGAAGTTTAGTTATCACAAAACGTTATTATTAAACTTTGATGTACATTTTCCTATTAACGATTAATTGACAGAATCAAAGTCACATGATTATATATATTTGTGTAGTTTTTATAATACAGTAACTTCCGGTTATAGTGAAACACCATCTGCCATTTTAGGCCTCATATTTGATTTATAATGAAGCAATTTTATCAGCTTACCCAAATTCATACTCCTTTTAATAAAAGGTTTTGATTAAAATAAATGTAATTAATCAAAGCAAATTCAATACATTTTTTACCAATGACAAACTAATTTATTAATTTCAATAACATACAATTTAGTATTTTTAAAATTAATGAATTATTTGAAAATATTTTCAATACCTTTTTGAGTTTATTAAAATTCGATGTTTCATATCAGTCATTGAGACAAAACTATTCAAGAGATAAAAATTCCCACATTTGTGATGCTTTAAAGCAGCAGATGCTGTTAAACAATTTGAAAAACAAGAAAAAGAAAGAAAACGAAATCTAGATAAAGGGTTTACATCCACATCGTTGTCCTCATCGTCCACAAAACAACTAAACAATATGTTTAAAAATATTGAGAAAGCTGAAGTGGATGAATCTATTGAAAGAATGATAGAATACAGGTATTAGTTTCAAATATGGATCAGCATACAAGCGACCTATACGAACAACATTTCTTGATAAAGAATATTCTAAAGTACAAAATCGAGTCCAAACGTCTATTTTTACTGATTTTGTTGGTGACCCCATCTGGGTCAACATTTATAAAAAATATTGATACGACTGGTAACACAAAAGATTCTTGTAATCATGTCATAAATAGAAAAAATTTGAACTGAGTTGATTCTTCAAGTTATTACAGACAGTGCAGCTAACTGTAAAGCAGTATGGCAGATAATTGCAAAAAAGTTTCCAAAAATTGTTGGTGGTCCATGTTCTGCCAGCTGGCTTGATCTTTTACTCGAAGACTAGGATAAATTAATTTGGATTTCTTCAATTTTGAAAAACGTGATTGTTGTTGTAAAGTTTATAAAAGGACATGATGGCTTACGAGCTCTGTGAAAAAAACATTCTTCTAATAAGTTTTTACTCCATCCAGCTGAGACACGCTTTGGAACTTGTGTTTTTATGACTCAACGTTAAGTGGAACTTAAAGATGCTTTGCAGGAAATGATTGTGAACAGGAAATAAAAGACGTGGTTAAGCAAAGAGAGCTACAAAAAAGCGAGCGAAGAAGTATTCTCTCTGAACCATTTTGGAAAAAGTGTCAGTTATACTTGGATATAAACAAACCAGTTTTTTAACTGCTACGACTTGTTGATGGTGATGCCCCTGTCACAGGAAATATTTATTTCAAAATGATTTAGATGAATTTTTTGATAAAATTCAAAGTTCACTGCTGGAATTTAATCAATTTATGACCGTAGTTTATTGTTAGAAAATTGGAATAAAAATACACAATTGTTCACTGAATTGTTTTAAAACGTTTGCCGTTCTTTAATTTTTTTAATTCTATAATAAAAAATATATTTCGACTAACAAGTAATGCAAAAAAATTAGTGTGCGCTATTTATTAACCTTTTCTAAGGTGGTGGCAACATACACCATTTTAAACTAATAAAAATATCTAAGTGTAACGCTGTCGGTAATCATGTTTACTTTTGGTACAACTACTGACATATTGAGCCTCATTTTTTTGTTTTTATTTTTTTATGATCATTTGTAACTATATAATTGTTATCAATAAACTTTGAGTTTTACATCACTTTTAGTTTCCTTTGCCTTATAAAGGGTTAATTCGCATTTCATCAGAAAAATAGCGTAGTTACGGTCAAATTCTGCCTGAAAATAAGCGAATGAGATTTATTTCAGCAACTTTTCCAGTATATAAATCTGATATAATATATAATATCTGATTTTATATACTGATTTTATATTAGCCCTAATTTTGAGATAAAAAATAGTCCAGGAATTAAATGGTTGAACACAAAATATACTTTAAGTAATCTATGTTCTGTAACTTTCACAATGAGCCCTTACATATGTTAACTAAACAACTATTTTTTTATTAAATATTTAATAAAACTAATAATAATATGTTAATTTTTACATTATCTCATTTTATTGCCATGATGAATTACGTTAATGATGATATACGTTATACATTTCGTATTTGATTAATTTTCGTACTTGTCATTTTCATGTTCCTTTTTCCCAGGGGAATGTTAAAATTTGCTGATATCCTAATTCTTATATAGCTGGTATTAGTAGACCATCGGGTATATTCTTCCTTTATTTCCTTATGCTGATAACTTGTTTTATTTTTAATAATTTTCAATTATTTTATAATGAAAACTAATTAATTCTCGAAGTATCCATATTACTTTTACAATTTGTATTTTCGTTATTATTTAATATTTTTTTTTCATTACGACTATGTATGAACTTTTATTTCACATAGAAAAAATTGATTTTTCGTAATGAAAAATTTTTTTATTAGTTATTGTTATAATTTTATAATTATTTAATTAATTCAGAGAATAACTTTATAAATTCAATTAAAAACGATATTGAAAACAGAAGAATTTTCAAATTCAACCAGAATCAATCTCAAGCTATGAGCAATGCAATGAATCATAAACTTAGTTTAATTTGGGGTCCACCGGGTAATGTATACAAGGTAGCTCTGCGTAATTAATATCATTTTGTCTATTAGGCACTGGCAAAACACACATAGGATGCATTTTGTCATACGCTTTTGCTCAGAAAAATTATAGAATTAGAAACAAAGGTGTTGTGCTATATTGTGGACCATCAAATGATTGTGTCAATTTGGTTGCCCGTTAGTATTTAATAATATTTAAATTTGTCTAGTCTGTCGAAAACCTTGTCTGTATTTTGAATTAGTCAAGATGGCATTTTTATTAGTAATATTTTTAAAATTTATTACGCATTATTTTAGTTAGTATTATTGTTTTTCCTAATTAAAAAGTGACCTATTAAATAATATATAATTAATAGGCAATTCAAAAAATGCATTTAAAACCAGAAAAAAATTTGCAATAACTACAATTCTACAAATTTTTTTGTATAAATCCCGAAAATAATCTTTCGCCGTTATACGTTATACTGAAATAAAGAAATGATCTTTAAAAAAATATTATACTTGGATAATCTGTTTCAGTTAAATACATTTTTAGGAAACTGCTTCCATTATCTGTAAATGCCTGCTTAGCTAATAAATAATTTTGCAGTTCTAACAAGATGGTTTCAAAAATAGTTCAATATCATGCTTTAAACTAAATTTTAAAAACCGTTCATTAAAATAAACTATTAACATTTTCTATATCAGTACCAAATATTTTTGTGTTTTTGCCATTTATATGTACTTATTTAATTGCTTCGAAATGGTCCATTGTTTTTTATACTAATGTTGATTAAATAATTTCAACTTATCTACAAATCTGATAAATTTATACATGTCGAATCCTTGCCTTTAAGTTTAACATTGAGCTCATTTAAGTACTTCGTTATATCAACATAAAACGCTAGCCTAAGAATAAATTCATTATCAGCTAGTTGTTCAATATCCAGTTCTTCACATTCATGAAAGTTTTAATTTTAAGATCAAAAAATCTTTTTAAGCATTTTCCACAACTAAGCCACATTACGTTTGTGTAGAAAATTACACCGGAACCTTCTGCTTTTTCAACTGAAGTTAAAATTTCTTTGAATCTAAGATACCGAAGAGTACTTTTGCGAATGTAATTAACAGTTTTGATGACAAAATTAATCATAGCTTTCATATCAAGAGTGTTTCCACATAAATTTTCAATCTGTAATAAACACTGAATATTGATAACTTCGCAATTTCGGTTGAATTATAGAATTTTTGACAGAAGCAAAGTAACAGCTATATTTAGAACCGCGCATAGATGGTGCAATATCCGTGGTTATTCCCGCTAATATTTTAAAATCAGCTTTGAATACATTTAACTGAGTAACTGAGTAATTATGTGAATTGACTATAAAAGATCAGAAAAATAAAATGCAAACATTATTCTAAACACACAATAACCCTTTAATAAAAATGCACATAAGGAGACATAAATTATAAATAGAAATAATTTTTTTGGACATTATTAATAATAAAAATATTGCGATGTGATGATATTTCAATCATTTTATGACATCTTACCTTTCCTCAGGTCCGAGAAGAGTAATGTAAATTATAATTTATTTAATAAAATTCCAATTTAAAACTTAGAAATATAAAATAATTATAGGTTACATGAAATTTCGGAAAATATAGAAAAGAATCGGAAAACAAAATTTATAAGTGAAATAATAATTTTAAATCAAATATTTTTGTATTGATGAAAAAAGTTTTGCCGATATCACGGAATTACAGATAAATACTACAATCACATAAAAATGTCCTTGCAATTACTATTAAATGATAAGTAGGGATTCAAAACCTGCATTTAAATAAAAATTTAATAAACCTTATCCATTAAAAATATAACATAAATGACTTAAAATTCATAATAAAGTCGAACGTTTAATTTAAATAACAATTTTAACATTAAAAAATTGTAAATTTAACCCCTTGTAGTTTTACTTATTTAAATAAATTTTGTGTCTGAATTGATTATTTTAATTTTAAATATTGATAATGCACTTGGGCACCGTCACCTACCTTCATCGACTACGACTCACGAAATTAAGTGTGATTATTGAATCTCTAGAAAATAAATATATACGAATATCAGGCCTTACCTTTTATTTGTGATTTTTGTTGTCATGTTTAATTGATTAGTGAAAAACTATTTATATTATGAATATTTACAATCATAATCTTTAATTATTGATAAATTAAAGATATTTATTTTTTATGCGTCTTTTTTTATTTTTAGTTGAAATGAAAAAAAAATTTTCTGACTTATGTCCAAAATTACTGAGAATATATGGTGAGCAGCAAGAGCTGGCAGACTTTCCACTGCCTGGTTTTTTCTCAAAAACTAATGTTCCACTCACTGGTGAATTGCAGCAAATCAGTTTGCATTACCTGATAAGACAACAAGGAGAATCCCATGCTGATATTTTGAGTAGCCATGATAGATATTTTCAAAAAATACTTACGACTGATAGAAATTATTCTTTGTCGGAGAATATTCGTGAAGCGATTCACAATTCCATTTTGTCATACCGAGATGCTGTAAAAGAGGTATTTCAATAATTATAATTTTTTCGATAAAAGTTTTGCTTTTATTTTAAAAAGGCTAAGAAAAATTTAATTATTAAAAATCAATATGAAATGGTGCTCTGTACAACAACAGTAACAGCGACAACAATAATGGAATTGTTTAACATTACCCAGATTATAATCGACGAGGCGGGAATGTGCAAAGAACCTGAAACATTAATTCCGATGTCAAGTGCAGAAAACACTGTTGAGAATGTTGTATTGATCGGTGATCACAAGCAGCTTCGTCCTATCATTCATAATAAAGTTGCCAAGAAACTCGGGCTAGAAATTTCTTTATTCGAGAGGTATCAAGAATTGAAACCCAAACTTGTTACGATGTTGAATTACCAATATCGAATGGTATGGTTTGAAATCTGGTCAATAATATTATTTTAATTAATTTAATAAATTATATATTGATTGATTTGTTATATGTAAATAATAATTGTAAATGATATATTAACAATTTAAAAGTAAATATAATAAACATATAAATATCTAATTATAGAATTAGAAAATCGTTATTCCGAGCCCTCATAATATACATTTAGTACAATATAATTAAAGAACGTTTTAGCACATTTTCCTATTTTCGAGCAGTTAAATTCCCAAAATCAAATACTCTGCTAAAATTGAATAAATCAAAATGAATTGGAAAAACGTTTTGATGATAATTTATAGGATTTAAATGAGACTTTTCACTTTTCCTTTAAAGTTGAAATAGCTCCAATTTCGATAATCTTAGAATAATTGAACAGTTTAAAATTCAGTTTAAAAAAAACTCCCGGAAATTAATAAAAGTTGCTGAATGGATTTTATACTTTTTTGAAAGCACAAACTGGTGTAAGCAATTGTTTTAATGCATGACATTAAATTGCAGATCAAGATAAACTGATAAACATCTCTCAGCCATAACGAAGATATTGGAAAAATAGTAGCATAAAAGTGTTGTCAAGTTTTCGGAAAAAACTTTTCGGAAAAATTTTAGTTTTATAAATATGTACATCAAATAAAATAAAATATATTTATAATATATTAATTGTATGTTATTGAACTGAATTCGCTAAACAACATTAGTATTGGGATGAGTCCTATCTTGCACATTTTTAGTACTCCCTATAGTACTTACTAATTATTTTAGATTACAAATAAAGCGTGATATTATGTGTAATTATTTAATTTCAATTTATTATTTATTTTAATTAATTTAGTTATTATTAATTTTTATTTAATTATTTATTTTAAAATTAATTCAATTAATATTAATTTTAAATTATTTATTATATTATTTATTTCAATTAATATTATTTATTTTTAATTATTTTTTAATTACATTTAATTAATATTATTAATTAATTTTTAAATTATTTAATTCAATTAATATTATTTATTCTTTAATTATTTCTTTTTTTATTATTTTTATTTATTGATTATTAAATATTCATTACACATACATAATTGGTAGACAGTTTATATACAATTTTTTTATTATGAATATAGCAATTAAAAATTAGAAACAAATATATATATTAAATGGATACAACAATGACAGTCACAAGTTTGTTAATGATTTAATGAAAAGATTGTAAGCATTTTAATGATCGGTTTGATGAGAAGTTTGATGAGTATTTTATGAGCAATTTGATGATTTTTCTGAAAATTTATTACTATTCGCTGTCATATAATGACCATATGGCAGACTTTCATTCTTTCCTACCCAAACTCTTATAGTAGTTATTTGTAACTGCGATTTTAGTTGTTTTTAAACTATATAACTGATGGTTGCTGGTATCTATACGAAATTGAGACATTTTTAATTTTATTCTCGACTTTGATCAAATAAGTAATTGAAAAAGAGATTTTTTTAAATAAGAATGAAAATTCCAAAAAATTCAATATAGTGAAGATAGTTTATTTTTTGGCAACGGAAAAGAGGAAGCTGTACTAAGCCAATCCAGTGAAGTAGACTCGTTAAATTCAATGGATGCTGTGAAATTAGACATTGATGAGTAAGATGGTGGGAAAGGCGAATACGAGATGCTAGCACGAAATATTTGAGTGCTATTTAAAATCATTTAGTCTTAAACCAGGTCTATGTTATTTATAATATTTGCCTTTTTTTTGCATAATGTTACTTTGAATTAATTATCATATCTATTAAATTATTTGTCACTATTTTTCTCTTTTTTGTCGATGGTTTTAATATATTATAAAAACATCACCCAACATATTGTAGCGAAACCTAGTGGTTATTCTTAGGAATTTTACTGATCAATTGTCATTTAACAACATAAAATCTTTTTAACATTACAAAATAGGATAACTGAATTTGAAAGAGAAACAAACGTTGCACGCCCCTGATCTTATTTATTTAATAAAAACTTCTAATATATTCAAATATTTTTCGACTTTTTTACATGATTTTTATAAATGTCTTTTAATTTTAGATAATTTACAATCATATTTTCAACTATAATACTCACTTATTTTATAAAACTCTGTTTAGTCTTCAATAATGGATAAAATAATTCCAAATTAACTTTGTTTCAGAAAATACTCATAACTAAAAAATTCAATTTTTTAAAATTTTTTGTCCGTAGCATCCTTCAATTTGTGAATTTCCCAGTAAAGAATTCTATTTTCATCAATTGAAAACTCAAGTATCACCTTTGTGGAGTGGTTTAGGTCCCGATGATATGGAAAAATGTTCCTACTCGCAATGGAACGGAATTAATTATCGTTTGTGCAAACTGCATTATGAAGTTATAGGATTTTTAAAACCATTTTTATTTATATCCTTAGAGTATATTAAGGCAATCAAACTACAGTGCTGTACCCGATGATAAGTGGCCTGCATTTAGACACATCCCTTATAAGTGTTTTAATAAAGGATTTATTCGATATCCGGAAAGAATCGTTTTCTACCATGTTATTGGTGATGAAGTTATTCAGCCAGTTACTACTCAAACTGGAAATGAAAATTCGCGTGGAAATCCACAAGAAGTGGAAGCAGTTGTAAGCTTATTTATAGTGCTGGTTAAAATCTAATTTAAAAAATACACAATTATGTGATAAAATAAAGTTTTATTTATGAAATCAGTGAAGATACATATATTAAAAATAAATTAATTTTTGTTTAATAATATTCTTACAATTAATTCGATTATATATTTCTATTAATTGTGTTGTGGTTTGACTTAATCTTTTACAAAAAGTTCAATCTCAGAAGAAGAAAAGTTATTACATTTTGTTTTTTGGTTTTAAGTGACCAGAACCTATTTAAGGTCAAAATATTTCATATTTTATTAATAATAATAATAATAATAATAATAATAATAATAATAATAATAATAATAATAATAATAATAATAATAATAATAATAATAATAATAATAAAAAAAATAATAATAATAATAATAATAATAATAATAAAAATAATAATAATAATAATAATAATAATAATAATAATAAAAAAAATAATAATAATAATAATAATAATAATAATAATAATAATAATAATAATAATAATAATAATAATAATAATAATAATAAAATAATAATAATAATAATAATAATAATAATAATAATAATAATAATAATAATAATAATAATAATAATAATAATAAAAAAAATAATAATAATAATAATAATAATAATAATAATAAAAATAATAATAATAATAATAATAATAATAATAATAATAAAAATAATAAAAATAATAAAAATAATAAAAATAATAATAAAATTAGTTTTCGCAAAGTGCAATGCCTACCTAAACGTTATGGTTGGTGTTGTGGAGAGGGAAGAGGCCACCGAAACCGCGATAATTTTTTTTGTAAAAGTATCCATGAAATTGCAATTTTAAAACTTTCCAGTGTAAAAATAGAATTCTGAAATAACATATATTTCTGAATATATGTGGAACACTTCACATAATATTTCAGAACACCGGTTAAGAACCACTTGTCTAACATATCAAATGATTCAACAAAACCTCACCACCCGAAGATGTTGTAACAAGTATTCCAGAGACAACTAAAGGAATCCTACCAATGTATCAAAGGAATTATTATGCAAACTTTTGACAAAAGCATTTATTATGCACTACTGAAATTTAGCCTAGATGACTTAAAACACTTCAGGAAATTATTATTATTATTATTATTATTATTATTATTATTATTATTATTATTATTATTATTATTATTATTATTATTATTATTATTATAATTATTATTATTATTATTATTATTATTATTATTATTATTATTATTATTATTATTATTATTATTATTATTATTATTATTATTATTATTATAATAATAATAATAATAATAATAATAATAATTAATAATTCATAATGATAAAAACAATAATATAAATAATAATATATTTTCCTTAGGGCTGCATTTATAAAAAGATTATAGAGAACCTTACTCCTCCTCGGCAATCACCTAATTTCATCACGGTTCTTACACAATACAAATTACAGCAACATTTATTAGAAATGAAATGCAAAGATATTTTACAAAAAAAAAAAATCAAAACTGACCCAATAGTAAAAACAGTTATTCGTAGTCAAGGTAAAATTAATTTTCCCTAATTTAATTTTGTATATTGTCTAATTAGGATCACAAAATGATTATATAATATTTTCTACGGTCCGATCTATTAGAAACAGAGAAGATATCAACCAACACCCAACAATAGGCTGGGAGAAACAATATCTGGGCTTCATCACAGATCCGAACCAAATCAATGTTGCTCTGACCAGAGCGCAAAAGGGACTCATTATTATAGGTTAATTTCAGTTTCATTATTTCACATTTCATTCATTTCTCTTTCCGCTGTATTTCATCCAATGAGAACCTCCCGTTTTCATAGCAATTTAATCAGTGGATAATATCAACGTACCAACATTGAAAATGCATTTATTTTTATCATAATTTATGATTTGCACATTGTTCCAAAAATATTTGGGCTTGTTACCGGATAGATTATTATCGCTCACACTAAATCAATATTCTGGTTGGAAGGGAAATAGTTTCTGGATTTATCGATTCGATATAAGCAAAAAATGCGCGATAACTCATCGATAAGATGCGCGATAACCCATAGATAAAATGCGTGATAACTCATCGATAAAATGCGTGATAACTCATCGATGAAATGCACGATCACATTTGCACAGGTGCGCTGAAACTCATTTCGCGAGATCGAAACACTAGTGCTATTTTCTGGGGGTTGGAGGGTATAATGCGCATATTGTCGCTATTGACATGTGTATTTTTTGTCTTTCTAAATCAATAAAGAAAGAAATATATTTTTTAATCAATAGAAAGGAATATAAAAATAAAACCGGATAATTTTATTAATCAATACAAAAAGTTATTAAAAAGAAATATTTTTAATCAATAAAAAGAATTATAAAAAATGAATAATTTTTTTAAGTAAAAAATCGCACATAAAAATATTGTTAAATTTATTTATCATGTTAATATTCCATTATTAATGAAATAAAAGTGATTCAGGAATAAAAAACTTTAAAAAATTTCAAGAAAAATTTGTCATTTTAAAAATCTTGCGGTGATTTTACTTTTATCTGATCTAAAGAAATATTTTAATCAATTGAAATAATTATAAAAATCATTTTTTAATCAATGGAAAGAATCATTAAAAAATAATATTTTTAATCATTAAATAAAACTAAATAATTTTTATTAGGTTGCCCGGAATGAAATGTCCGAATAATATATAATTATTTTAAATCATTATAACTTTTTTTAAAGTTCATTAGAAAGTGCTTATTTTAGATTCAAGTATTAAATAAGATTTCAAATAATTTAATTACTATAAATTTCATTTTCAAATAGAAATGCACAATTTAAAAAATCATAATTTGAGGCTTCTTTATTTTTATGAGTGGAAATCGAAGAACAATGCAGTTGGGTCAGAGCTGAATATTAATAATGCTTTTGGGAGTGATACAGTTAATGAAAGAACTATTAGGTGTTGGTTTAAAATAATGGATCTCGAAAATATGCTGTTGCTCAAAATTCAACAAAATCTGTTCGAGAAGTTGCTGTAGATCTGCCTGTCTCAAAAACAACCATCCATGGCAATTTAATGACAATTGGTATGATCAATAAGCTTCAAAAATGGGTCACACATGAATTGAATTAAAGGCAGAAATTAAACAGATTACAAATTTGCATATCTCTTTAAGCACGACATGGAAAGTCATCTTTTCTTAATAATGAAAAATAGCGATGAAAAATGGATTCAATATGATAATCGTAAGCGTCCAGGAGAAGGGTTGGATAAACATCAATTCCTAGATCAGTTTCCAAAACCGAAACTTCACAAAAAGAAATTCATGCTTTCAGTCTGGTAGTGTAATACATTATTGTTTTCTGAACAATACTGTGTAGAACTAAGGAAAACGCATGAAAAACTCACCATTAGTCACCCTGAAATTGTTAATAGAAAAGTTCCAATTATCATACATAATAACGATATGTCTAACGCATTGAAAGTCACTGTAAAAATATTTCACGTCTTAGGATTTGAAGTTTTATCGCATCCATCTGACTCACCCGATCTATCACCAACTGATTTCCAAGACATTTAAGTCTATATCAAGGGCAGGAAGTTCAAAGATTTGGAGGTGATAAAATCGACAGTTATTACTTTCTTGGACTTTAGACTTGAGACTTCTTTCAAAGAAGATATAGAAAAGCTCCCGCAACGATGGCAAGAGTGTATTAATGTTGATGGATCATATTTTGATTAAATGATAAATGTTTAAATATATTTGTAGGTCTTTTGAATTATAATCCATTTAGTGGACAAATCCATTCCGGACAAACTATCAATACAAAAAATTATGAAAGAAGAAATATTTCTAATCAATAATAAAAATTATAAAAGATATCGCATTTGTAATAATAGGGAATAACGATAAACAAATAATATTTTTAATCAATAGAAATAAATACAAAAAATTATTACAAAAATGAATCAGATAAAATTGCACCCAAAAATATTGTCATATTTATTCATTTTGTAACTAATCGTTAGAGCCGGTAAAAACCCTCATTACGCATCATTCCTAAAGTTGTAATTCTAACCGCCAATCTAATGCACCCTAAATTCAGTTTGTTCTTTAATCGCTAATTTCTCGAGGAAAACTTTAGAATTTATTAATCTATTTTGAAAGACTGGTTTTATTCCTTGTTTACTTGGGTTAGAAGAGATTGCTCAATTAACCTTTAGGAAATAAGCAACTGCTGAGAGTGAACCACATATGGAAACGACTGATACAAGATCTCGAAGAGCGAAACTGTGTAAAGGAAGATTATTTGAATTTTCTTGACTGATTTTGATATCTATTGCAATATTTTCACATTATTTTTTAATATTATTTAACAAGATTTCTATATTGATTGTTGATCATTTATTGATATTTACTGTGCATTTCTTAAATAAATGTCAAATATGCGCAAAATTATCTAATTATTGTTACTTGTACTAACTACTACTCAATCATTTACAGTATGATTTACATATTTATCTTAGAAATTAATTTATTGTAAATAAATTTTGATATTTACAGTTTATTGTTTAACGGATTTCCAGTTTCACTTATCTACTAGAATCCAAATCCAATTCATTTTTAGTGATGTTTTTTAGATTTTTATTTGATTATAATCAAATGAGTTAAATATATTCAGAAAGCTAGCTTTTACATACCAGGCTCTCCAGGAGACTGATTGGGTCTCTAAACGCAATGTTATTTAAAAAATACAAACTAATTTATTGATATTCATTAATCAAAATTCCTGTGTTTGTCAGTTTGTTTAGCTGTGGTAAAATCATTTTATTTTATTCTTAAGTTTTCCAATTTTCGCGGCTTAGTAATTAGATTACAAGAAAATTTGAAAAAGTAGGCTCGTGCATACGTAGGGAAAATTTTATAAAATATATATTCTGCCGAAAGAATTTAGTTGATTAGAATCAGTGCTCTACCATCGAAGCAAGTAATCGACAAATTCAGAAGATATTCAGATAATTATTATCAAAATCAAATCAGATTCGTTAGTTTAAAGCGAACTAAGAGTTAAACGTTATTGCGCTGAGTTCATCTTTTCAATCAAGTAGCACGAGAAGTTGGATCCAAGCGACGCATATGAGGTTTAACGAAGTTGTTTGATCGTAAAAGTAATTGAAATAGTTGTGAAACATTTTCATCTTGGAAACACAGGCATGTATCTAAAAACTTTATTTAGATAAAATTTTTCAAGTATGTAATTAACTTTCGGACGATGGAATTTAAGTAGTTCACTATATAAAAATGTATCATTGCAGTTCGACTGGGTTTTGATGTTTTTTAAATTCATTTTAAATGACAGATTCACTGTTTAGCTGATTAACATATTCACACATCAGCTGCAACGAAAATTTGTTCTTCACCATCGATTTTAATCGTTATAATCTGAATTCACAATCTGTGAATCTGAAATTAATTTATTACATTGTCTTTGTCAGTTCGCCCCAATGCTTTATTACGAGATTTTTTACGAACTTTTAAATAATTACTGTCTTTTATTTATATTTCTTTGATTTTTAAATAATTTTATTTTAGGTTTACTCTTAGTCTTTCAAAATTTTTATAACACTTCCTGAACTGTGAGAATTTAATTTAATTAATTAAAAATTGTGTGAATAAACGTTTATGCGGCTTGTTGAATTCCTTATTGATACAAAACTACGTTGAAAGATTTTTTTTACATAAGAATATATTTGAATAGTATTATCGAGAAGTTTATTATTTGGGCTAATAAAATATATTTACAATTTCAGCTTTAACAAGGAATCCAATAAATACAAAAACCACTGTAGATAATACGGTAGACAACATATATATTTTAGACCCGAGCTCTAAAAAAATAAAATTGTGAAAATGTGTGGCTTACCTAAATAACATCTGTAAGCTGAAATATTAAGTCATTCAAAAGTGGATATTATATTTGGAATATTGTCAAATTGTTCTAAACCAATAAAATTAAAGTAAAACCAATATAAATATTATTTAAAGGCGGATTTGACTGTTGTGTGCCCTAGGCCACACTAATAAACTTTTCTAATGACATTAAATTTGATTTCAGACCAGAGCTATGGTAACCAAGTATTTCCAGCTTTAGCACTTAATCATAAGAGCACAGTTGGTACAACCGATATCTGTTCTTTAGTATAAACACTATCTTTTCGGGTTTGCGTTTATAGATCAAATTGTTTTTTTTGTAAAAGGTTATTTTAAAATTTTCAACAAATTGTTGAGGGAACCTAAATAACAAATAATAGAAAAAAAATCAAACAATAAAATAATAATAACAAAAACAAAATGAAAATGAAGTGACATATTTCGATAGTCTGGTTGAGACAAAAAAAATGAATTAACGGAGAAGCTGAGAGATGGCATCTTGAAAAATGGGATATCTCGACAACTGTCAGAGATATTAGGAAAATTGAAGAGGAACAAATGCAGTTCGCGAGGAAAGATATTGAAATTGAAATTCAAGTGACATTTGGTTATAGAGTATAAAAAGGAAGGCAACTGGAATCGGAGAGAGAAAATTGGACTAAGAATTTGAAATGAGAAAATTACGATAAATTATTGAAAGAGCAGTTGAAATCAAAGATAAAAGAAGTTTGAAGCAGAAATTAGGCGATACGAGAACGAAAATAATAAGGAAAGTTGGAAAGAGACAAAGCCATAATTGTGAAAAAGAAATAAAGTGAAATCAAAGCAATCAAAGTTATTGAATAAATTCAGTCAAAGCAAAGCAACTAAATCAGACTTATTGATCTCAGAAACCCGTTTCAGTAGTCAAGTGATTGTGAAATCCAATTGATCCGAAAAGTGCTATTATTCCCGAAGGGTCGTAATAAGCACCAAGTTGTGACTGTAATAGATAATTCTGTGTAATTTTAAAGTGGAGATAAATTGTGTTAATCAATAAAGTTTATATCGTTTGGAGTTCATTACTGTTGTTTAAAAACATGCTATACATCCTATTTAAATTCACCGACAACCCCAACAAAATCTTATATTTTCGTATTTATATCTAATAAAATCACCTTTTAACACGCACATTAGTTAACAGAATTTTTGGAGTCGGATTCTATTGATATTCTGTGTTAGGCGTTAATTACTAATAACGAGCCTAACCATAGTACTAGACGGGTAATAAACCTTTATGGATGAAATAAAGTATGCAAAATATTCTAGTATTATTTTATTTTTATTGGAGAGAAGGAAGGTTGGTCTACGCTATTTCCTTTATGTATTGGTGCTATCTTTATTACGTGCAATTCCATTCATTTTCGACTTTATTAGTGAAATTGCCACTGTTAATTCTGATTCGTTATTTAATAAGGTGAAAGCGCGATTCTGTTCCGTTATTTTGTCAGCTTATAGGGATGTCATCTCACCTAGATAAGTAAAAATAAATAGTAATAGTCGAAATGACCAAAAAAGCTATTTGGAAATTCAATTTTTATTAGATATTCATAAAATATTTCTATTACGAGCCCATAATTTTAATATCCCTGTCCTGGAATATATTTTATTCATTATAATTAAAATTGTTGGGGTTGTTAAGTTAAAGACTATTTTAAAGGGATTATAATTTCCATTTAATTATAATTGAATGGCATGGAATGCGAAACCGTAGAAAGTCAATAAATCACCAAATTCAAATTTGAAAAATGAGTCAGATTTAGATGAGATAATGGCGAATATCATGGTGAGAATTTATTTATCAGATTTATTTCAGAAAGGGTTGAAAAACAATAAAATATACAAAACAGAAAATCGATAATAAACTAATTAATTAATTAATTAAGGAAATTTAGAGCCGTGTAAACAAATGGAAAGAACAAACAAAGTTGGCTTTGGAAAGCATTACCATGACATTATGATTAATTGGGACCAATGGAAAAATATTATTATATCGAAGTTGCATGGTGAAACAATTAATTATTTTTTTCTACGACGAAAAGATGAAAAAAAGCCACGAAACAAAAGCTGCCAAACAAAAGCAATTTTTTTGAATGGCTAATAATCAAAGCCATTGTTTCTAATTAATAGGGAGAACCAAAATCAGAAACAGTTGGCATTATTGCCTCAGGTAGGGACGAACAATTCGACATTAGAAGTAGAGGGGGAATCTTTTTATGACAGGAAAATTAGGATTAACGGAAAAAAGAAGAATCAAATTGAGTCAAAGATAGGTTAAAAAGATTAGTATTATTGCAAACAACACGGAAATTAAGCAAACTCAGCAATACCTATCAGATAGTTAAATCAATTTGTGGATTGTGTACATAAAATTTGAATATAAATATACGTTGGGTGTTGTTTGTTTAAATGATTTTTATAAAACACGTGGAGTCAAAGAAACCGACATTTATTATTTCATTTAATAAAACCCAATAAAATTAAATCTTGTTCACTTTTCATTTTCTATCTTAAAATCTTAAACCTTAGATTATACTTGTCATCTCTAGCATTCTCATCAATGTTAATTTCATAAATATTGTTGGCAGCCAAGTCATTTGATCAATCTTATCCGGAGGTTTTAATCGCTATATAGGTCAAACAGGATCCTTAATATTTATCATCATACCTAGCTTTTGCCGTTGGTACTGTATGATGTGAGTGGATATATCTGAGGAGATGATCTGTAGAAGTGATACTCCTCAGAGTACACTCTCTTCCTAACTAGCAACCGATAAAAGGTTTTATGCTTTCACTTTACTATCCTCATTTACACAGGACTTAATTTCTCTAAATTTACCGACTAATCTCCAAGGGAAGCTAACTTTATTTCTAACCAATGCCACATTGAAAATATTAGCTGAAGGGAATTTATTTGATAGAAAAAAATCATGGTTATGGGTCTAATTATTTATTAAGATCATTATTGAGATATATAAAATGCCATTTCACATCACTATTCAGAAACATTCCACACAGACGATTTCCATTTTCAAACGATAACTTCCTCAGATTATGTCTGAACGTTCAACAGCCAATCAGAAAATTCAAAAAAAACACATAAGTATATATTTAAAAATTAAATAATAAGTGAAAATATTAATTATGAAAAATATTATTAAAATAGTATTTTTAAATTAACACATGTATAATGCAAAACGTTGAATGTTTTATAAAATAATAAATTTATTTTGTAAATGTGAATGGAATGTATAAAGAATGAAATCTGTCCTTCTAAAAATATCAATATTTTACACTTAAGGAAAACCTCAAAAATGTTATTTGTTTTAATAACATTGAAATAGATCATGTTTTGAATTTTCGTGAAATAAATCGTGAAATAATGGATGTAATAATATGGCGACTACGGAGGCCAATTTTAGATAATTATGAAATCGTTTCGGATATCGAACAATTTATAAAAGAATTCGAAAGATTTTTTGACCTGATTTCAATTACAGAAGAATTTAGAGGAAAATTCGTGAAGGCATTTTTAACAACACATGCCATAAAGAAATACAATTAAGTTTAAAAGACTTTAATTTTTAACGCAATCGAAGATCATGAGTTAAAGAAAAATTTGAGAATGAATGATTATAAATCTGAGTATAAAGGTAAAGTAGATGTTGCTAGAAAGATACAAATAATCTAATGAGAATCTGGCCTCAGGAAACAAACGCAAAGTCTATTAGAGAAACAGCCAAATATTTTAAATCAAATGCTCGATTCCAAAACAAACGCTATGATGAGGGCATATTCCTAAATAAAAACTGGCCAAATTTCAAATGTTGGACATGCCAAGGAGAAGGAAATAAACGTTCAAAGTAGTGAAATGTAAATTGTACCCACTGTCATAAGTCAGGTCATTTCAAGCAATAAATCTTCGAGTTTAACTGAAGTATAAATCGTCAATATCGGAGAGCAGTTACTGCAATTGGTGATGAACAAGGATATGAACAAACATGTTAAAACGATATTATCCACCACGAGAGGAGGTGATCGTAAATGCAGTAAGTGTAAACGAGATATTGATGAAGGTCAGTATGTATGAATTGAATAATGCGAATGTTGAATATATATATAAATAATAATAATTGTTATTGTGAATTGGATGCAGATATGTATAGTGAAAGGTGGAATGACAAATGTCGATTAATTGTGATAAATCATTTTATAATAGTAATAATATAAATCTGAGCTATTTTGGTAAAAACAAGTTTGAATGTCAAGGATTGAACCTCAAAAGAATCAAATGTCAACATAGTCTAAAAACCAGAAGAAATCATGCGCCGGTTTCAACTGATGCGTGGAATGCAAGTGTAGCGTGAAAAATTGAGTGTAATTACAAATAAACAAATAATTCTGAAAACAAATGCTTTTAAATTGAAAAGCAATCAACAAAATTTGAGTAAAGTAATATTACTCAAAAAAAATTTTAAAAACATGAGTACTACGTTGTGGGTCGAATTGAACCACATCATATTCATTTACATTTAAAACGTCAAGTACATTTAAGTATTTAGGCCTGAACACTATTCTACTCTACTAATATATTTTATTAAAATATTTTATTGCAGAAACCACTTCTAAGTAAGAGCCTAACACAAAAAGTTATATAAAATCTGTGTAAAAATTCAATAAAAAATGTCCAGTTTGTACCCACTATTAATTCTGTCTGCTATAATCAAAATTTTCATTATTTTGAAAATATTTTATACAAAAAAAAATCAATTTTTAAAAAATATTTTTTGAGTAATTTTTCAATGTAAAAATTGCTAAAAAAATCGTTCGAATTGAGCAAAACAAAAATAATTGTAATGTCAAAGTCTGGAAATTGATAATCAATTTGAAATTCTCATTTTACAAAAGAGCTCGACTTAAAATTTTCTCTAAATAATTAATTTTAAAAAAATATTATTTTATTTTCATTAATCAATGGTAAAAAAATAATTTATTAAAAATAATAATCCACAAAGAAATTGAGATGAAATAAGGAAAGTGAATAATAACAATAAAAGGAAATCCCAACGCTTATTTCTTGAACTGCCAAAAACAGTCAAATACCGCTTATAATCCACATTCATTTTCGCATACAAAAGGTTTGAGTTTACTCAACCGATAAAGCATCTTAGCATCTGAAAATATTATTAAAAAGAGATATATCATTTTTAGATAGAAAATAAATTTTTTATTATAATTCACAAACAGAATTCAAATTTAGAACAAATAATTTATTAACATATTTCTTTTGATTATTTCTGGCTTCAAATTGTTCTTAACAGATTATTGGCTGACTCATAATGATGGTTTTGTTAGTCAATCTCTGCGCATATTTACAAGAATATTATTAAGTATTGATTATTTTTCTAATAATAAGTTTAAATTTTTAAATTTATGTTATCAATGATTTTTCACGTTTTGATAGTGGTTGTTGAATACGAAATTTTAATAGTTTTATGTGTATTTGATCGAAGGTGTCAGCTATTGAGTCAACGAAAAGAATATGTGATCAATAAAAAAATAGTTTGTAAATGGTTTTACAATTTTCGGTAGAAATATAGATCTTGGTCAAACAGGCAATGCAAATCGGGGTTTTTAATGGCTAAGATTGAGTACGATCTAAATAAACACACTGACAGAGATTCTTATGTATTCTCAGAATATGTTAGCAAAGTGAATAAGTAGATATTAGCCCTTTTGAAAAGTAATCTCCTACTGTAACTTCTCAAGTATTATGCAACTTCAATTAAAATGAACAATTGCATAATATGAGTTGCTGCAGTGGGCCATAGAGTTTTCAGTCAGACTCAGTTTTAAGAAATTTTAAAATTTAAAATTTAAAAAAATTAGTTAACGGATATCTGATTCGAATACATGTGAAGAAAACCGCTGATTTTCGAATTCGGTTTTTCCGTTTCAGAAACCCTATACGTCACACATGTAATATTATTTAGTTTTATCATCATCGAGGTTATTATTTATTGTTATCAAGCCATGACTTATTGAGTATTTTCAACACACAGATAAGTTTGTATATTTCTTATAAAATAATTTATTGATTATTATGATAACCGATTTTTATCAATAGCAAGTTTCCGCCATTGCTCACATGATTATAGATATATAGTAATTTTTGATCCCCTCATTATTCTACACAACATATCAACAATTATAATCTTTGCTCAAAATTACTATATAATTTTTATCTAAAGCTCTGTTTGTCTCATTGAATTCTATAACATCAAAAATTAAAAATTTGGGCAAGGTTTTGACTTTTTATAAAGTATGTTCAAAAAATCTGACAGCCATAGTTTCGTTGTAAATTTTGCTCAGCTTTTCAAGCTCTTTAACATCAAAAAATAAATTTTCTGAAAGGTTGTATTTTTTATCCAAAGTTTGAAAAATCAATATTTTGACATCACTTTTCCCATCTCATCCTTCTCTACAACACATTAAATGTATTTTTGACCAAAATTTGAGTCTTTTTATCTTTGCACCTTTAGAGGATACGACAATGGTTCTACTCAGTGCTTTTTTTAAAAAAAATAGGTGCCGGTCATTAATTTTTCGAAATTCAACACAGAAATGATTTTGAAATGAAACTTTCATATCATTCGTTAAGTTCAATAACAACATCAAGATACTAAAACAACTATATTTTTGAAATAACTTAAATAAAATTGTATTGCATTTTTATACCGTATAGTACACAACTGTGAGATTTAACCAACGATTTATTCTTTTATTACTTTTCAAAATGTATTTAGTTTTCTTTCTTTTTTTTTACTAATAACCATGTTAAAGATGAAAATAAAATAGAAATTGGTGTGAAAAAATTCATAATAAACCCCAAAGTGTGACCAAGTTATCGTCTGACACACATTCCCGACTGCGTTCTATGTTGTTGCTATCTATGGCCGAGTGTTAGATATGACTTTAATTAGTTATACTTTTAATTAACGACCCAATACCGAACGGTCTGCAAGCGCACTTGAACAGCGTTAATAACAAACATTACCTTATCTGAGTTATACACACTAATCGGCACAATGCGAATATAATTATTATAATTATTATTTTCACCATGAAAATATAAAATTTAAAATTCTTATTAATACTATTAATAGAATACACTAAAAATTTAAAACACTTAAAAGTTAAAATTAATAATTTTTATTTTTTATAAGTTGAAAAATGTGCCAGTACGACGTACTGTCGCGTACCGTCACAAAAAAGCTCTGGTTCTTTTGACAATTTTGGTCAACTCAAAAATAAAAGTTAAATGACCAAGATTTTGACTCTTTATAATCTTTGATTTAGAAGCGTGATAACTATAGTACCATTGTAAAACTTATTCAGTTTTGCAAACTCTACAACATGTCAAAAAATAAAACTTAAGAATGTTTGACCCTTAATAACCTCATGTTTAAACGTTGGAAAATCAAAATTGTACTGTCAATTTTTCCACCTCATCATTTTCTACAACACATAAACCTTTTTATGTAGAACATAAAAGTTTTTTGTCTTTTTTAGTTTCAGACCTTTAGAAGACACGACAATGGTTCAATTATTATTCAGCTAATTATTCTACAGAAAATACGACTATGGTCTTATTGACTATTATACTCAACTCATCATCCTTTAAAGCAGCGACAATTTTTAAAAAATGACATTTTTTTAATATAAAATTTATTTAACTGAATGTGGTTTTAGTGCTATAAATTATTTTCTTATAAAAAAGAAATAGGTTGGATATTACAAAACGAGGAGATTTGAGAATTAAACTAACTAAAATTGAACCTGAAATACAATCTTTATGTAATAATCATCAAGCACAAGGTTTGCATTAAATTTTCATTTTTACTCTTGTTTTTTTAAAATTAAAATTTAAAAATTTTATTTAATACAGCAATGAGAAATTTCTAGCGATTAGTGAACCCTTAAAGTTTCATTAGTTAAAATAAATACCTATTTATGTAACCAATTCCTTATTGTACATGCTATACTTTGCATTTAATTACCAAAAACATCTTTATTTTTTTCTAATTAATTATAAGGGACATGAAGATTTTAAAAGTACTTTGGAGGACATAACAAAGAAAAGGTTGAGAAACACTGCTCTAGATTTTAGAGTGCTTATATATATAATATAAAATGTTTTACATGCAATTTTAATCTTTATGAAACATTTTCATTACTTTAAATTCGGATTGTTATAGTTTCAGATAAAAATTCGTAATCAATTACAAATTCCTATTATTTTATTTAATATTTCATTTTTATTACAGTTCAACTTCTTACAACGCGATAGATACATTCTCAGAAAAGGTCGTGTTGTAGGAAATCGCGTTGTAATAGGTATTCACTCTCTATTAGCCGGTCATCAAATGGGGCTTAATTCTAAGCATGCAATATATCCATTGAAAACAAAGGAAGTTGTTCAATTTGTTATTGCTAAAGGTGCAGCTTCTTTCTATAAGGAACAAATATTTGGAGATAGAAGAATGCCCAACTTTATATTGGTAACATTTCAAAGTGAATCTCAATATAATGGACTATACTTAACATCGAGATCAATTTTCAAAATGTTTGGTGTAACATCGTTAACTTTATCGAAAAATAGTGATTATAGAGAAACATATACTCAATATTTCGATAATGATAATTATTGTGCTAAATATATGCAGAGTATAGTTAGAAATATGGGCTATTTGGCTAAAACCTTAATTGTGGTATAACTCTTGAGGATTTTAAAAACATATATCCATTCTTTTCATTTGTTTTGGCACCCAATTTTGATTTAAATCAGAGTCAATTACATAAAAATGGAAATTTACGATTAGATATAAAGTTTGCTTAAGCCACAACTGAACCGGTACATGTTGTAATATAATGAGTATTTGAAAATGAGGTTCAAATAACTGCAAACAGAACCCTGTTGGTTTGAAAATTTTTGTATAAACGTATAGATAATTTATGATACTTTGTCATGGAGTAAGTTTTTAAATGTATTATTAATATTATTGATGTAGTTCTGTTCAGGTCTATCGAATTTGAAAACAAATACTAGGACATGAATTTTTAAGGTTTTTTCCTCTTGATAAAATTCCATATTTACATAATAATCAAGCCATAATCGTCAATACTCAATCATCTCATCTCGGTGGAGAACATTGGTTAGCAATATATATGAAACCTAACAAGATATTTGTATTTGATCCTATGGGTTTCAATTATCCGGCTTTAATGGTTAATATTATTATTATTATTATTATTATTAATATTATTATGTGTTTAATTAATATTTTATTTAATTAATGCTAACAAAGACAATGCATGATAAGTGCATGATTTACAAAGACACTGTATGATCATCACATGATTTACACTGCATGATCATGATATGAATTAAATAGACAGTGCATGATAAGTGCGTGATTAGCAACATGCATACACACTCAAGACTGTATGTAATTTAAAAAGAAATCACATACATACTTTTGTTTGTATGTGATTTACAAAGAAAGCATGCCTACATAATATAGGCTGTATGCGTACAAATCTCTCACCTATATGTGTGTATTGCTAAAATGTATATTGGCTAAATCCTGAAAATTAGATTGTCTTTATAAACATTGACAAATTCCAAATTTGTCACAATTATTTCAAAAATTCGCAAGATGAAAAATATTTTAAGAAACCTTTTAACGTGTGAAACCGGTAAGGATTTTTATTTTATTTTTTTATATTATTTATTATTTTAGATTGGTTTTTAATAACCGAATATCAGAACCAAATAGATAAAGTTATCGAGGATGAAATAGGTAAATTTTAAATTAATTTTTGGTTTTTTCAATAATTATTTTAGAAAATGACGTTATTGTTATTGAAGATACCGAAGTTATTAAAATCGAAGATGATGAAAATGACGATGTTATCATTATCGAAGATAGTGAAGTTATTATTATCAATGATGAAATAGGTAAATTTTATTTTTATTTTTTCTATGTATTTACAAACGTTTTAGTAGATTTAGATGCCAACGTTTCTGGTGATGCCTCCGTTTCTGGGGAAGATATGAATGTCATCGTTTCTGGGGAAGATATGAATGCCCCTGTTTCTGGGGAAGATATGAATGTCATCGTTTCTGAGGAAGATATGAATGTCATCGTTTCTGGGAAGATATGAATGACCTCTCTTCTATATAGGATGACGATTCTTCGGATTTATGGGATAAATGTTAGTTTTTTATTTATTTATTTTTATTTATAAAAAATTAAGTTAATGATATTTGAAGTATTAATAAAATAATACATCAAATATCAATAATTTATAATAAGTTTTATGATAAATATATTTTTATGGTAATATAAGCTGATGAAATTTAAAGTATTATTATAATAATACTTCAAATATCATTAATTTATAATAAGTTAAAATTATAAAGAAACAAATTTATTGATTTTACAATATTAGTTATTGAATTATATAGGAATTTTTATTATAGATATTGATATTACAATAATAGTTATTGAATTATATAGAAATTATTTTAATTTTTATTAGATACTTTAAATTGAAATTATTTAATATAATAGTTTGCAGTGAGCATGCAAATATTATATAGGAATTATTTTAATTTTTATTAGATACTTTATATAGAAATTATTTAATATAATAGTTTGCAGTGAGCATGCATATATTATATATAGGAATTATTTGAGTTATAATATTAATAAAAGTTTTAATATAATAGTTTGCAGTGAGCATGCAAATATTATATAGGTTTTGTATATATATTAATTTATTATTTTTATTAGATATTTTATATAGGTTTTATAGGAATTAATAAAAGGAATATTAATAAAAGTTTTAATATAATAGTTTGCATTTTTAGATTTATTATTAGATACTTTATATAGGTTTTGTATATATTATTAGATACTTTATATATGAATTATTTATTTTAATTTATCGTTTATTATTTTTAATAGGCACTTTTTATCCGAGATATTGCATCTCATCCTTACAACACAGTGAAAAATGTCATAAAAACATGAAAAAATATTACTGCCATAGATTTAATGGTATCGACTTTTTTATATGTGCCATATGCAAAACTTTCCAGGGCGTTAAATATAAAGAATTTTATAGGGAACATGCGATTCATTTAAATTCTTTTAAGTCAAATAAAACTAAACTTTTTAAGAAAATTAATAAAAATAATATAAATATTTTGAATATAATTCAAAATAAACCAAAAACTAAATCAAATAAAACGAATAAAAGGCCTGCAGAAAATATTAAAATTAATATTCCTAATAAAATGATTAAAAGAGAAGTCATCGAAATCAGTGATGATGGTGACTCTAATATTATAAATAATGTAAATAATGATATTATTATAAATAATAATATTATACCTATTATAAATAATAATATTATACCTATTATAAATAATGATTTTATACCTATTATAAATAATGATATTATACCTATTATAAATCATGATATTATACCTATTATAAATAATGATATTATACAATTCGGAGGTTCTGTATTAGAGAATGAGCCGAACATATCAGTAAATTTAAATGGCGCTATCAAAACTTTATGTTTTGATATATCTAACGCGCAACTAATTAAAATAACTTTAACTGAGCGAATCAGTACTAAATTAATTTTTGAAATAAATAAAATGGGGAGCGTTAAAATTCAATTTGCAATATTAATTAAATTTGAAAAAGATGGTGAGATCCGTGATAATTATTTTTCGAATAATGCGGAGACATTTTCAGACAACTTTTTAAGCGAAGGCGTTAATAAACTTAACGAAAAAATAGAACAATTCACCCATTTAGGAAGTGGATAGCGTGTTATTAATATTATGGAAATACACTTTATTTTAACTAAATATGCTCCTATTAATCGTCTGTCCGGACATAAATATATTAAAACCCCTTCTGCGTTGAAAAATAAATGAGCTATAGTAAATATAAAAAATAATGACGACAAATGCTTCCTTTACTCCATTCTTTATTTATTAAAGAATGATATAATTGGTGAAAATCCTCAAAGAGTTTCTAAATATACAGAGTTTTTAGAGGAGTTAGAATATGATGTGGTCACGGATTGTCCCAAGAAATTTGCAAAATCCCAAAGTTTGAAAAGAAAAATTCTTATTTAAACTTAGCAATTAATGTGTTTTCGTACACACCAACTGTGATAATTAATGAGGTCCCAGATAATTATGTCTTTCACCATCCTCATTTAAGTTTAATACATAGAACCAAAGTCACTGACGGAAACCCTATTTATTTATTATTGCTTCAAAATAAGGACAGATATCATTATACCGCAGTGACCAATATCAACTGGTTAATGAATTGCCATCAAACCCCTGACTGTAACATACAAATTAGATGCCGTTGGTGTCCACATTGGCTCAATGGATTTAGATTAGATAATGCATTCAATACACATGTTGCATTATGCGCCAAAAATCAGACTGGCACAACCCTTTTACATTACCCGAAAATAAAAATTTAGAATTCCTAAATTACTCTAAACATATCACCCCACCTTTTGTGATTTATCCCGATTTTGAATCGGTTTTACCTCCTGATGATAGACATCATAAAATTCATATACCTATTGCAGCAGGCCTTTTATTAATTAATAATTACACCAACACAAAATCGTATTCATACTTTGATAGTCTTGATTGCATTCCTGATTTTCTTAAGAAAATTGAGGAAATTGCGACTGAAATTGTTATTCCGTACTATGATTCGGAAGGTGATAAATTGATAGGGCCTATGTCTTTCAGTGAGGTTCGACAGTTTAAATCTTGTCGAACCTGTTATTTATGTAAAAAACCGATTGTAAATCCGGTTAGAGATCATTGCCATTTTACAGGTAATTATCTAGGGGCAGCTTCCCGAAAATGTAATATAGCTCGTAGGATTTATCGATTACTACCTATCGTTTTACATAATTTAAGAGGTTATGACCTTCCCCATATTTTAAAATACGGTCTCGATCGCTTTCCTTCATGGAATTTAGATATCATACCGACCTCTACAGAAAAATTTATTTCATTAATTGTTCACATTAACAAATTGGCTGTTCGCTTTATCGACAGTATGCAATTTGTTAATTATCCGTTAGCTAAGGCTGTGAAAACACTAACTTATCTTCCATTGACTTCGTCTGTCTTTCAAGGTTCTATAGTTGACTGTAAAGGTATCTTTCCGTATAATTTTTCTATTTCTGAAGAAGTTCTTGAGGCTACTTATGAGTTGCATCCAATTTGGGAATGGGTAAGTGAAGATGAGTACGATAGGGCACAACTAATCTGGACGCAGCAAAACTGTAGGACTTTGCGTGATTATATGTTAATTTACCTTAAACTTGACGTATTTCTCCTCGCATACTATTTTCAACAATTCCGTGCCAAGGCTATTGTTTACAATGGTCTTGAACCTCTAAATGTTTATGGAATTCCGGGTATGTGATGGGCTTCAGCGCTTATGACATTAACGGAACCCAATGAACTTTTACAGGACATGGAAATGTTCGATTTTTACGAAGGCGGAATACGAAGGGGTTAACATTTGTTAATAAACATTACATTGCTGCTTCGGAGGATACATAATTATTGTACATAGATATAAATAATCTGTATGGTTGGGCTCTCAGCCAAAGTATTCCTTACGCTGATTTTACTTGGGTGTATGTGCGAATGCTGTGGATATTGAAATCCTTCCATGTGGATTATATGTGAATTATATAGAATTTATTTAAATTGTATAACAATAGTCTGTATGGTAAATTCGTTGAGAACCTTAAAAAGAGGATCAATTTGCGACTATGTAATTCAGCTGAAAAGTTTATTACATATTCGTCAAAACCGGCATTTAGAAAAACAATAGAGATTACTGATGATCTTTTTGCCGCTCATCTTAATAAGGACTCAATATCTTTGGATAGACCTAGTTATATCAGTCAATCAGTTCTAGATCTATCCAAACTACGAATGTACCAGTTACAGTATATTGAATTACAAAAATATAGAGATATTTATAACTATGATATAAATTTAGTAGCGGGTGATACCGATAGTTTCTTTTTAGAAATAAAAAATTTAAAATTAGATATATTATTACCAGAGATGATTTCAGATGACCTATTAGACACCTCAAATTATGATCCTTCTCATCTTTTATATTCTCGGCGACTTGTCTCAGTTATAGGCAAGTTCAAGGATGAGAGTAAAGGGTTAGGATATAGTGAGTGGGTTTTCTTCTGCCCTAAATGTTATAGCCTGCAGGAAATAAATCAACAATGCGAGCTAACTGTGTAAAATTACCTGCCATAAGATCAATCAACAATAATAATTTGTACGAAACATATTTAAAATTTAATTCAATTTAGAATTTATTTTGAAAATTTTACCAAATAGAAAGAAATACAATAATTAAAACAAAAATCGCTGGTTAATTAAAAAAAATCTTTCGAATGAAAAGATATCCTCTCCCAATAGTAGAAAATTATTTCTTCATAGGAATAATATAAAATAAAATATTTATATCAAATGAAAATGAAACCCATTCGAAATTGATTTAATTTGCCCCAGGCAATTTTAGAAATAAAAATATAAACATAAAAAAATATTTGCTGAATTGATTGTAACAACTTTCACTAATTGATTTACGGAGCCGACGGAGATCCCAATAATCCTATTTTGTCGTATCAATTACAACTTTTCTCATTGGAATATTAAAGATAATAAATAATAATCTTTCCAATAAAAGACCATTCAAACAAATAAATAAATAATATCAATTTTACATTTAAATTGTTATTTTATTCTTTTAATATAATTTCCGCGAAAAATTAATTCTAAAATCAATAAAGTTAAAGCAAAAGCTTTTGAAAATATTAATATTAATAAGTTATTACCTATGCAATGGAATAAAGAGTTTTTTTATTGATAGACTAGGAATCAGATGATTTATTGATATTCATAGCCAATCAATAAAAAAATCATTATTCCATTGTTTGTGAATATCATAAATCATCTGATTCATAGTCAATCAGTAACAAATTCTTTAGCCATTGCAAAATGAGGTGAAAACTAAAAAAAGTTCTTATAAATTATTAATTATTAATATATTAAGTTTAGTTAAATGGTCCTTTGCCATCTTTCAGTAAACTGTATGATCCTTGTCCCATAGAAGTCTTTATCGGTGTTTTATCGGTATAATCTTTTTTTCCAATTGCGATTTTTCATCATTATCCATGGTCAAGGTTTACGATTAAAACCGTTTTTCAAGAAACGAAATAAATACTATTTTAATAGCTCCAGATACGATGGAAATGGTGAATTTGGTAATACATCTTATAAATGCTTCAACACTTTTTGTCAAGTGACCAAACTTGCACGTGGTCTTGTAACATCATGATGTAAACAACATCTTTACGATTGGCTTTTTGTAATTCATCAAGTTGGAGACAATACACTTTCGAATTATTTGTTTTACTACTTGATGGATCTCAAAATACAAAATGTTTGAAATCTGACCAGACTAAGAAAATAATCTGGTGAATATCTACTTTTGAAGGTTCCTCATGCTTGCCTCATGATTTCTTTCGTTCGAGGTTATTGTGGACCATCCATTTCTCGTCTTTTTTGCAGCATATAATATGCTTCCATATTTATTTTAAATTTTCAATGCTAGATTTTAAATATGGCAAGCTTTTCAACTTGTTTTCAACCTTGTTTGAATGACTTGAAGCTTTGATCTTTGATAATATGAATAAATAAATCAATGAATAACAAGTTCTTGCCGACTTTTGGATGGTTTTAATAATAATATTAATTTTGATAGAATATTAATATTATTTTTGATACAATAAAATTGTGGTGTTAGGCAAAAGCCGAATAAAATTGGAAGAACCTGTATCCTCACTGACGTTACCCGATACAATTTGTCGGTTCTTCCTCAACAAAGCATGATCGCCAAGCTGATCGTTTGGTGTCTTCAAAGAAATCTTCAGTATTAAATCAACAGAAATTGAGAGATTTAATCGCCTATTATCAGAACTTTCAAATGCAAGTGAGAATGGAGTGATATCAATGAACTCTTATTTCAAGTGGAAAAAAGAGTTTATTTCCAAATATTTTACTGTCTAATAGTAGCATTTAACAGCATATTCCAAAATCAGTTCATGGACATAATAACAACACTCAGTTCCTCAAGGAAATCATTCGTGACCCGGAAATCATAAAATCCGGAATCATTAGCCAAATATTTATGAAGGAGCAATTAAAACTATTAGTTCTAGGAATTCCAACGAGGAAACAATTTAGAATTATAAATGTAAATTAATTTTTAAAATAAATAAAATTGTCTTGTATAAGTTTCTTATATCTTCATATCTTTTCAGATTATAAATCAATATTTAGATTTATTTAACTCTCATTTTTATCACGTGTCCAATGATAATGCTCTTTCATTTCTATGAATAACATGAAGAAACTGGGCCTTATGCGTTCATGATACTGCTTATAAGTTCAGCATTGTTTGTTACTTAACCAAACAAATTATTATAAATATTAAATCAATATTTACTATTATTACTTTGTTTAAATATTATGTTTATTTTATGAAATACATTTTCAAATAAGAGATTCGTTTGTATTTCACAAAAAATTAAAATATAATCAAATATAATAATTGTGATAATAGTTAATTATATAAGCATATCAATGATTTAATTAAAAGAAAGCGCCATTCAAATACTCGTTTTTACCATAAAATTCGACTGATTTACTAACTTCATCGGGTAAAAACCAGCCACAATACCTCGCTTAGTGCGGTTAATTGGTTCCGCCGATATGCCCACTAAGTGAAACCACACTAATTGAACTATGTAGTCTATTGGTGGTTCCAATTTTATTTTGATACATATAGATATATTATCAATGTTTTCAAGTTCAAAATAAATACAAAATGTCACGAATTAATAATATTACGATATGAATAAAATAAAACCAAATAAATACTTTAAAAGTATTTATTATGCGTTACGGTACAGAAGCACTCGCAAATTCGAGCTAAAAAAATATTTTATTTTTTAGTTTCCAAAAATTGTAGGATCGATGTTTGTTTACTTATCTTCTTTGGTTTTTTTTCTTCAAACAACTTTCTGTAGCAACGAATTAAACAGCCAATGTTTCGGCGAACATCAATACTGCGTTCAAAATTAGGATCAACTTCCATGATATGTTCTGAAAGCTTATCGGCCATGTTAATAATTTTTGAAAGTTCTTCAGTTGATAATTCCTTTGTTTGCGTATCAACTGCAACTGTGCTATCTAAGTCACTGTTCCTTTCTACAAATGCTCGTTATTCTTCCATATTAAAAAGAGTTTCATTGTTCAATTCATTCGTATTTGAATTGATGCACTCTATCACATTGGCAGAATCAATTTCACTAAAACCTAGGTCTCTTCCAATTTCTACTGTGTCATGAGTGACCTCAGCAAAATGAGTCTCAAAGCCTACAAAATCATTTGCGCAATGCGGCAAAATATGTTTCCAAACTGCCCTCAGATTGCTGGCAGTAATTTCGTGCCAAACTTCGCCGATATTTTCAATAACATTTCTGATGTTGTAACTCTTCCAAAATTCAGTTAAAGTTGTTGCATTTTCCCTTGACGTTGCTTTCATAGCTTGCTAAAATGTTCGGCGAAAATAATAAGCTTTGAATGTTGCAATGACACCTTGATCCATTGGTTGAATTAATGAGGTAGTATTTGGGGGAAGAAAAATAATTTTTATATGTTCATTTAAATCAGAAAGCCCAGTTGGATGACCAGGTGCGTTATCTAAAATCAATAAAATTTTATAATCTAAGCCTTTTCTTTGCAATAACGCTCTGTTGCAGCACACAAATAATTTTGAAACCAATATTCAAATAAAGTTCTTGTCACCCATGCTTTTTTATTTGCACGCCATAATACAGGAAGAGTATTTTTAGAGAAACCTTTAAGTGCTTTGGGATTTTCAGCGTGATAAACTAGCATAGGCTTTAGTTTGAAATCCCCTGCAGCATTTCCACCCAATAATAGTGTTAGACGGTCTTTTGAAATTTTATATACAGGACATGCCTTTTCTTTCTCGGCAATAAATGTGTTTGTCGGTAATTTTTTCCAAAACAATCCTGTTTCGTCCACATTAAATATTTGTTCATCTTGATAGCCACCTTCTTTAACAATTTTTTTTTAATTCTATAGGATAATTTAAAGCTGCTTCCTTATCGGCACTTGCACTTTCACCAACAATGCGTACATTGTGAATTCCACACCTTTTTTTGAAACGAAAAATCCAGCCATGACTTGCAATAAAAGTTTCATTAATTTCGCCGCTATCTTCGTCTTTTAATTCCTCAAAAAGACTTAAAGCTTTTGATTGAATTTATATTTGACTTAATGGAATTCTCTTTTGATTTAAATCTTCAATCCAAATGCCTAATAAACGTTTAATATACATCATTCGAGAGGTTCTGTGTTTAGAGACATGTGATTTTGATAAATAAGATGCTGTAGCAATTTCTTGGGATTTATGCTGATCTTTATTTTTAATTATTAGCCGAATTGATGATTCGTTGATACTTTAATCTCTGCTAATTTTTGCGAAAGATGCACGGTCATAATGAAGCTTAATTATGTTTAACTTTTGTTCTAATGTCAACCACTTGCGCTTAGCAGACGTATCTTTATGTTCCTTTTCGTGCTCATGGTTACAATAAAAATTTGATAATTACAAAAATTTAAATTATTCAACTTAATTAGGCTAGAGCTGGTTGATATAAAATTTATTGATATAAAAATTTTTTTTATTGATATAAAATTATAATTTTATAAATTTTACATGGCTTTATTGTACATACATTTTTTACATAATATTAATTACTAAACAGTAATTTAAGTAAATATATTTTAATCGGAGTTTCACTCTGCAAATTGAGAATAAGCCTTATCTATTTCGTATTATGTACAGTATTCAATTAATATTTTATTTATTCTTAATTACATTTTCTAATATTATAAACTTACACTTTTTGTGATTTTATTATGTTTCGTGAATAGTAAGCCTATTTGTATTATTAAGAAATTTATATTTTAAATAGCTTGTTGATAAGTTTTTGCACATTTTATTGATAAAAAATTATAAATTTTAATTTTTTACCTCCCAAAAAAACGCACTATAGTGAAACCGCACTAAGCGAGGTATTGCTGTATAATTAATTTTAAACAAATTATTATTTTTTAAATGTTTTAATATATTTTTTGTTTTAAAATTTTTTTACATCAATTTCTAAATCTAAAATAAATTCACTACAAAATTATAAAATTTCGAATTAATATTAAAATTTAAATCATTTTAAAATAAAATATATACAGTAAGACCTCGCTTAACGTCAAAGTAGAGCGTTTTTTTCTTACTGAATTACTTAAAATAACTGCAAAATATGTTTGAAACAATAAAAATTCGTCTGTGTAACACTGTAGGGAAGAAGTAATGCTGATAAATTACTTTGGATTTTGGAAAAGCCAAAGGTTGCGTGAAAATTACGAGAAATCCCACTATTACAATAAAGCCGCATTAAACCAAAACAGCGCTAAGCGGATCAGCGTTAAGATGAGTCTTAATGTATAATAAAAATAATATTAAAAATGAAAACGTTTTTTTCATTTATTTGTCAATGTTTATTAAACTTATCTCTGTAAACAAAATATAAGTATAAAAGTTAGTAAAATTTCCGATAAGTAAACAAATCAAAAACAAATTTGAAGTTCAGAGGCTTTCGATCAACCGAAAAATGAATTAGAATATTTTTAAATGTAAGATAATTTTATATATTTTCTGAGGTTTAAAAATGTTTAACTGGCCATCTCATGGATATGAAATGGATAGATAAATATTATTCTATTTATTTTTTTCCAAATATTCATCTTTTATAGAAATTATACATTTCTATGTTCTGAAAAAGGTTTTTCAGGGTTTTTAAGTTTCAAATCAAAAAACTTACAATCACGTTCTCTCTTACTAATACTCTGCTCCAGTTACCTCTTTTAAAAGAGGCAGCAACGTAAACTGATGCAAATTGGTTTTCCGCTAAGTAAAGCTTTTGGTGATGAACTCAAATCATTTTTACCAATTTGGTCATTATCGGTCGCAAAATCATATTATTTATTATTTTGAGGAGTATTATTATCTTCTGATGAATTCTGTAACATTAATAGACAACTAAGAAAGATAATAATCATTAACAACAAAACATTTTTCCGATTTACTTTTGAGGTACAGTTGATATTCTGCTTTCATTTACGATGACAATTTCAGTTTCTAAACCTAAGTAAAATTATTTACAATAAATTCTTTTTTTTAAACTGTAGGTGAGGCTAGTCTAACCTTTAATCGAGCTTAAAGCTGTTTCCTCATTTTGAAATAGAGAAACAAAGAATTATTATCCCTAAGGAACAGTTGACTTTCACCGACATCATGCGGGACTCGTATTAAATTATTGTCGATTCGATAATTGAATAAACAATTTTTATTTATTTGTTTAAATGCCAACTAATAAAATTTTAAATATTCAAATATATTAACAAAATAATTAAGAAAGTTTTAAATATATTTATTAAAACTTATCTAATTTGAAAAATAACTGATTAATTAAAATTAAATTGAAATATATTTATTTAAAAACTAATTAAAAATTTGTAATTTGTTTATTAAATTTATTATATCGCTAGTTTTCTGCGTCCTAATTAATGATAACAGATAAACTATCGAGATTTATCGTAAAATGTATATTTGTGTGGCTCTTTCTTATGATTATTTCATTACCATGTTTATTTAATTATTTATTAAATTAAAAATTAAATAAATACAAATATCATTAAAACTTTAAAAATTATAAATTTCTTTATTTAAAGAATTTTATTCAATAGATTAACAATTTAATAAAATTCATTATTTTAAATTCTTTATTTAAATTCAAAGAAAGAAATGTTTAAAAATCAAATTACCAACAAATGTCCTCTTATATTTACTATAAATTTAGAAGCAGAATTGATGTAAAGTTTGTAACATTTTTGGGATCTAAAATATCGAAATTAGATTTCCTTACAGCTGTCACATTAAAAGAGAAAATTTTTAAAGAATTCAATGAAATAAAAGTATTTGAAAAAGACGGGGCAGAAATTGTCAACGACTCTGATATGATAGAGAGGTTCACTTCACTTACATTATTACGGTTGCCAAAAATCACAAAGTTGAAAATTCCGAAAATATACAATCCAAACAATGAAAAATATAATTTCAAGAGAAACGAGATTTCAGATGACTACAAAAATGTAAACTCTCTCGAATTTAATTCTTGTTTAAATGAAGATTCAAAATTAGATTTCATTGTTGAAACCGAGTTAACAAGATTCGTAGAAAAAAGAAAGATGGGAAAGCCACTTTCTCACTACATATGTTACAAATGCAACATTCCTGGACATTATATTGAAAACTGTCCCGGAGTGAAAGACGAATTCGGAAACTACATTGACAGGAAGCAAATTAAACGTCCTTCGGGAATTCCAAGAACGAAATTAGTGAAAGCAAATCCTGGAGAGAATGGATCATTTAGGACAATATGTTAAAAACGGAATCGAAATTCACATTGTCAAACAAAAGATTCCATTTTCAAAATAAGAAAAAGGAAATTCCCGAAGAAATTTTGTATAGGATTTGTAAAGATATAATTACTAAAATTCCATTAGTAATATTCCATTAGAAACTCGGTGCTGTTCACTGAATTATTGCCAGAGTTGCATAACTGATTACCTATTCAATCCGGAAGTAAATGGCAATGGCAAATGCCCAAATTGCCATTCAACTATTCGTTTATTGGATGACCTGAAAGAAAATCAAGACCTTTCACAGCAAGTCACAAATTGGTTAAGCAAAGAAACCAAAGTCAGTCCTGACAAATATCAAAATAGATAAAATAAATCCATTAGAAAATGAAATTAAATCTGAGGAAAGCGAATCTAAAGTAAAGAATGAAGATCAAACAGCACCACTTGCAAAGGAAATAAAAAGTATCCCGCCTCCAAAGCCTTCAAATCCTGCCATGACTCAAGAAGAGGCTGAGCAGTTTCTCATAAATAACCCAATTTTAATGGAAGACATTCGGCTCACCAACAGAGACCCAGAAAAGATCCAAAAAATTATCAAAGAGTATATGGCACCTTCAACAAAGACTTATGATTGCAAAATAAAAGCTGGAATAAATCTAAATCAAAAGATCGAAGTGAAATATATAAAATTTACAATATTGAAAATCGCAGAAATAAGAAAAGAAAACACGAAGACAGTCATAAGCATTATGAAAGAGAATATAATAAATCGTATAAAAATTATGAATATAAATATTATCAGGATTTACATGATAAAGGACAAAAGAGAGATTCTCATATTAAATCTTTAAGAAAATATGAAAGAAATTATAGAGATAAAAATGAAAGCATGAAAGAAAAGCATGATGACAATTATGGGAATGCAAATATGAAAGGAAAGATGAAGAATATTTTAGATACAAAAAGCGATTGCGCATATATTAAAAATGTTTTATTTTTTTATTTAATAAAATTTTATTTTGTATTTCTTAAATAATGTTTTTAAATATCTTGAATAAAAATTGTGAGATTTTTTATTTCTAATTTGAAATATTTTTAAATTTACACATTGATGTTGAAAGTCTTAAAATTAAAATTGAATTTGAATACATTTTTTAAAATTTTTAAAATTTTATTATATTTTGTAAAATTTTTATTGTCTTTATTATTATTATTATTATTATTATTATTATTATTATTATTATTATTATTATTATTATTATTATTATTATTATTATTATTATGTGGTTTTTAAATTAAATAAATTAGTTTTACAATTTAATATAAATTTCTTAATAATAATTGTTGAGGCAAAAAATATTTTTCTCATTGGTCGAATATTTATCTATTAGCAGGTAATTCGAGTTTATACTTTTACCCTACCGCTCGTTTTGATTCCCAAACAAACCTCAAAAACGACTTCATAACGTCTTCATTCAAGAAATTGTTTCCTTATAACTTATAAAGAATTATATTATTATCATACAAGAATCATTTACACTTGAATATCACCTGTCAAAATCTGATTTAAGATGTCTCTTTAAATTTTTAGTTTAATTTATGTGACGTAAAAAGGATTTATGAAAACTGGATAATTATAGGAGTTCTGTATTATGTTGCTTTTATTCTGTAAACAAAAACATAAACATATATATATATATATATATATATATTAGGGTGGCCCTTAAAACAAAAAGTTTGAAATCATCTTCTGGCACCCCACTGATATGTTCCACTTACAGAAATAAAATTATCTGCAAAAAATCATGCAGATTGGGCAATATTTAGAGGTGGCCCTCAAGCTTTGAAGTTTGACTAAATCCGTGAAATTTAAATAAATCGTTAAGTTTTAAACCTGTTTCGTGTTTTGTATAAATATGATGTATTGTAATCTGTGTCTGCCAAGTCTTTAATTGCAGCACTAGTGCGCTAGATTGGTCTCACTGGATTGTAGTGGATTCAATTGGATTGCTTGCATTCAAGGTAAATGTAATTTTTTCTTTTAATCCAATTTGTCTATTATTTGAATGGGTTTAATTACTTCTGTTAATTCATTATTCTATCATTCGTTACTCATTACTCAATACTCAATAGTCATTATTTGAAGTGATTGGTAAACGCCTAATGGTATTTGTGAATCAGCTATTTCTGAATCAGTGACATTATTGTTTATTTGTTGTACAGTAAACTAACCTGTTCAGGCTGTTGTGTGTAGAATAAATGTGATTTAAAAATGTAAGAAACCTTTAACAATTTGCAATATCGACTATCGATCTTGAAATTGTGGTACATACAAAACTTCAATGCCTGAGGGCCACCTTTAAATATTCTTCAATTGTAATGATATTTTACACAATTCATTATTTCAATATTTGGCACAGATTGGATGGGTGCCAGAATTCAAATTATGAATTTCATTTTTTGCCCTATGCTAAGGGCCACCCTAATATATATATATATATATATATATATATATATATATATATATTTATAAATAAATAATTAAATAAATTTGGCAACGATTTAATTAAAAGATAACGCCAATAAAGAGAGACTTCCCATCATCTCTGTACTGCAGTTCTATAGCATTGTCGATTGAATGGTTTGACCAATATTAGTGAACACAATAGAGGCTGTAAAAGTGAAATTAGAATGTCTGATTTTAGAATTTAGTTGAAAAGTTTTAATAATTATTGGGAACGCGTGATATGTGGAGCATTGTTGATAAGGTCATTGGATCCAAAGATTAATGTGCAAAGTGCTGTGACTACGAATGTTTTGAATGTTTTTAAATAGTTTACGTATGTTAAATCATGTTTATGTGTTGTTTTTTAAAAAAACTTTTTTTTTAATATTATTAAAATAATTGAATTTTTAAATTACATTATTTTTTAAAAGTTATAATAAAAATAAAAATTATAATATTTAAATAAATAAAATTTTAAATTAATTAAAAGTTATTTGAATATATTTTTTAAATATTTATTTATTACAAAATTAAATTAATATATAAAAATAATTTGTTTAAATTAAAAGTTAATTCATAATATTTTTAGTTGGTTTTGAGTACCTGAAATTATGCTGTCAAAATATATCGTACGAAAAGTTTTTTATTGGCGTTATCTTTTAATATATATATATATATATATATATATATATATATATATATAGAGAGAGAGAGAGAGAGAGAGAGAGAGCGATAAAAGTTACTCGTTAGGCTTATTTATATAGGAAAAATACAGAAGATTTCTTTTATTCACATACTAACCCTTTAAATGTTTCTTACCAAAATATTATTTCAATAACAATGTGTTTGGATGGGAAATTTATATTTTTTATTCTCTTGAGGCATTAAAATATATCATATTTTTCAGGGCTCCAATGAAACAGGCTCTAATGGAGTAAATTAAATACATTTTCTTCCATTGAAATGTAAGTTTGGTGGTTTCATGACAGTTATTTAAAATAATTATAGTTTTGCAATCTTGCTACTGAAATACTTTTTATAATTTTCAATATTTCATCAATATTTTTCTCTTTTCCATCTTCTTTGTATTGTCATCATCTTTTTTGTCATCTGAAAATATAACATTATTTTAAAGTAAAATTGTTTTTAAAAAGATTCTTCACTACGATATTCTCTTAAGGTTTGATATCTGTTACCCTTCTTGTGGTGCACTGGAAGAGGTGGTCTTCAATCAAATGTTTTTTTATAAGCCTTGTCCTGATTTTACATAAATATGTTTTTAATCTCGAATTTTCTAAATTACTAATGTAACTATGTAATAAAAAATAAATCATTTAAGAAAAATTACAATTCATTTCTCCTTTACACTTGGAGAACCGAAAAATAGCATTAAGTAGGACCTTGAATTTTTCAAATCAGAATTTATAAACTGTTTTTAAATTTAAACAAAAACATTAATAACTAAAAATAAAATGTCATTGTTTAAAATGAATATATTTATGAGCCATGTAGTTGAGCTCTCTAATTGAAAATTGCAAATTTTTATGGATTAAAACAATTATAAATGATATTTCAGGAATAAAAAGGAATAACAAAAAATGAAACTATAAAACGAAACAAACTTGATTAATTCGAACAAAACCAATTTTATATAATAAAACAACAATGAAAAATAAAAATAATAGAATTTATCATGAATAAATTAAAACAAGCCTAATAGGATTATTTTACTATTTAAATAAATGATTTGCATTACTACCAAACTGGTTTGGTTGAGAGTAGTCTTGATCCAAACGATTCTTCATATATTGCCAATGGCTGCTAATTAAGGATTTTATTTTCACAATTAACATTAAAGTAACAATTGAGGTTTTGCCTCTTTATCAATGCACTCGCAAAAAGGTTTTACGTCATTGAGTAAATGTCATTATCCTGGGCTTTCGTTCCCCATTTATGTCATATTTGCTATATATGCCGTATATAGGTGGTATATAAGTTTTAAATATGTGGTATAAGTATTGATAATAATAATAATAATAATTGCTGCGATTCCTTAATCACTGTAAATACGGTGGGTGTCACTATCCCATTGTCGTCATTTTTCTCATCATGTCGTCTCCGTGATAGTGCGTCGGCATTTCCATTGGTTTTCCTCTTTTGATTAACAATTTCAATGTCATACGATTGAACTTTAAATGCCCATTGCACTAACTTTGATGGCTCGTCTTGATGCCGCATAAGCTATTGTAGAGGGCGATGATCCGTGATTATCATTATCTTTCGGCCCCATAGGTAATGTCTTAACTTATCTATTGCATATACTATAGCGAAGGCTTTCAGTTCGATTACGGCATAATTTTTCTCGTGTTTGTGGAGATTTCTACTAGCATAACCAACGACGTATTCTTTTCCGTCATCATCAATTCGACCCAACACTGCTCCAATTCCATATATACTCGCTCAGTCATTACCATAAACTGTTTGGTGAAGTCGGGGTATCTCAGTATTGGTGCGCTCACTAGCCGCTGCTTTAATTCGACGAATGCTGCTATCTTTTGGTTGTCCTTTCGAATGGAACACCTTTCTTTTCTAGCTCGAACATTGGGCTAGTGATTATTGCGAGATTTTGTATAAATTTCCTCTAATAACAGGCCATTCCCATGAACGTCTGCACTTCCTTGACCGTTTTGGGCACTGGGAATGTCTTTACTGGCTTCGTATTGGTGGGATCAGGTCGAACTCCTTACCCAGAGATTATATGTCCCACATACGTCACTTCTGCTTCTGCCCATTTGCACTTTGTTGGTTTTAGTTTTAGATTGGCTATCTCAAATTGTTGGAATACTTCCTCTAAATCTGCTAAGTGCTCATCAAAGGTTCCCGAAAATGCAATTATGTCGTCGATATAAACCATGCATGATGTAAGTCCATTAACATCAGATTCATTGACGCTGAAACGTTGCTGGTGCCCCTGTCAAACCGAAGGGCATTTTATTGTATTCTTAATAAGCCTTTGCTATCGTAAATGCAGTTAATGGTTTGGCCTTCTCTGTCAGTTCGATTTCATAGTAACCTTTCTGCGCATCCATGATTGAGAACCATCTGGCTTTACCAGGTTTGTCAAACATCATGTCGATGTATGGAATAGGATAAGAATCCTTCCACCTGATTTCGTTTAACGGTCGTAGTCATTAGAGAGTCTGATTGATCCACCCTTTTTGGCTACAACAATTATTGGTGATTGACACAGTGATGCACTAGAACGAATAATCCTAAACTCTTCTAACTGTTTGATTTGTTGAAGTACTGCTTTTTTGGATGCGTATGGGATTCTATATGGCAGTTTCTTTACTGGCTTGTTATCGGTTAATATGATGTCATGCTGAATTGAGTTGAGCTTTCCGAAATCGAACAATCGTTTCGCGAACATATGACCGTACTGTCTCAGTAGCATCATTAATTTCACATACGGATCGTTTGATAATTTTTCAAGATTGACTGATGGTGGGTTATAGGTCTCGACGTGTGCTTTATTTTGTTTGATTTTAATTCAATAACCTGCAACCCCTTCTCTTTGCGTATGTTCGTGCATTGCTCAACTTTTCCTATTCTGGTTTCAGCGAACAGTTTGATTTTATCATTATTCAGGTTTGCCAGCCTGATTGGTATTCTGCCATTTTCCACTTGCGCAACACAACTTCCTATAGGAAGGTTATAGATTTCGCTAACCCGCTCATTTGGCTCGAAATATACATCCCCGTCATATTCTCACGTACTGAAACGTAACTAATTCTGATCGGTGTGCGATTTCCATTGAATGGTCTATATAGGCTACATCATCATTATACCTTTTATACGTACGGCCTTTCATTTTTATTAAATCTCCAGTAGTACAATCAAATATTATGTTTGTGAGTTTTTTCAATACATTCATGCCTACGATTAATTCATGCGGGCAATCTTTCATTACCATTACTGCATGCATTATCTCTTGATCACAAAGCTTTAGTTTACAATTCCATTCCCCGATTATTTCGAGTTCTACTTTGGATATTCCTTGGAATCGTCTTTTTATTACTTTATTTATTTGATTCAACTCGTTTTGATTCATCGTTTGTGGATCTAGTAGTGTCACATCCGAACCTGAGTCTATAACTCCGTGCAAATTGTGGCGATTTATTCGGACTCTGACCATTGGTTTATCTTTTTTCTCGGTGTCACCACATACCTTGACACTGTACGATGTTGCCAATCCTAAAACATTCGGTGCTTTACTTGCACTTGACATTGCACTAGTTCCTTGATCAATTATTGGAACTGTATTTGACTCATTTCCCTGTTGGCTGCATCCTTCAGAATTTTGGTTTTTTAATAATGGGTCTCTCTCAATTTTTTGATATAATCCTTGATTTACCGCATTTATTGACCACTGAGGTAGCTTCGGCATTGGAAGCGGTCTATCTCTAGTCTAGTATTCTGCCATATAGCTCATTGTCGGACAATACATTGGGAATCTGCTTTCTAGTGATGAGCTTCATTTTGCTTTATACTTCTGTGGCAGTTTAAACGTTTTCCACTCGAATTTATTATCCATTCCTCCTCTTTCTGAACTTTCATCGTCCCGATGAGTAGATTCATCATAACCTAGTACTTCGTTATATTGTACTGGTGCTTTTAACTTGCCTTCAAGTTCTTTGAATTTCTTATTATGGTGCTTGAGCATAGGATGTTAAGCTCACTCGTGTATTATGGCTAGAAACAATATCCACATACACCCTTTCAATTTGTAGATACCAACTAATGCTAATGCATGTGCAAATACCATTTTGATCATTATAAATATCACATAGATTCCCGATAAACCTGCTACAAATGTACCGAATGCGGTAAATCGCCCATAGATCTTTTTGATCACATTTACTGCGGCTTTCTTATAATGCTCTCGGCCGGATAGCAGATTATAGTCAGGATTGTCGCTATTCGCTGAGTATACTGAACGAATTATTTCCGTGATTCCGCGATCTCTTGTTTGGGGGAAGAAACCGTGCTCTTTGAGCTTGATCGATGTCTTCCTTCGTGTATACTCCTCCCTCGTTTAACAAATCCAATGGTATGAATTCCACATCGTCATGTAGTTTGCTCATTTCCTGTACATGGAATGGTTGAAGTGGTGTGCGCCTATCTGGCAACGATACCCACTGTCCATTTATCCTGTACAATGGCGAGATTGCCTTATTACACATGGTTTCTTGAGGTGCCTTCCTTCTTTTAGAAAGATGTGTGACACTGGTGTCATAAATCGTAATTTATCTTTGTACATCACTGGAAATTCTAAAGTACATTTCGAATGATTTGTTAATGCTACTTTTACCTTCGTCGCATTAGTAGCTGCATATTGCCTCTCCCATAATTCTGCCAAATACACCTTCCTCTAGAATCATGGGTATTACGAAATCCGGGTTAACCACTGATATGGCTAATCGGTTTCGGATTATTTCTCGATTCAGCTTACAGTCATTTAGTACGACCTCCTGGTGTATCTCTTGCATTTGCTTTTTCAGATCGTGATACAGGTAATCTATTTTGTTATTGATGTAATTGGTCAGTTTAATGTCGCTAGATTGTAGCCGTTTTGCTCCTTTTATCAAATGTTTTGATAGGAATAGACCTTGATAGTTGGTTTGGTATACTTATTCGCTTATCTGTGCTCACTCTTTTTTCGCACGAACCGGATTATCTCTTTTGGGTCAGTAGATACACTGGTGTATTTTCCTCCTCGATACCTTTCCTCTGTAATTTATGGAGATTTCTTAGCGCCTCAGTCTTTGTCCGACTCTCCTCTGCCTCTTGATATACATAACATGGCTTGGGTTTTGCCACTGCTACTTTGTTTGGATAGGCTTCTGGACACTCTACTGTGTCTACCAATGAATATATTTTTGCTAGTTTTGGTGCTCCGCAGTCATGTGCGACTAGGGCATTCATTTGTATAATGAACTCAAACCACATTAACAATAGTAGTAGAGAGGACGGAAATCGGGTATTTCTCCTTGTTCTTGGTCGATTTATCTCTCGAGATAAGTGATTTAATAGCCAATGTAAGAGGTTTGGTTCCTATTCAAGATCTTCGTTCCAGAAATAATTTTTACTCATCCATTCGGCCAGATGAGCATCAATTACTTTCGATACGCTCTTTATGCGAGTTATTAACTCATCCATCGTTTTACTCCACTTGAGGCTTTTGCTTTAACAGATAGCTTATCGTTATGTTCACGTGACTAGTCGTTAGTCCTGACTGTTTTATTTTTAACACCACTTCATCTACATTTGCCTGATCCATCAACTGCTCAGATACCTTCTCCATATATCGCTTGATTCGTTCCGCGGTTTTGTCAGGATCCCATGTTCCTTCTGACGGGATTTGTTTAGTCGGTGCAATTATTCTCAAAACTTGCATCTGCATTTTGAACGTGGGAGTTTCATCCATACTAGATGACTCCAATGCGTCTGCGATACATGTGAGACTTCTTAATCGTACCCGGTTTAGTGTGGAAGGATTTATTGCTTCTGTTGGAGGTCGGCCGCTCTCACAATTAGGCAGTCAACCCCTATTGTTTCTCACGAACGGATTTGGTAGAGTAACTCGTGGTGCCGCATTGATTGTAACATTAATGGTTGACGCTACATTCGTCATTGCTGCTTTCGTGGTAGTTTCACTTGCTGTCGGTTCGATTATTGATTCTGGTTCCACGGCCACGAAAAATACCTCATCACATTCAGTGGTGCTCTTAGAATGGCTTCTACTTCTGCATCTAGATCCACTACACCGGCTGTTGGAGCCGTTTGCTGTGGCTCGCTACTCATTTGACCTGAGTCAAAATCATCTGGTAATCGATCATTGGATCGATTGAGATCATCAGAGATCATCTCCCATGGATCATCAAAGAGTAGTACCATTTTCAACGTAGATATTTTATGGGTAGGTATCCTAGATCAACCAAATATTCAACGCCTCTCGCCTGATTCCCCATTATTAGTAGAACAATTTTATCAGTGATTCGGCTCTCTCCAGGTTTTCTTTGATTTCTCGTAATTTTCTGTCTACTGTATATTGCCCCACGTATACCCCTCTTTCTGGTATCTTGGCTTGAACCGTTACTGTTCCACGTCGATCGGGATTCTGTCTGATCTGTTTTATCCATTTCTGTCAATCAATACCCGTGCTTGCGTGGTATACGTTCTAGTACTTTTCTCTTTCAGTTTCTGAATCAAAAATAATTGCTTGGAGTTCTGCATCTGTAATAATAATAATAATAATAATAATAATAATAATAATAATAATAATAATAATAATAATAATAATAATAATAATAATAATAATAAAAGTGAGTCGATAGTTTTTATTTGTTTCATATAACAAGTAATAATTTGAAAAAAATAATTAAAATTTTCTGAAAATGTTATTTTAAATTGTATAATTCAGCAGGAAATGTTATTCCAAATAAATAGATCAGCATGCTGAGTAATAATGAGTTTCAATTGAAAAATATATAGGAGAAAGAATAATTCCAAATGACCAGAATAATAGAATAACGTTCTGTAGAAAGATTGAGTGAAATGTCTGTATCACAATCGGTATTGAAAACATGGTGATTATAATAATAATAGTAATAATAATATTAATAACACTTCACCACTTTTTCTGTGTGCTGACTCGATTTTCATACTTCATAGCCAATGAGTTGTATTCGTCTTCGGGTGGGGTATAACTGTATTTATATTGTCGGTTTGAGTTCTGTTCGACTCTCGGTGATTTTGACATTTCTGGATAATCGGCATTGATCATTGGAGACTGTTGTCGGTTTCGCCGTTCACCGTTCGGTGATCTTCGTGAATGTCTTGAGGGTATGTTGTCAATTCTTTGTTCTTCTCTTATTCTAGTAGGCCGAGAGTCAATATTTTCTCCAGGATTCCTTGGTAATTGACGCTTGATTACATTCGATCCATCATACACGTAATCGTTTTCATGAGCATTATTATAAGTGTTTGCCATTGGTTTTGCCAAGTTTAAAGGCGGCGAGATCATATTCATTTTGTTACGATCTAATTCGCGAGGTTTATAGTTATTATATTGCTGTTGATATTTCAACGGGGCCGTTGCGTTTGGACTTAGAGAACGGCTGGCAGAGTTTGACGATTCTCGACGTGGCTGAGAAGTGTGTAAAGTGTTTTGGCTAACTCTCACATTCTGTGGACTAAAAGAATCTCTTAGATAATCCCCTGGGGCAGGTGTTTGTTGGATCTGATAATCTGGACAGCTGACCCCACTTAGTGAGACTGTATCACTGCCGGATTCATCACGCAACGACAGCTTCTTGATTGAAACAGATTGCTGATACTTATATAACTGTTTCTCCAAGGCATAGTTTTCTGATTGAAGTGTTTTTATTTCACGACTAGAATGTGATTAATTCGAATAAGAATAAGCCAAATATATAAATATGAATTAATATTTTGGTTTATATTTCTGATTTAGTGAGTGTTATTTGGAATGAGGTAAAATGATCATTAGACTGGATTTCACCCCGCTTCCAAAATGATTAAATGAGATAATATTAACCACTATGATTACATGGAACCCCTGAATAGCCTTAAATGACGGGCTACAATACTTGCTGCTACCTTTCTGCAATATCTAAATATTCTTATGCAAATTATTAAAATATCCTGATTAAGCCTCATTTGATCCTTAACAAATAAAAATAAAAGGAATTTAATATGTGACGGTATTTACTAACTGCGGCGTGGTGAATGTAGGGGCATGAGGATTCGGATCTCGGGACAAAACGTTGGATATGTATACAATAAAAACACAAATATTGAATCTGTGAATTTCGTATTTTTTATTTTTTTATTTATTTTTTGACAAATATTGCTGTTTTATAATCATAAAGGTTAGGGGACCTGCTTATCTCTGTTATTCAATCATCTATATCACATGTAGCACTTACAAGTGGGAGCTTTGTAATTATAGGAGTGGATGTTATACTCCTGACCACGTACTCGATAGAGATATTTCACTTTGAAAAGCCAGTGTTAAATGATCGAACAAATAATGCATGAAAAGATATGAATCACAAAATGTTTATTTCTTATCCTTGCCAATTAAAAAAAAGGGCAGGTAAGGTCTTAATTCCTACATTGTATAACTATATTTCATAATATGTATATAAAATTTGAAGAAAAGTCAAATTTCAATGACAGTTGATATCTTACAAAAAATTATTATTATATCAGTTTCAGAGACGGTTTCTGGATAGCAGCATAAATTAAATGTTAATCAAGAAAATGATGAGATTAGGTTATATTGCATATTTTGCACCAACGGCTTATCTGATTATTTACTTGTTTATATCAGTCAGTTTTTTAAAGTTAATTATTATAAATTAGTTGAGACGAAATAAATAAAATTGAATTAACAATAAATTATTGAAAAATTTTTCATATTTAAAATTGTGATATAATTTATTGTTAATTTAATTATATTATTTGTACATATTTTTATCGATTAGAGTAACCGTGAAATTCAATAATGTTAATTTAATTAATTAAATTATGATGATAAATCAGTTTTATTTTATTTAACGAATAATTTAAAATAACATGACCAGAATAAATTAAAGAAAAGCTAATCTATTATTTAGAAATGTGGTTGATTCTTCAGAGGAACTTGGCGGGTTTGGTTAAAGGAATGAATAAAGTTTTTTGTTACATGTATTAATTTTAGGATGTTAATTATAATTTAAAAATTTTTATAAAAAATATAATTTTATGAAATACATTTTTTTCTATAAAGATATTTTAATTTATTTTAGTTTTTACAAAAAACTTTGTCTAGAATATAAATAACTGATTATAATTGCTACTGACAATTATCAGTAGATAATTAATTTATATAATTTTGGTTGTAATGAGCTACATTCATACATCATTACAACCAAAATTGTATATAATAATTATGAAAATATTTCAGATTATTTAGGAATTTAAATTTTTATATTTTTTAAAATTATACTTAATTAATACTTAATTTTAAACCAATAAAATAATTTTTAAATTTAAATATAAAAAATATTTTTTGCTAAATTTTTCATTCTTTGATAACGTCATTTTACAATCATTTCATTTACACATAAGATTTCAATATCCCTTTCAAATACGAAAATACAAACACGAAGGGGATGACGGATTGTCATTTCTATGTATATGACATTGCAGCTCATAACCAAGATCTGAACGCGATCTAAGCAAGATTAGAAATACACCAATAAACACAAAAAAAATTCATAATGCAAGAAACACCCGTAACCAAACCTCAACATATACATCCGACAAAGACAGCTCAAGAATTGATAGAATCTGTCTAAATATTTAGTAAAGGTTTTATTAAATTGGTATTTTAAAATATTTATTTTTGTGCCATGTTTATACTATATATATATATATATATATATATATTTGTTATTTTTTGTTTATTAAGAAACAAAACAATCAAAACAAATTCCAATAGAACGATTCCCGATGACAAACTGAGTTTGATAATTGAAAGTTTACTTTATGCACTTTGTTATAATAAACCAAATTAATGTAAATATTTATAATTGTTAAAATTCCAATTAATGAGATATTTATCATTTAAACAAACAGTTTTAATTGCCCTCTAATTTCTGTTTTTCACATTTTAAATTTTAAGGAATCAATTAGCAGGGAAATTTATCGATTTAGTAAAGCATTGTAATGACTAGGGAAACAAAAAATAAACAAAAAAAAAATTATCACTAATTGAAATCTGCATACAAATCATGCATTGTCATAGATGAGTTAATTAGTTTAGGGGAAATGTAAATGCTGCTGATGCGGCTGGCTCTCCTGATGACGGCGATGACAGGGCGACTTGTAACAATTGTCAGGGAAATCTATTAAGAAAAACAAAAAATCAAATTCCTATTTTTTTTAAATTCCCAACCAATGCTATATTTTTTGTGAAGAACTCTTTTTAATTGTTCTTCACTATGACATGTATATTTATATAGCAAAATTACATTTAGATTTCTCAAATAATTTCTCACTTGAAATTTAGACATTACAAAATATTTTCCATTCATGCACGCTTTGTTATTTTTTGTTTATAATTTGGTATAAAATAATAATAATAATAATAATAATAATAATAATAATAATAATAATAATAATAATAATAATAATAATAATAATAATAATAATAATAATAATAATAATAATAATAATAATAATAATAATAATAATAATAATAATAATAATAATAATAATAATAATAATAATAATAGTAATAATAATAAAAAGTAATTAAACATAGTAAGCCTCACTCAAACATTCTACAAATTTCATAATCAGGTTAGATCGAAAAATGTTATGGTAATATAGATTTAAAAAATAAATTTTATAAATTTTTTATATATTCCTTAGTTTAATTTATATTTTAATTATTTTTCAATTAAAATTATTGTCAATAAAATTAACAAGTAATCTTTTAATTTATTAAAATATTTTAAAATAGAAATAAAAAATTATTTAACTTTACACTTTAATTCATTTTAAGAAAACAGCAACTATCCACATTCACACATTTTACCACCGAAACGAATAAAGAAAATTCAAAGCATTATTATTACTATTATTATTATTATTATTATTATTATTATTATTATTATTATTATTATTATTATTATTATTATTATTATTATTATTATTATTATTATTATTATTATTATTATTTTTATTATTATTATTATTATTATTATTATTATTATTATTATTATTATTATTATTATTATTATTATTATTATTATTATTATTATTATTATTATTATTATTATTATTATTATTATTATTATTATTATTATTATTATTTTTATTATTATTATTATTATTATTATTATTATTATTATTATTATTATTATTATTATTATTATTATTATTATTATTATTATTATTATTATTATTATTATTATTATTATTATTATTATTATTATTATTATTATTATTATTATTATTATTATTATTATTATTATTATTTTCCACAATAAATCCTACGGCACCAGTGAACTAACCTATTTGTGAGAAAAGCAATTTAATTAATGTGAAATGCCTTCACATATGGTTAAAAATCAAAATTTCAATTCACTGAATGATAATAGATTTATTACAAATATACAAATTTAATTCATTTAATTTTTGTCACTTAGTTTGATCAGTATTTAAAAAATTACAATTAATTATAAAAATTAAAGCAAAATAAAATTACATTAAAATATTGCAAAAATTTTTAAATATATTTATTTAAAAAACTAATAAAAAATAATTATTTTGTTTATTAAATTTATTATATCGCTAGTTTTCTGCATCCTAATTAATGATAACAGATAAACTGTCGAGATTTATCGTAAAATGTATATTTGTGTGGCGCTTTTTTTATGATTATTTCATTACCATGTTTATTTAATTATTTATTAAATTAAAAATTAAATAAATACAAATATCATTAAAACTTTAAAAATTATAAATTTCTTTATTTAAAGAATTTTATTCAATAGATTAACAATTTAATAAAATTCATTATTTTAAATTCTTTATTTAAATTCAAGGAAAGAAATGTTTAAAAATCAAATTACCAACAAATGTCCTCTTATATTTACTATAAATTTAGAAGCAGAATTGATGTAAAGTTTGTAACATTTTTGGGATCTAAAATATCGAAATTAGATTTCCTTACAGCTGTCACATTAAAAGAGAAAATTTTTAAAGAATTCAATGAAATAAAAGTATTTGAAAAAGACGGGGCAGAAATTGTCAACGACTCTGATATGATAGAAAGGTTTACTTCACTTACATTATTACGGTTGCCCAAAATCACAAAGTTGAAAATTCCGAAATTATACAATCCAAACAATGAAAAATATAATTTCAAGAGAAACGAGATTTCAGATGACTACAAAAATGTAAACTCTCTCGAATTTAATTCTTGTTTAAATGAAGATTCAAAATTAGATTTCATTGTTGAAACCGAGTTAACAAGATTCGTAGAAAAAAGAAAGATGGGAAAGCCACTTTCTCACTACATATGTTACAAATGCAACATTCCTGGACATTATATTGAAAACTGTCCCGGAGTGAAAGACGAATTCGGAAACTAAATTGACAGGAAGCAAATTAAACGTCCTTCGGGAATTCCAAGAACGAAATTAGTGAAAGCAAATCCTGGAGAGAATGGAGCTTTCATGGATGATTTAGGAGAATATGTTAAAAACGGAATCGAAATTCACATTGTCAAACAAAAGATTCCATTTTCAAAATAAGAAAAAGGAAATTCCCGAAGAAATTTTGTATAGGATTTGTAAAGATATAATTACTAAAATTCCATTAGTAATATTCCATTAGAAACTCGGTGCTGTTCACTGAATTATTGCCAGAGTTGCATAACTGATTACCTATTCAATCCGGAAGTAAATGGCAATGGCAAATGCCCAAATTGCCATTCAACTATTCGTTTATTGGATGACCTGAAAGAAAATCAAGACCTTTCACAGCAAGTCACAAATTGGTTAAGCAAAGAAACCAAAGTCAGTCCTGACAAATATCAAAATAGATAAAATAAATCCATTAGAAAATGAAATTAAATCTGAGAAAAGCGAATCTAAAGTAAAGAATGAAGATCAAACAGGACCACTTGCAAAGGAAATAAAAAGTATCCCGCCTCCAAAGCCTTCAAATCCTGCCATGACTCAAGAAGAGGCTGAGCAGTTTCTCATAAATAACCCAATTTTAATGGAAGACATTCGGCTCACCAACAGAGACCCAGAAAAGATCCAAAAAATTATCAAAGAGTATATGGCACCTTCAACAAAGAGTTATGATTGCAAAATAAAAGCTGGAATAAAATCTAAATCAAAAGATCGAAGTGAAATATATAAAATTTACAATATTGAAAATCGCAGAAATAAGAAAAGAAAACACGAAGACAGTCATAAGCATTATGAAAGAGAATATAATAAATCGTATAAAAATTATGAATATAAATATTATCAGGATTTACATGATAAAGGACAAAAGAGAGATTCTCATAATAAATCTTTAAGAAAATATGAAAGAAATTATAGAGATAAAAATGAAAGCATGATAACAATTATGGGAATGCAAATATGAAAGGAAAGATGAAGAATATTTTAGATACAAAAAACAGATATTAATACAATGTTTTTTACTTTATATTTTAATAAATTATTAATATTTTTTAAATATTATTTAAAACAAAATAAAAATATGATATATTCTTTTTTTGCGTTTATTTAAATTTATTTTTGAATATTATTTTTCTTGCATTTTAGTTATTTAAATATATGATTAAATTAAATTTATTTTTTAATATTTTATATTTTTCCTTTTGTTTATTTAAATAATAAAATTTATTTGTTCGGGTTTATTCAGATTTTCTTTAACATTTAATCATATAATATATTTATTGTTTATCATATAATATCTATTTAGAAAAATATTATTAATGGAATTTTATTTATTTTTGCTTAAGAATTGAAAGGATTAGAATTCCAAAATTATTAAATTTAAATTATTATGAAATATAATTTTAATATCTATGTTTTTCCTCGTTTCAATTTGCAACCTAATGTTGAGTTTAAAGTTTATTATATTCCTTTATTTCTTGAAAAATAAACAATTTGATTGTTTAAATTGTGAAATTAGCCATTTAAATTGGTAACAATAAAGTTTTGAGTTTTATTAAATGAAACGTTTTAAACTGTAAACAAGATTTTTCATTTCTAATTAATTATGAATTTCTAATTATAATCTGTATAATTATAATTTTTCTAAAAGCGAATTTATTTTTTTTCTTTCATTTATTTCCATGATTTGAAGATTTAAAAATAAATATAACTGAATATCGTGTTAAATAAATAAAAATATTGCTCTTGATTTTGGAAAGATATTAAAATCAAATAGTGAAAAGAAAAAACGATTTGGCTTGTCAATTTAAACAAAATATAACCTCATCTGAGTTTTGTGAATTCTAGCAATGTTGTCAAATACGTGGTAATGATTTGGTGTTAGAATGTGAGTTTGCAACCATTCAACTTGAATTGTTAAGGCTCCAGTTTCTGGATCAACATATCCTGATTTAGAATCACAGACCTGGAATAAAGGAGTCTCTTAAAAAATAATTTTTATTATTTTTAATTGAAAATTTAATAGAAATTCATACAAAACATACTAAATAAAATTTCATTGTTATTGGGAATAAATCCCCTCCCCTTCACTACAATTTTTATTGACAAAAAGTTGTATGCAATGTATTTTTATCTCTGTAATATAATATTAATTTTTTATTTTTGTGTCTCTTTTGCCAAAAAAAGGATAAAAACAAAGCATTTACTATGAAAATCAGAATGGAAAAGAAAAGAAAAGATTAAAAAAAAGAAATTTAGGAATTTGTGTATAACTGGAATTCTCAACCGGTTTTGTAGGAAAAATCTTTATTTAAGAAAATTATATTCAAGGAGGTTCTGATTGTCTTTTCGTTAGTCTTATGGTCATAGCTTTTGTTTGTAGCCTACTCAGGAATTTCATTTATTGACATTCTGTTTATTTGCTTTATGTCAATAAATCATCTTTTCCCCCAAATCTTTTATAACCGAAATGAAAATAAAATAAAAAATAAAAACAGATCAAAGGTAAACATAAAAATGAAGTTTATTTTTTCTATCAATGAATTTTTTCATTGTAAGATTAAAATACAACACACAGATAAGTCTGTGCGTTTCTATAATGTAAATGTATTGATTTTATTTTCATATTATAGACTGATTTAAATGAATGAAAACGAATGTAATATTTGGAAAAATATTTTAATTCAGTCTCTTTTAAAAATTATTTATTTATGGGTTTTTAAATGTGTCAAAAAACTTCCAAAAGTTTTAAAAAATTCATGAAAACTGCAGTGGGTCCCTTTTTTAGTTTACCTCCCGGAGCTCTAAAGTATTTTAATCCGTTCCTATAGGTAAGGCTATATTTATTTTATTTCATTAATTAATTTTTCAGACAAGTAAATCTTAATAAAAGAAAAATGTGGTTTAAAAAGTACTTTCACAAAACCTGTACGCCGAGTAGCATTGGGAAATAAGAAATTAATAACTATTAGCGTCAATTAAAAGTTTTAATTGGATTATTTATCAAAAAATTTAATAACTATTCATTGACAGGCAATAATCTGGATTCTTTCGTTTTTGTGTCAAACGCAATGACATTACAGGAAACAATTCGACTGACTTTCAATAGTAATTATTACCATTTGCCGGAACTGAATGGAAGTTTCTTGCGCGCAATTTAATCTATTTCTACATATACTACTTATTAGTTTATCAGCTTGGAAACAATTACAATTGTCAAACAGAAACTGTGAGGATTCATTGATAACCGGGAATAATTCTCGGGAGGAAAGCAGCCTAATAATTAGGGTGATTACAAAAGCATAATTCGAAAAGAATTAGAAAAATTAACATCGAAAAAAGCATTTTCTGTTGAATTTATGGTTTCTGGTTTACGAGATTACATAAATGATTAATTTTTATATTTTTTATGCTTTCGGTATTTTGATGAGGGAAATTAATTTATGCATTATTATAGGGAATAAAAATATAAATACATAATTTTCAATGGTGAATAACTTTCAAGATTTTACTGATTCATAAAAATGTAAAAATATAAATAAAAAAAAAACATTTGCTTTTTTAAAATGACAAAATCCTTTCTATTTGGTTTAAATTGGCATATTTAAATATTAAATAACTTTTCGTTTTAAATAGTATTAATTTCTTTTCATTTTTGTTAGAATTAGAACGCGGCATTTGGAATTCAAGTCAAAGCATATCTTTTAAACAACATTATAAATTGTTAGAGAAATAATGTTTCGTATTTTGAGCCATTCATCATTATTTATTCATTTAGTATGCATTATAATCATCTATTGATAATTAAAAAAATACAGATTAAAAATATAATTAATAATTAAATAAATATATGTTCACTTAAAAAGTAATAAATAAAAAAATTGAAATAAATAGATCAATGGTAAAAAGAGTAAAACATTTTCCTTATAATTTTTCATTTATTTTGTATTCTATTATTTTTTTTTTATTCTCAACATTTTTTCTTCAATCTCATGCCGGATAGGAACAGTCAAGAAATTGAGTTGTTTAACAGTTTTGTAAGCAACATTCATGCCGTTAAAACTGAATATTGTATAATCTTTATAGTTTTTTATTGGTGACAAGTATTGTTAAAGTTGATGGGAAAAAAAATATTACCATTCCATCAAGTAGCAATTGGAAAGACACACAGGAGCATTGTTCCTTTACTTTATTGTCATTTGAACTCCATGTCACGGAAATACTTGATTTTTATTACCAAACGGCGCCGAAACAGTTTTTTTTCATTTTTCAATAACTTTATGTTGTACATTGGTGTTTTATAAGAAACACTAAGTGATTTTATAATAAAAGTTACAAGATAAAAAACCTTAACAGAGCCATCTCATAAATCATCTAGAAAGCCGGGAGCACCCTTTACTTTTCATATTGTATCATTAATTATTGAATTTAAATTTGTATGTTTTCCAGTGTTTTCTAATATTTTATATATAATACATATTTATAATTTTAAATTAATATTGTTTGATAGGTTATAGTCATATATATATATATAAATGAATTATTTTATTGTAAATACGAAATTTCATCTCAAGTATTTTATATGTTTTCAAGATTATGCATTTTTGTTTCATTGCATTAGAATAATCAATTGGCAATTTACACAAAATTTAATGTAAAATGTTTTAAAATTGAATTTTAATATTAAGATTATTTTTTTTATAATATTTTTAAAAAAGTTTATTTCCTTAGATTTTGAAAGAAGTTACCTAAGTAAAAATGGTGGATTTTACGATATATGAAATACGAGCGTTACTGGTGACGATGAAAACATTTTATTCATGACCTTTTGAGATCAGGCTAACTATTAAAATTCTCTCGGTGATTATTTGAATGATTCTAATATTCATTATGATTGGTGACGTCTGACAGTATGTATATGACAGTTTGATTTTGTGGTAAATATTTGAATATTGTTCTGTACTATTTTATTTAGATCTATATCGATCCAAAAGGGTCGATTTTGAATTAGGGGTGCCTAAGAATGAATCAAATCTAACCATGGAGAGACCAAATTTTGGCTTTCCATGATTGGAATAATTTGCATAGCACAATACTTTCTTATAATAGACTTAAATTGCCTATGAAGTAAAACACAAAGTTACAAGAAGAGCTAATCGGAGTAAGTAAAAATGAATATCTTAAGGCGGAGTTCAAAAAAGAATACTAGAAATCCCGGTTTCAATAAGATATACTCAAAACGTATCCTACATAATGAAATATAGCGAGAAAACTTTTGATAGATTTTCTATTTTCATATCTCATGGCAAGATTTCAGTTTGGTTGTAAATCTCATTTGTAAAATCTCATTACAAAAGTAGAAACAGGTTGAAAATTACTCTCCGGAGAGATTTGAAGTTGAATTTAACTAAACTGAAGCCAAATATTGACGCTTTGCAATCATATCATCATATTCCTCAATCTCATTAAAATAATTGATTTGTCAGTTTATTTATTTTATAATAATGGTTATCGATTTCCACTTTATGTCGTTTTAATTGCGACATGACTATAAAAATTTACTCATTTTCAGTTTACAGTTTCATTATATAGAAAAATCCATAAAAGAAGAAAGTTTATATGTCGCTTTTTTGACACTTTTGGGGGTATACCAAAAACATAAAATCTCGTCAAGAGGTCTACGGGACACAAAGGTTTTGGAAATTCCGATTTAAATAATTGTCTGGCATTTGTTTGATAGTTTTAATTTATTTCACATTATACTATATTTTTTATATAAAGAATATGGGCTTCTTAATATCAGCATGATAATTGTCAATGTATCACGTTTGAAAAATGTAAATTTTTGTTTCTCAATAAAGTTTTAAAATATTATAAATAAATAAATAAAATTTAATATTAAAATAAAATAATTAATTAATTAATATTGAATGGGCATTAGGAATCTCATGATTTCAACTGCCAAAATTTTTAATGTGACGGAGAAATATTTGAATCTTTTAAGCATACGTCTTTAACGTTGTTGATTTCCGGTAATTGTAGTAAACTTCTTTTATTGAGTTTCAAAATAAATCAAATTCACCGAGTTCAGAAGCATCTTCTAGTTATAAATTGATACCATCAAGATTGTTATGACGTGACAGTCATCTTGATCAGGAAGGGTTGGATTTATTGCCCTTGTCAAAGTCTGGTACCAATAACTAGTACAAATGGAAAATGACAAACCATTATTTCCATCTCTGAACTTTTACCGTAACAACTAATAGCAGTAGGAAAAAAGTCAGATTATTCCAACTGAAATTCTGTTATAAGAAAATGCCTGAAAATTTAGAATTAAATCTCCATTTCTACCATTCTCATCTATTTGAAAATTCCCAAATTCCTTAAAATTGTGCATAATTAATTGTAAGGTATTTTTAAGAACAAAAAATTGACTGACAATATGCAAATCAAGTTTTAATTTGACTTTTTAGATTAGAAATAAAACTTTTATTAAGAATTAAAAGAAATTCTACTCAGTTAGGAAATCAGCTTCAAAAAGGTCATATAAAAGTGATTTAGATTAAATTGAAAATGGTTTCCACCGACGTTCTGCTCTCTTTACCGACCGTAATATTGTCATTCTCCGGATCTAGAATCGGTGGAAGGATTTCTAATATCCTATAATTTTTGTATTGGTTCTGGTAACAGTCTGTAAAACCCTCTGTTATTGAATGGTGTTTCGATGACTACAAATGGACACTTGATTAGTCGCCAGATCCTATAAAGCTTACTGAAAGGCTCAAATCAAAATTCATTATATTACAGAACTGATAAAACTATGGAAGATTAAATCTCTTGTAACTGTTGGTCAATTATAAATATTTTTAATGAACAAAAAGCTACTTTTGAACTACTTTGTATAGCCATGAAAGATAAATTATAGAAAGAAGTTGAAAAAATCACTGTTACTAATAAATTTTCATTTGTTCTGAAGTCTTCAAATCATTAATTCGTGCTGAAGACAATTCGAGCTTTCCGCCGATTAGTAGTGCAAAATTGAGGCTGATTATGGGAATTGTCGAAAACATCTCTAAATAAAGTTCAATACCCAAAAGGTATCCAAAGACGCACGCCATTTATATTATTTATATGGGAGACTGTATTAGAATAAAACCAAAAAACTAAATATTTGGAGTAAATATATAATGGTTAAATATACAGTCACTTCTCATGAAAATTATTAAATGATTGTCAAACCCTTTCAGTCTTTACCTGAAGATTAAAAGTCAGAAATGCAATCAAAAGCCGTATTGCATTTAGTCACTAATTACAATAATTTCATTATTAATATGGATATTATTATGCAAAAATATGCAAAAGGTATATTAATGAAAAGTAGACATGCATCTTTGGAATAAACTATATAACATGAGAACTCAGATAATCAATCAAATATGCAGGTATTCATATACAATAATTATACAAGTTTACTTAACATAATGTAAATGCCAGCAAAATCAAATATTCCATTACAATTAGATCATACCTTTTTAGGCATTTTAACTTTTCAATGTTTAAGCAATTAAAATGTCTAATAGTTCTTTTACAGTGTTGTGGCGACAACACTTTTTTATCATGGTATTTTTATAGTCATTTTTATTTACAAACTTTTTCCAAATTAATTTTATTAAATTATTATTTCAGTTTTTGATTGAATGGTAAAATTAATATAATAATATATAATCAGAATGAGTATAAAATACGCAAATATTTCCCAGCAAGAATTGTCGTTGATAGATAAATCTTTAATTATTAATGAAAAAAATTATTCGAAATTATTATAAATTCATAGAAAAACATTTAATAAAATCTAAAACATAATTCTTGCCTTGAGCATGAAATCTTGAGTTAATAATTTATTTTTATATATTTATATTATCAAATATACCGTCTTAGAAATTCATTTATTTTAATTTTCTTATTTTGAATAAATTATTTTGTATTTTTGGAAATTTTAAATTTAGAATAAAAATATAAATTTTAAAAACCAATTTTAATTTCATCAAAGTCAATCGGTTATTTTTATTTTATTATAAATTTTTTATTTTATTCATTAAATGAGCAATTTATTTAGAAAGTGGATATAATAAATCTTCTTTTTTTTCAACATGTTTAATATAAAATATTATATAAAAAGTTTACACTAATTATAAAACACACAAATTTTGGATGCTAGAGATTATTAATAAATTTAATGAAACGCAAATCTTTTAATATATCTTAAAAACAAAAAATGAACTTGATTCACTTTCAAATTAAACGACTCATATATTGCTGATATTTCATTTATTTTCCTTTTGACAAAAGATAAAAATTTTAATATTTAGCAACACAAATTTTTAGCTTTGTCTTTATTAAATGTTATTGATTAAGGCCAAAAGTGAAAACTTTGTGTTGAGAAATATTAATTGTTGATATTTTGGCGATGAAATGTGGCCAAATAAAAGGCTTATATAATATATAGTTAGAATATTTATTTAATCAAATTTTTTATAAAAAATATGATGTACAAAAATATTTTACAAAATTTTTTTTGAAATTTTTTTTTAAAACTTTTTTTAAATAAATTATGTATAAAATTTGAATTTCTTTAATGATAAAAACGATGCAAATGAATGCATTATTATTGTGGCTTATAGCTTGTGTAAAAGAAAATACGTTAATAAATTTAATTTTATTGCAATTATTTATTTTCATTTTGAATACCACTTTCCCTTTTCATGAATTGTAAAATTTTCCTAATTCTCTTGCAGAAATTACGGATGATCTAGAATGCCCATCTTAAGGAAAGAATGGTTTCTTCCTAGCATTATAAAATAATTTTATACAAATAAATTAAAAGATAAACCTGTGCTGTCAATTATTTTATTATGTGAACATTTTGGATAACAAAAAAATCTTTATATGTTACTGTTTTTGATACACAGTCTGCATATACCTAAAATCTAATCTTAAAATTTCAACACTATTTTTCATTTCAGAAGAGGTTGATGGAACTTGAATTTTACAAAACATATTGAGTACTAAACGTTTTGTCTTTGACAATAGATTTTCTCAAACAATGACCCAAAACCAGTTAGGGTGGATCATTAATCTATGAATATTTTCATTGTTAAATTTGCCATTTTATGACATACCAATGATAAATGTGCAATCTTTATCTTTTGTCGCTTTTATTATCATGTTGTTATCTTTTTATTTTATAAATTTCTAATAATATTCCTTTTTGTCAGTCTTCATTAATAAAATTTTATTGTTAGTAACATTATGTGTTGTTAATAAATATGAATGATAATAATAATAATAATAATAATAATAATAATAATAATAATAATAATAATAATAATAATAATAATAATAATAATAATAATAATAATAATAATAATAATAATAATAATAATAAATAATAATAATAATTATTCAATTATTCAACATGAGATGCAATTTTATGATAAGGTTATCGCCCAAAGAAATTTAGCAGAAAAATTTACAAACGTCACGAAATGAATTTAAATCTTATTTGTAAATAGAATTAGTTATTAACGTAAAATATTTTCCATTGTTTATTTTATTATTAATATTTAAAGTTTTACTAAATAATTTTCTTCTATTTAAAAGTGTAAGATTTCCAAATGAAATTTATTAGGTGACTTCTGTGAAAATTTATCTGTTTATTTTCTGTTGATTATGTGTATTTGTCATTAAAGAAATACACAATAAATAAAGTCTCTTGACAATAGAAAAGGACCTATGATACAGAACCATTGGAAAATCTAATTTAATACACAATAGAACGTTAGACAATAAATAAAGGGCCTTGGCAAAAGGTAAGGAATTCATTTTAAATATAAAAAAAATCAAAAATGTTTTCTATGAAAATTTTGATATATCCAATTATTTCATACAACCAAATATGTAAGTTGCTTAATGTATTTTATAGATTTCGTGCCAAATCTTGCTGACTTCTACTAAAATAAGTTTTATGAAAATTCTAAAAATAAAAAATGCTATAATGACAAAAGTTTCTTTGGTTCAAGAATTAAGTAAAATGAGCTTCCATGACCGATATAGCAGGATATTCCCTATCAGTTAATGACGAGTTTCAAAACGGTGTTTTAAATCTTTTCCCAAATGTTTGAAATTAGAAATTATTTTAGGATAAATGTTTGAAATTTCTTATTATGAAAATAAATATTTATCATAACATTTATCATAAAATAGCCATTATATTAAAATAAATTGTATTAAAACCAAACTTAAAACATTACATTAAGCATTAAATTAGTTAAAATTATGGACCCTTGTTTATTGTGATTTAGGCCCTTATTTATTGCGAATTTGTTTATAGCCATACACAAAGTTTAAATTTGCAAATCTACTATTTTTTAATTATTAATAGCATTTTTAGTATCATCTACATACTTTGCGTAGAAACCAATGAATTGTATGGTCCTCGGTGTTTCTCTTTCAAGGTTATCCGTAAAAATTATTGGTAATAATGCATTGGTAATCCTTGAATTTATTTAAAAATATTTTGTTTAAATGTAAAATACTATTATTATTTGTTTTATTATTATTATTATTATTATTATTATTATTATTATTTCTATTGTCATTATTTTTATAATTTTTATCAATAATAACAATAATTTACAGAAATACACAATACAAATAATTCAAAATTTATAAGTTTGTATAAAATATTTGCAATATCCTGAAATTTAACTTGCAATTCAAGAATGTACAATTTTGGCAATGTCGTAATTTCATGAAACAATTGCAGAACAGAAATAAAGACAAAAGTTTATGATGAAAAAAAATTCTTTTATTTGTTAAAGAACTGAATTATTTTACAATCGTGAGAATTATTTCTAACGGTATTTTTTATATAATTTATTAATATTATTCAGCAGAAAGGCTTACAATATATATATCAACAATTAAAGAAATTCATTTAAATTAGAATATTATTTTTTATAATTAAAATATAAAAATTAAAAAATAAAATAAATATTTAAATTATGTAAAACAAGATACACGCAATTTAAATATTGTTATTTTTTTATTTTTCGTTTTACTGTTTCACAGATCATTTTAATGTTATATTAATAATCATTTACTTATTTCACAATTTTAATTATCTTTTTTATCAGAAAATTTCTTTCGTTTTTCTTGAATCACCACTTCATATTTCATTTTTGTTTATTTCAATGGCTCTTTTCTGCAATCATTAATCCTTGTGCATTTCGTTATGATGTCAACCACAGCAATTAATTTTGATAAAACTTTCGAAAATCTTCTTATTTTAACATTTTTATTATTTAGTACATTTATGTCATTAAATATTTATAAATTTATATTTAATGTAATAATAATTAAATAAAGTGTAATTTATTTATTTACTTGATTTATTTTTAATTTATATTATTATGAATTAAAAATAATAATATATAATAATATATTATTTATTTTTAATTCAGATTACATATTCAACTTCTGCATAAAATCAACGAGGATAAGGCTCAACCCCTGGCAGGTGCTACCTCTTATATAATTACCATTTTAAATACAGATTTTTAGTTCTTAATTTATAATATCGGCTTCAAAAATAGGTGTATACCGAATAAGGTTTACGTCATTTGAACAAGGGTTTCATACTTTATAAATTTTTTACATTGACAGCAGATATTTCATTATTATTACCGCCAAAGTCATCACTGACCATTACTGAAACCGTATAATAATAATGCCACTTTCATAATGAAAGACTAATGTTGCTAAATCAAATTTTGCAAGATATAAAATTGTTTTCGATGAAATTTTTTATAAATGGCTGTATTTTCACTTCCCAATTATTTATTTATTATTATTTTCTTCATTATTTATTAAATTTTGTTTAGTGTGTTAATTAATATTTATATTTTAAAAAAATAAAAATTTATTCTTTAATATTTTTTGTAAAATTTTTTAGTGTAATGTAAATAAAAAACATTGTTAATTATTTAAACAGTTATGAATTAATTATTTATTACATTTAAATTTATGTTGAATTGTATTGTGAAAGAAATATTGAAAAGTACCGCTATTTTTGAACATTTTTACGAGAATTCATATGGCAAAGTAAAAAATAAAAGAGAGGAAAAGGTATCTGAAACTATTTTATGCCGATATTTCTATGAAATATTAAATTTTATATCTAATTTTACAGTCGAAAATCAGTGAGGAGTAATAATTTTCCCAAATGAAAGTTAATCCAGAGAGAAAACACGGATATTTCCAATATAATTTGTTGAAATAAATTCAATTATCTCAATTGTTGGTACGGATAAATTTTTTTTTCAATAGTTTCTTTAAAATAAAATAATAAATATTACAAATATAATATAATTTTGGTTTTTAAATTTAAAAATAAAACTTAAAAATAATTATTAATTATAAATTTAATTTAAATTATAATTCAGTCATGGTTCAAATTACATTATAAAAATAAGTAATTAAAAAATATTTGTTATCTAAATTGATGTCATTTTTAGCTGAGAATGGAAAAAAGAAATACATAATAATATTATATATAATATTTGTTTTAAAAAATTTTAGACTTTTACTGCTTAAGCGTTAATTATTTATTTAACACACACAGAACACTATATTTTGAATTTCAGTTTAAACCAATTTATGCAAAATTAAAAAATCATCTATACATTGTTACATTTGAAAACGCAATAAAATTAAATGAAAAAAATACAACAAAACACGTATTTACGACAAACATTCTAAATTAGTGTTTGTAGAGAATTAAATTCTATCTATCAATTGTTACAGTGCAATCTCAATGAAATTAATATGACTATTGGAAAATTGTGAAATTCACAAAAAACATGTGTGTATCACAAGCAACACAACATTTTTAATTTATGATAAAGGTCCCTTGTAAGAAATTAAATAATGCCTTAGTAATAATACACTAAAACCTGGATTGGTCCTTTTAATTTATACATGAATGCAATGTATTTGTTGACAACAATAAAACATTATATTTATTGAGTTGTTTGACTACAACGAGCCCACAGAACCAGACGGGAGTATTAAAATATTAATTATTTATAAACCATACAGTAATATTTTAATTGTATTGTATGTATTTTATTTAATAACAAATTTAGAGAGAAATGTCAACTGAGACTCTATTTATTCAAATTCATAATTGTAAGTTTTACAACTTTCCCTTTTCTAAATTGTTCACCGAAAGAACTTATTCGGTATTTATTTGTATTTTCAATAATTTAATGCATATTTCTGTCAAAGTCAAATTGAAAACTTTTGATAAAATTTCGGGAAAATTTGAAAACCATTTTTCCTGTTATGAAAGCACTATTGATTAAATTTGTTAATTATTAAATTTGTCTTGAATTTATAATGTAAATCGATGGCTAAATTGTCCTGTCTACCAAACAGGAAGTTTCAACAAGAATTTGCAAATTCCAAAATAGATTCAATGGGAAAAATTGAAGTAAATATAATTGAATTGTTTTCATATGCTAATTCTATTTTTTTTGTTTTTATTTTTAAAAACAATTATTCTAAATATAATCAACAAAAATAATTTTAATTAATAAATTAATTGAAAAATAAAAAAAAATTTATTATTATTATTATAAATAACCTTATCATAAAATTGCATCTCAGGTTGAATAATTGAATAATTATTATTATTATTATTATTTATTATTATTATTATTATTATTATTATTATTATTATTATTATTATTATTATTATTATTATTATTATTATTATTATTATTATTATTATTATTATTATTATTATTATTATTATTATTATTATTATTATTATTATTATTATTATTATTGCAAATTATTTAAATTAAGAATATATAATTTTTAAAAAATTTAAATAATATAAAAAGATTTGAATATAAAATCAGCAAAAATATGAGAAAAATATTAATTAAAAATCATTGGAAATAAATCCTAGAAATCGTACCATAATGCCATGTAAGAGATCCATGGAAAGATAAATGAAGATGACACTCGAATTCAATTAATGCACTGCTCAATACGGTTTCTGAACGTCATATAATAATTGCTGATAGTATTTAATATTTTTCCACAGAGAGATTTTTATGTTGGAAATTAAAACTAATTCAGCTGGAAATAGAATTTTTCTTGTCAATTTTTATCATTAGATTTTATATCTTTATATTAATAAATTATTTGACATTTATTTTAATGGCTAATTTGAAATTTAGAAAAAATCTAATAAAATATTTCATCAATAAAATTATTATTTTCACCATTAAATTTGTGAAGTTATTGACAAAATATGTATCAATTTTTAAGACATAATAGAATTTTATAAAAGTAAAATAATTTCGTTAGTTATTTACAAAATTTGTAAAAGTTAAATTAATATCTACCCGTAAAAATATTAATGAAAATTACAATTGTACTTTTTTTAATCACAAAATTTAATAACAAATTTTATTATTTTTATTTTTTTATTGAACAAACTATTATATTGAATTAAATGAATATTTCACATATTTTCCGATTATATAAATAGTAAAAAAAAGTGACCACTTGGTCACTCATTGATGGAATCTTTTACTATTAAATATTTACCTTAAAATAATATCTGAAAAGTGATTTTGATAACTATTCCAACAATATTTCCCTTTTGCTTAGTTTTCAACCAAACTTTATATTTTCCTTTAATTTTCCTACTTTTAATTTTATTTATTTTCCTGCCTTAAGTTAAAAGACAGTACATATGATTTTCTTTCATTTTGTTTTACTTTTCATATTAAGAAATGTCTTTCACATTTTTGGTCTTTGAATAAAATGTCTGATGCAGAGTCAATTCTAGGAAATTAGCAGATTTATAAAAATAAAATCGAGATGTTAATATATTCGGATATTTACGTCATATTGTTACCAATCTTCATCTGCAGGCTCATTAATTCCATGGCTAAGTCCTTCTATAAATACAGAAATCCTCAACAGAATGAAAAGACTAAGATGAAAAGAACTGAAGGTTTTGTGTGTCCGATAAAACATTTTACGGAAAATACAGTTTTGATGACGTAAAGGTTAAAAATGTGTTTCACAATTGACCCTATTACCGCCTATAGAAGTCATCAGTATTTGAACCTTATATCACCGTGGTTTCATTAATTTTTTGGATCAAAAAATCCTTAAAAAGTTTGTTTAAATCTTTATTTTATTAATTAATCAAAATATATATGTGTTAGATATAAGTTTTATTTTTGATTTATTGTTTGTTCTGTTTTTGACCCAGTTTATAGTGTTATTTTGTCTTAGTGTCCGTAACTTTGTTGTTAGTTTTTTATTGGTGTTTTGGTGTATAAAATCAAAGTATATCATTATGAAGAAAAGCAGCGCAAATTCTGAGAAATACTTGGATTTGATTCTAAAAGCAACAGTGGAAAGAAATAGGAGTCATTGAATGTAACTAGCTCCGATTTGGATTCAGTTGTATCTCTTGCTGCACCAAAACCAACCCCCCTCTACCATTTTGATATGCAATGAAGTTATTCCGGATTCATGGGCACATAAAACACAGGATAAGTTGTTTTTGATTAATTAAAAATAGTTCCACTCATGAAAGAATACATATATTATTATTATTTCTACAACTTTATGTAAACTAAATAGGTGAAAAAGTAAATAGACTACATAGTTTTAAATAAATAAAATATATAGATTTTAAATATATGACACGCTTAAATAACCTACATAAATTTTTTAAAGTAAATAAACTATATAGATTTAAAATTTAAAAAATCATTATTTTTAATATAAAATAAATAATCTATATAGTTTAGAAATTAAATAAATGTATATTTTAAAATAATTGATCTACTTATTAAATCTACCCTGGCTTACTTATTTGACCTTTAAACGATATTGACCGATTTATTTAACTTACTTTAAGAAGAAATTTAGCTTAATATTTTTCCCGGAGCATATTTGACATCCTACCCTTAACCTTAACCCCTAACCCTAACCCAAAAAGTTCCAAGAAATCCATATGAAATCTATTCTAGCTATGATCAAAAATTCTTTTATAATTGGGCTTTGGATTCTTTTTGGTGCTGTTGAACTCTTTTGAAAATTGGTTTGTAACTGTCTTTGTAAGCAACGTGTACCTTCAGCTAGATTATAAACCTTTTCGATATTACAAAATTTGCAAAATATCTTGTTTTGGGTAATTACATAACAGGCATTTTTGACTATAAAATTCAACGTTAAATTAATCAAATATTCGAAAGGTGAGTCTGAAAACGAGTGAAAACTAATATTAGACAATTTAAATTTAACGTTCGTACCAGAAATGTGATCTGTTGTAGGTGACTTATACCCTATCGTAAAGATGCAGATAAAGAAATATTGTTTTGACGATTGTGTTTATTGTGGTAAATTCAAATAAAAGTTTCTTGTGTTAATTTTCTTTGCAAAATTTGAACAATATAAATCAGGGAACAGATCGACTTATAACCAATTAAACCCAACAAAATCAACATTAAAACCAATGAAGAAAATGAGAATTATTTAGAGCTTTATTAAAAAAACGTTTTGATTTTACGATGAAGTTTCTCTTTTTAAATTACAAGTAAACCGCTTTTTTATCTTTCGAACAAATTTAATTTTTATCTCAGCATTCATTTTTCTCTATAAAATCATTTTATTAATGTAATTTTTTTAATTCAATTTCTGTTAATATCAATTCCGTAATTATATTTCTCCCTTTTATATCTGTCAAAATTTTATCCATTTCATTTTTGTCTATGTATGATCCCAACCTTCACTTTATAGTTCTTGTATCAGTGTCTTAACATATAGACTACTCGTAGTAAAATATGACAAATAGTTATTTAATTTTATTTATTAATCGTGGAATTTTAAAAAATATATCTTTCGACTTTTTTTAGAGTTACAGCTAAAATATTTTTAGAATATTTAATTCCGTTGGTATTTTAGAGTGGGATCATGTGTCTCAACAGTACATTATAAATTAATGGCAGATTGAAAAATATTCATATTTAATGAATTTTAATGAATTAAAAAATATAAATGAATGCGAAAAGTAAAAAAAAGAAATATATTTTAAATAATTAGAAAATGGAGTGAAAAGTGATTGACAGAGAGGCAGAACAAATGAATTTGGGTTTTTTCTAAATTTTTTAATGTTCAGCATTTTACACACCTTTTCCCACACGACTGCTTCTATTAGCGTAAAAACCGTAACTTTTTGACTTGAGGAAATGTGTAAAAAATAGAGTGACCGATTAAAATATATATCGCAATGTAAAACAAATCTGAAATGTTGACGTTTCCTAATTTGGTCGTGTTTCATTATATATATCAAGATAATTGTTTTTTAAAAACATACAGGTAAATTTGCATAAACACACAAAACAATACAGAAATTTGTAATGGTTACATTGTTGTTTAATCGTAAAAATAGTTGAGGCGAGATTTCATTTCAGTAGCGATTATTAGCTTTTGTTTTTAAGTTCATGTCAACCAGTTGTTTATTGTACTGCATTTACTAGTGAATATATCGAGTAAAAGGTAAAGAATGTAAATCTTTAAAGTCGACATGACGTTTGCTAGTTTTTCACCGGTGATAGTTTCCATTGAACTTCTCTCACAGTCCCGGATCAAGTACCATTGTTCTAATTACATTTTAGTTTACTCACTATTTCTCAATAAGCTGTCATGTTTTACTTGTTTCTCTCAATTACATATAGAAAAAATAAAAAGTTGGCAAATATAAATTATCATCCAGAATTGTCGATAGAAAAGTTTGTAAATATGAGAAAATAAAATAAATTAAAACAAAACAAATCTGACCAGGAATAAATGAGAATTGATAGTGAAAAGTGAATATTATATTTAGGGATAATGTAAATAAAGTTGCGCATTCATAGAACTGGGAAGCCGATAGATAAAAACAAAATCTATGGCGTAAATGTCAATTATTCATTGATAGAATTCCATTTATTGATAAAACAAAAGAAATCTGCAAATGAGCAAACATCGAAATCTATCCATTAGCAGTTGCCCCACTCTTCTAGAGACATTGATAATAATAATAATAATAATAATAATAATAATTATTATTATTATTATAACTATATTGCCCTAGCGATACGATTTTCCCTAATTCATGAATAAAAAATATACATAAATTGAAAATTTATAATTAATTATCATTTTTGATTTTTTAGATGATTTTGTTTCTGTTTTCTAATAGAAACTAGGAAACGCGAATTAATGTGAGCAAATTCATAATTATTCTTGGATAATTGCTGTTGAATATTTCATTTCCCACGATTTGATACATTAATAACTTTTCCGTGAATGTCACGGCAACCCCGGTGCCTACACGACAGCAATAAAATAGGAGACACTCCTCCTTCCGTGTTATGATAGCAATGTATTATTTTCGAAAAACTATTTGTATGAACTTGTCAGGCCCGGTTCAAGTAGTTTTTTGTGTGTAGGCGCGATGCGAATTTGCTTCCGCAAAATTAAAAAATGTTGTAATTTTTAAATTGAAGAAAAATAGAAAACCACTGAATATCTGAACTTAATACATATATTTGTATTTTAATAAGAACAATTAAACATAAACTAAATAAATAAGCATTCAGTTTAAAAAAAATAACAAATAAAATAATAATCAAAAGTGAAAATTAGAAAATACCACCCTCGAAAAGGGCGAAAAGTGCCGCCGTCGCCTACGCTAAAAAACCGGGCCTGAAACTTGATGTAATTCTAGAGAGGTATACAACTTCTGTTATTGAAATAGAATAATATTTCTTTAATATCATTTTTGTATAAATGTCTGTAAAATTCTGCGAAAAATCATTAAGGATCACTAATTGAGAGTCACACAGTTTATCAATATAAAAAAATAAAATATTTTTTCAGGAATTAAGTTCCGTGGAATCATCAAAAAAATTATGCTCGTGGAGGAATTTCAAACTTGATTCACTTATTAAATATTATGATAAATTATAAATAAAAAATGACGACACCCAAAGAATGATAATATATTTGATACAATAAATTGAAAAATAAAGTTTTTAGCAGAATCTATTTTAGTAACAATAATTTGATATTAAATTTAGAATAAATAACAACATTTTTAATTTATTGTTTATATATAAACAAAATTAAAAAATTCTTGTGATAATTATTGAATGATATTTCAGGCTCAGAATATCGAATGAATTTATATTTATTATAAAAAATATTTTATTTTGATTTTATTGGATACAAAGTATATATATATATAGTTTGTTAGTAGTTCAAAGTGTAAGTAATTTTAATTAAAATTTAAACAATTTAAATTGAATTAATATTTAACTAATACGTATTAAATATTTCATTAATATTTACTCATTTTGTAAAAAATTTTAAATATTTTTTATTATGATTTTTTTTATTATGATTATTATAATGTATTAATATTTTTTATCTGTGGCATTTCTTGTGATAGATAATTCAGATAATTCCAATATAGTTTTAACCATTTTGCTCTAAATTTTCAATTTTATTATTATTATTATTATTATTATTATTATTATTATTATTACTACTATTATTATTATTATTATTATTACTATTATTATTATTATTATTATTATTATTATTATTATTATTATTATTATTATTATTATTATTATTATTATTATTATTATTATTATTATTATTATTATTATTATTATTATTATTATTATTATTATTATTATTATTATTATTATTATTATGTTGATGACCCTAACTCTCATTAAATTTTGACCATACCCAAACCCAACAAAAAAAATAAGCTTTTAGGCATGTTCTTAATTTTGACAAATAAAATAAATTAATTTGAAAATCAACAGGTTTATGCCTTTTGTTGAAACCTCAATCCAGCTCACCCTTAAATTTTGACCCCATCTAGACCCATTTTAACGAAGAAGCAAGCCTTTTACAACCTTAAATCAAACTTACGCTAAATTCGTTACCATTAAAACAATATTGAGATAGATGGCTACTTCATTAAAACAAAAAGTCACCTTGACACTGACATTGTATATTTTGGTTCTCCAGAGAATTTCATTTGATATCATTAAAGGGATCATAAAGTTATTTTTATTGTTTTATATACATACTTTAAAATTTTATTGCTTATTTATTTTTCCTACATTTCAATAACGTAATAGAATTAATTAATTGGCATCCAAAAATATTTTTATTATTATTGATTGTTTGTATAAATTTAATCAATAATGTTCGGTAGTCGATGAAATATTTTATTTATTGAAGCACTGTTTAAATTTGTAGAACTTTCAGAATAGAATGCCTAATAAAAACTGAATAGTCTTAATAAATATGGAAACTTTATCCAACTTAAAATACATGGCCGCTGAAGCATATGATTTAGGAACAAATAACAAAATGTATTTAATGTAATAAAAATATTCAATTCAAACAACAATAAATAGTTGTAATATAAAATGAGGAAACACTAATTATGATAATAAATTAGTATATGTTATTCAACGGCATATCAAACCAATTGCAAATAAAATAGTTCAATTCAATCCAAAAGTTTGCATTCAAAAAATTAAATAATTAATTAAATAGTTGCCTTACAAAACGGATGAGGAATTTTAATTTAACGTTACCTTAGCAACGAGGTTTATTAATTTTAAAAGTCACTGGAACATAATTGGAGTTGAAAAACAATAAAATTAATAATATTTTTAATTATTTAAGACTTTTTTTCCATTTACTAAAAAGGCCACCTCAACTTTTAGTATTTGTAACAAAAAACTTTTATTTATGACTCATTTTTACCTCACAACATTTATAATCCTCAATAAATCCTAAAAATTATTATAAAATATTATAAGGACTTTTTTTGATTTTCACCTCTGATTTCTTTTTTTTCATTTATAAAAGACATAATATTTTCTACAAAATTTGATTAAGATACCATTAATAAATCTGATTCATAGTCAAATTTTGTAGAAAATATAATGTCAATTATTATAAATATTATTATAAATATTATTATAAGAGTTTCTTGTGAGGTAAAAATAAGTCACGAATAAAAGTTTTGGTAGTTCCGAGAATGGCCTTAGCTCCAGTCATGGAACTCTTGGGTTCCGCAGAACACAGTTTGAAGACCACTGCGATAATAGATCAATTTGTGTTATTTAAGAGAACAGTTGTTTTGTTTTATTGAAAATAAATTAAATGTTTAAATTAAACAAAAGCAGATCAAAAGTGAACAAAAATAAAGGATATTACCGATAGAAAAATAATCTTTTAATCTGTTTTGTATTTTGCACAATCACTAATTATTATTAAACACTAATAGTACATTATTATAATGGCTTTACACTGTTAAGATAACAGAATGGGGTTTTTGTATTACATTTGTCAATGTATATTTTCAATAAAAATTTTAATTATTTTTGTCACCTTTTTTTTATATTTTCTTTATTATCATTTCGACAAGAGTTCAAATATTTTTTATCAGTATACTAAATACAAATTTTAAGCTTGCCATTTATCAAGTATTATTCTCGTTAACAAGTAAATATTTTTAAAAAATCTTTATCATGTATTTTTAAGATAACTTTATAAAAATGTTTATTTTTGTAAAATTTATTCATAAAATGAAGTATGAAATATTTCGACTTAAACTAAATCCTGATCACTCATAAACAAAATTTAACAACTCTTACGCTTTCGCTTTTGCCTCTTCTTCTCTTATTGATCTTTTCTCTCACTCAACTGTTTTTCAAATCAAAATTCTCAAATTTAATTCAAATTTAGTAGATCTGAATAAAATTTAAAAATTATTTATATTGAGCTGGAAAACATTTTTTTCAAATATTTTAAAATTTAATTTGCATTTTATAAAATTTTAAATGTATATTTAACAGATGTAAATTCTTTTACTAAATTTTGGATTTTCGACATATTGTTTGGCTGTGGCTTGATTAGATAATTAAATTTGAAAATTTTGTTTAAACAAAATATATTTGAAAGACAGTTGAGTGAGAGATAAGATCAATAAAAGAAGAAGCAAAAGCGAAAGACTAGTTAAATTTGGATTATGAGTGATCAGGGCCTAGTTTAGGTCGAAATATTTCATATTTCATTTTATGATTAAAATTTGCCGAAATTGACCGACGTAATTATTTATCCAAATTATATTTATATAAATGATTCCGCTATCGACAAAAAGAAAAGATTTTAAATTATTGTTTATTTTTGTATTAATTAATTAATGATTAAAAGATGTATAAGCTGTTTAAATAGACGGCAATATTCTAACAAAATGAAATTCCAGGAAACAATTCAAAAGATTTATAGACAAAGGATTTCCTGATAAATGTTTGGATAGCTGGATCTCTAGTATGCATTGGTGAATTCTTTGATATATATTGTGCAATGTATTTTTTCCTTTTACATTTAATTTTTTTCTCATATACTGATTTTGGATATAATTACTGCTCTATGCAATTGTTTTACAATAAAATTAAATATTTTCGCCTAAATAAATTCTTATCAACCATCAATGGCAATTTTAATAATATGGATTACAAGTTTTTTAAGTAGTCGAGAAAATGTTTGCAATTTGTCAGGACAACCCGAGTTTCCTGAGAATTCATTTCGAAAAGGCTTTACGTTTTATTAAACGAACTGGTAAAAGGCTGATTTCCGAGATAATTAGAAGTGAAATATTCTAATGAAACTTGTAAATTTGATTTGCATAATTTTCAAATTAGACAGTCTCCAATCTCGCGCGCGAGATCATGAAGTCGCCTGTTCCGAACGATTTTGAAATTTTACAATTTTCTTTTCAGATTTTCTTTTTTAGAAGAAAGATCACAAAATAAAGTTCAAGATAAATTGGGATTATTTCCGTGTTTATTCTGCTTTGTTGAAAAAGATAATTCCTGTCTGGAATATTGGGAAAAAGAAAATCTGACTTTTTTTCTACTCTTTAATATAAAATAAAGTGCTCATTATAAAATGTAATATTTATAATGTTTTAAAGTAATAAAAATTTTAACTTAATAAATCTTATGTTTTTATCGCTGTGGAAAAAAAGATCTCAAACAGAAGAATATTATTGTAGATTTGACACTGGCTAGCTATAAATATAGATTTTTAATTGAAACTAAATTAAAAGAATATTATTTGTTTTAATCTTTCACCATTGACTTATTTTCATTTTCAGTTATTTATTTAAAAGGAAAGTGTTCTTGTGTTGAATTTAAAGCAAGGTAATGAAAAAATTGCATGAAAACTAAATTAATTAAATTAAAAATTAATTAAATAATTAATAAGATTTTATTTATTTTCCTTTAGGCTATAGATCAAAAATCTATTTTTCTTTTTAACACAAATTTTCGACACTGTCATTTTCAAGTGTTATTCATTATTATTTTTTATATATAGTTGCACTGAAAATAAATGCAATATTGAAAGTAAACAAAAAATAAAAGTGTAAGATAATATGTTCAAAAAAGTTTCATTTAAAAGTTACATTGAAATATTAAGTTATCATTCAAAAATTTGAGAAAATATTTTCAGTAGTCATTTAAATTTTTACTGATGGCCCATTGAAAGCAGACCCCCTAGTGAATACGCATTACAATAACGTATTAATTGTTTAATGATTAAATACTGCTGTTATTATTTGTTTCAGTAAAATAATTACAATTTATAAATTTACAATTTTTTTTTACCAAATTTTAATATTGTCTTTAAATTTTAATAATTATTTTCAATACTCTCATCTCCAGGCTTAAAATGCTCAATCCTTATTTCTGTTTTTTACAGTTAATAATATAACTTACCTGTTACTTTAATCCATTGGCTAACAAATGTTTTATTGTTTTCTGTGCCATTTTAAATGCATTTAATTTTAAAAAACTGTGATTTTATCTCAATTTGAAGTTAAGGCGGGAGTATGCTTCTCACCATAATATAACGGCATTCACAAATTAATAAATGTTAGCCGTAGCAAAGATGCTAACCAGTCGGATTTCAGTCAGAAATGACAGTATATTTCTTAACTTACTCACCTTGCCTGGTCAAATTCTTATTGTTTAACTTTATAATTATAAAATAATTATTATAAAATAAAGATTCTGAAAGAAATTACAAACTCAAATCTTAAAGCCATTTTCAAATAAATACTAAAAAAGTGCTCATCGGTACGAAAATATGAAACATTTTCTTGTTAAGTTTTATAAATAATTTTCTTCATTTTTAACCTAAAGAGTGGTCTATGGAAAAATTGCATATTTTTACAAAAAATATATTGCTTGCGCATTACACAGACTTTTTAGCGTCGGTATTTCATATTTTTTTTAAGAACAGAAATCAACATTTGAAAAGGACTGCGGCGAAAATTCGTGAATATCAAAAAACATCGATGTCTTTACTGATTCACTGACAAATATTTTTATTAAATATAAATATGTCATTTGATAATGAACAGAAATCAGTCGTGGAAAATTAAAAGAAGTTCTTATACTACAAATCAATAGGTTAATAAAGTTAATATTGTTTTTTTCCGTTCATAAATTAATTGCATTTGTTTGTTTTCTGAGTTAAAAATTTATTTTCTAAGCTGGATATCGATTTTCATCAATAAATCTGTCGAAATAGAATTATTTTATGTGCAAATATTTGTTACAGATATTTTCAAAATGATTTAAATTAATCTTTTCAAAACAAATTCAAACTCGTTGAATTATTTCCACAGGAATTTGGAATTTCCCCTTTTTAATATAATTAACTGATTAAACAAAATCAAAATATACTAAGGAAATATGTGAAATGGAATGAATTTATTTTGTTTTGTCAGATCTTTGCACATCGACAAACATTTTTTGTATTGGTCGTGAAGAAATTCAGTTTTTTCTGATTAACTGAATTTGAGAAAAAATAATTTTAGAAAAAATATTCCGAAATCGGATTATTATTTCCAAAATGAAAATTCTTCTCAAAATAAAAGGAAACCAATTACATAATCTTACACTTTCTTAATAAAAAAAATAGTGAAGTTTACAAAGACTCGAAAATGAAATTCAATCAAAAACATTTTTTTCAAATAAAAAAGATAAAATTATATTCCCTGAAAACTGAAATATAATTAAAATATCAATTTATCTGAAACAAATTGCATTGATCTTTAAATAATTTTTTTGAATAATTAAAACAAAAAAAATCAATAAAATATTTGAAAAAACAAAATTAGTTATTATGAATTTTTTGTGGATAAAAATAAATTTATTTGTTAAAATTAAAACATATTTCTAGAACGATATTTTGAATGACTTCAGTCTGGGTGGTGGTTAGAGAGGAGCAAATTGAAATTGTGGAAAATTTGAAATTCAACACCATCTTTGTAATTATGAAAATTGAATTGAAATATTTTTATCGGGTTTGATTTCAATTGAGAGAAATTGAAATATTCAATTACAATCAAATGAATAATGTGTAAAACATCAATAATGCTATTAATAAACTGATTAAAAGTATAAAACTGATTTTTGTTTTAATTGCACATGTGTTAGTGTTTCATTGTACAGTGAAAAATATTATTTTAGAATATTCAAAATTATTGAATTACTTAATTTTAGAAATATTTTAAATAGATCAATGACTGCCAATAATAGTCCGGATCAAATATCTGACAGTCCATATTATTTCCTTTATTTTCATTTGTTTTCAGATCAGGGATCAAAATTTTTATTTATTTAATACGAATTTCTAAAACCAGCAAAATTGGCATTGCATGTTTTATTATTATTATTATTATTATTATTATTATTATTATTATTATTATTATTATTATTATTATTATTATTATTATTATTATTATTATTATTATTATTATTATTATTATTTTAAAAAGAATGATTTTATCAAATTTTAAGAAAAGAGAGATTTAGTTTATGGCAAATATATTATTACATTTTCCTGTTATAATCCTAAAAATTTAATGAGTTGTCACCTAAATGAGTTTTTGTTTTTTATAATTCTTTCACAAATATTTTATTCTCATTATTAAATTTCATTTATTTTTTTTATTTTTCGCTCGTATTTCAAAAACCAATTTAAACAAAATTATCACTTATCTCTGAATTGGATATGAAATTAAATTATTTGGTACAAGTACTTTAAAAGCCGGTTATTGTGATCAAACAATAATTGCAATGTTTGTTTCACAACTTTACCGACATCTTTTCCTTTGATTTTGCTGGATTATTTTGCACTTGTGTCCATGAGAAATAGTAAATTAATTTTTCAATCGAATATATTAAAAACTATAATTATTAAATGTTCAATAGTTATACAAATCGTGTTTGAAGAAATAAGAAAAAATAAAATCAATAAAATCAATAAAATTTTAGACAATATTAATTTATTGAAAAAATTAATTATTCATGGAAAAAGGTTTCGGTGAAAAACGAACTGGTTTTTAACAAATGGGAAGTAAGCTGAAAGTTTCCAAACATAATTGAGAATCTTTATTAAATTAATGAATAAAAATATGAAGAGAAATTAATTATAATTGCTTTTAGTCTGTTCACCATTTGACATTAAAGAGTGTATAAAATCAAAGTTATTTCAATTTTGGAAAGTAATTAAAAAATAAATTTGAAAAATGTATTTTAAAACAAATAAAAATTTAAATAAAATTTTATAAAATGAGTCACAACAGATTAAACAAAAATCTGTAACATGCATAACGTGAGTTGGGAGGTAAGCTCTTATGTTGAGTTTCTTTTAATAATAATAATAATAATAATAATAATAATAATAATAATAATAATAATAATAATAATAATAATAATAATAATAATAATAATAATAATAATAATAATAATAATAATAATAATAATAATAATAATAATAATAATAATATAATAATAATAATAATAATAATAATAATAATAATAATAATAATAATAATAATAATAATAATAATAATAATAATAATAATAATAATAATAATAATAATAATATTGATAAAAATAAAAATAATAATAATAATAATAATAATAATAATAAAAATAAAATTAAAAATCTTTGAAATATTAATAAACGAATTTAAAATTTTCCCAGTAGAATTTTTAGAAAGTTCTACATCATTTATATAAATTAAAAATATGACTTTAAAGCCAATTTCTCATTAAAGACCTACATTTTTCCCCCATTTCAATTATCATCTCGTGGTGAAGTACATTTAAATATTTTTCATAATTGGAAACAAGATTAGAGCAGAGAGATTATTTCTTTGCAAACGCTGACAAATGTAAGGCATACAATTTTATAAAATATGGGGTTATTTTGTATTTAAAATTCTTTTCGACATTGAATTTTCATTTTATTAATTTGGATTTTTCCTTTAATTCGCTATCAAAAGCGGCTTTCTTTTATGAAGAAATTTCAGTTATTAAAATGAACAACTGCAAATTAATTCTTGTTTCAATATTTAATAATTTACTTACACGAAAAAATTGTTTAAATTAATTCGGCAAATTCTATTTGAATTAAAAGAGATTATTTTATTTTCAAAAAAAACTTAATTACGAATAAAATATTTCCAGATTTATTTATTTGGGTAGACATTTTAAAAGATTGAAAATGGTTTAAATAGTAACATTTCTTCCTTCTTCTGATATAAATGTTATGGGTAAGAGTAGAATTCTTCGTGTTGTACGGTACCTAAAGGATGACAATAAACCTCCATGAAAGGCTTTTGGATTACTTTTTATGTGCATAGTAAATTTACTTCTAAAAGCCATTTATCAACCAAATGTTATTATTATAATTTATAGATTTTATTACTATACTGTACATGAGGTTTGATGCTTGTGAGTTGACGAAAATAGTTTGACAGCGACTTTGAGGATTTGACTGATATTTATATACATATATACATGGGTAAATTCACTAACTCAAGAGGATTTTAATATACAAATTCTCAGCGGGATTCGATGATGACTAGAGCAGAATTGAAATAGTTTTAAGGAATTTATTAACTCATGGGGATTAGATAAATATTTTAATGGGAAAATATCATTGACATTAGTCGACGCAATTGCTCAACAATACTCTATTAACCCATTATTATTATTATTATTATTATTATTATTATTATTATTATTTTTTTCATTATATTAAAATTTACGATTATAAAATAATTTATTTTTAATTTATTTTAGAATTTAGTCGGAATGTTTATTTTTTTTTAATTGAAATTTTTATTGAAATTTAATTTTATGATTTAAATTATATTTAATTCGGATTATTTAAAATATTTAATTTTTATTAACTCTATTTCGGTGCATTTATAAAAAACTATAATTACATTTTTCTGTTATAATTTTAATCTATTTTATTTAATAATTTATTAAATTAATAAATAGAAAACGATAAAATTTAAAAACGTTTTCAGAAGTTATTAGTGAGTTTTATGATATTTTATTTTGCAAAGGCACATTTTTAAGTTCTCAGGGGCACCAGCAAAATTTAGCGTCCTTAAATTAATATGAAAAAAAATATTTTCTTATGTCTTTATTTCATAAAAATTATTACAGTGTCTGATATATGTAAAAAATTATGAATTTTCAATTATTTAGAACCAATAATTATGAAAAATCCATTGGTTATTTTATGTTATTTTAACTTTTTTTAATAAAGAACTGTGTTTATTTTATTTTTTTAAGCATATTATTTTGCTTATATTATATAACAAATCTGAAAACATTTTTCAAGGCATTTTATAATTCTTAGTATAGGGACTGCAAATTTTTTAACACGCTACTAGTTACACTAAATAATGACAAAAATTAATGAAAGTGAAAGATAATAAATTATTTCATATTTATTAGCAAGGATTATTTTACTCTAAATTTTATATCATCATAAATTCATGCTTTGTTAATTTCTTTTCTTCTATATATTGAGCTCTAAAATCAAAAATTCTCCATTTTCATAATTTTTTTAATGCATATAATCTAGTCGAAATATTACAAGTATTATATGAAATTTTGACTTTGTCATTTAAAAAGTCTTGAAAAGCTAACTTTTATTTTATTCATCATAATTGATGCTAAAGCACGCTCCAAATCTTTTCCTAGTTTGAAATACCGGAGTTAACTCGATTAGTTGTTTTCTTTACATTTATGTTTATTAAGTGATTGTCTTTTACATTTTTCCTTTACAAACTGATCTGAAAATTATGTATTAGAAAATTAATTATTCAATAAAAAAACACAGTGACCATTCTACTTTATCAAAACATCATCTCTGTGTCAAATGAGTGGCAAAATATGAAAACAAAAACAAAGCATGAATGTTGAAAAAAATATATTCTATTTTCCTAATGGCGATATGGTATTGATGATCAGTAAAACAACATTGTTAACAAAAGTAACATATTTTATTAAGGCTGCAGTGTTTCAGATAATGGAAAAACCGTGTTGGTTTTTTTCGGCAGTGGAAAAAATATAACTTTCAAAATTAAAGAAATTTTGAATTTTAACTTTTATAAATTTTAGTAAATAAAATATTCTAAAAATAAAACGAATTTAAAAATTATCACCAAATGCTCATTAAAGGTTAGTAAACATAATGAATAAAATATAAAATTATAAAATATAAGTAAAATATATAAAATAATAAAATATCAGTAAAATAAAATTAATTTACTTGATAATTTAATAAAAGTTGAGTTAATAATGGGAGTCTCATAATTTCTGGTTATAAACCTGGAGACCCATCAATTTAATAAAATAAAAAACCTTATGAATTTCTGTCTTTATCAAACATCAAACGAAACCACAAACTCATTCATATTCTGTATGTTTAACTGTGCTATACAGAAAACAAACACAAGTGACTATTTTATCTTAGTTATACCGTTATCAACAATCTATTCAAAAGCAATGATTATGGCACCTCAAATGTTATAATTTGCAAAATTTGAGTTTTTAAACGGTTTCTAGATTTTGCGTACATTACTAATTTCATAACCTTTAATTTATCACGACAAATACACAGCATTTGCAAATTGAATCCTCTACGCCTGTTTTAGCTGATTTATTAATTTTAGTTTTAGGGAGGTTTTCAGAAGACAATTGCAAAAATACAAACTAATTAATTTATTAAAATTTTATTTACGAAATTATTTCATTTAAATATAATAGAAAGAAGTGCAGAATTTTTCAAGTACAATGTCGGTTTGTCAAGCTGTAGTAGGTGTTTATTAAGTTTTTGAGAGATTTGGGGAAGACGGCTGGGCTGGACTTGTTGGCAAAGTCGTTTATACTGTATACAAAATGAAAGAAAATCTTTAAAAAGTTGTTGTTACAGTAAACATGAGGAGTGCGCTTTAGAGCAATTTTCAGAAAATAAAATTTGTTATCTGTCGGATAGGGTTTTTTAAATAAAAAGACGCATCGAGTCAAATTGATAGTTCCAAACCTTCCTAAAAGTTATACTTTGACATATTGGTTATTGGAAATTTATAATTTTGTTTGTATAGTAATGTATTGAATCATAGAATTAAAATCCCAAATAAAATAGAGAGTTTGAAATTCAATTCTGGAAAATATCCACAACTGTCAGTTTGAATGAAGGATAGATAAATCCTAATTACATTAAAGGATGGGATAAGATTGAAAATCAAGGCGTGGTCAGGGCATAATCTACAAAATTTCCCCTGATTCTATTTAAATAATTTGGAAGCCGGAGATAAAAATGTCTGGATATAAAACCTCCATTTATCAACAGAAATTCGAAATGCTTTTCGATAAAGTTATTTCTTATCAATTTATCTTGCAATAATATATCCATTAAAACAAGGGGGAAATATTATTATTCCAAATTGAATAAATATCATATTTTACATATTTTATAATTGCCGCTTCATTGTTTTACAATCAATTTTCAGGCACGCGTGAATTGTTTGTCAATTTTCCCAATTTTCCACAGCTAAATATTTTACCGTTCATTTTTTATTTGTTGAATATCTTTCAGTTAAAAAATTTACATAATTTCCCCTTTGAAAATGATCAGTAAAATTATCCTATTGTCTTTATCTTCATTTCTTTTCCGATTATAGATCAAAATGTATCAAAGAAAATTTAAAGTGGAAATAGATTAATGATAAAATTTGGCAGATTTTAAAATTAGTTTCGTAAATGTAACCGCTTAAGTGTTTTGTGTTTTATGCGAGTCTAATAATGTCGTTTAGCGTTAATTGGTTAATGTAAATCGGTGACCTTCAAACTTAATTTACTGCAGAACCCTTTTATAAAAAAAATTTTTCGGAACCTTAATTAACTTTTTAAATATAAAATTAATTTTTTAATACAATATTTAACAAATATTAAAACCTTAAATAAATATTTTAACTTAAAGTCTTAAATTTTTTGTTTAATATTTATTAATATAGTTTTGTTTATAAAATCCATTATTTTTTAAGCCTTAAAAAATACGTATAAAACCTTTTTTTGCGGAACCCATTTTGAAGACCGCTGATGAAGATTATCAAACTGCATTTTATAAGTCAAATGTCATTTTTTGAGATATTGGTTAATATTTGATTTAGTAATATAAATCACATCGGACAGGTGGGGTAACTAAGGTTGTCAGACAACCCGTCCCTATTGTATTTAATTGTATTTAATTAAATATTTAATTTTATATTTTTATTATTATTATTATTTTACCAAAGTAACAAAATATTTATTTGTAACATTTATTACCAGTTTTAGGCATGAATTATTTTCTCCCTAAAGAGGTTCAATTTTTTTTACAATTTTAACATTTATATTAATTATAATCCGTAATTAGCAACGCGCGCGCATATTTCATTTCACGTTGTAAATTTGTGAAAAAGGAGATCAGTAAATTTCCTTCAAACTTATTCCCATTTCAAACAGCTTGGTTATTTCCCTATGATCGAGGTGAGATGCATATAAATTCCATTTCAAATGTAACACTTCCCATGAAATTATATAGTAAATAATTTTTTTATATAATAATAATATAGTAAATTATTTCTATAATAGAAATAATGTCATATTTCATCATTGCAAAATAAAACAAATACATTTTCCATTCTGATTTTAATGTTTATAATAATGTTGGTTTTTTATAGAAATGCGTTAAGGTGGTTATATTTTTCGAGAAGTAAAAGAAAATTTAAATAAAATATTAATTGGACTTAGGGGCCATCCATAAATGACGTCACGCTCCTGGGTGAAGGGTGTCACACATTTGTGACGACGTGTGACGAAGGAAGGGGGTGTTTATGTACTGTGACGTCACATCTTAAATTTTGTATTTTTTTCAACAGAATTTAGTGCTTTTAAATTGTTATAAGATAATACAGTCATGAATATACAGTTAACGAAAAAGTGAAACATACATTTGATTTTTATTTTTAAATATAATATTTTATTATCATTTTTTTGAATTTTATTTAATATCACGCAATTTTTGATAAATGAATTAAAAGAATAAAATTCATTTTGAAATTTCCTTTCATTTTTCTATTGCGTATTAATTAGCACATTTCATTACCTTAAAAAAAAAGCACAGTGCAAAAATAAAGCTTACACCAAGGAATTATAATCTAAAATCTTTAAATTTTAGTTAATTTAAGTAACGGTAGGGTACATTTTTTGACTTAAGGATTTCAGGAAAACGATTTGGCATATAATTCCTTTTAGTTCTATACCTTTCTGTAAGAACTTTTTTGTTTATGTAGATCCAATACAAAGTTTGGGTTTAACAATAAATAAATGGGGTTTTTTTTCATTTTTTATTGTAGTTCACATTGTTAGTAAAAATTTAATATTTTTAATCAGTAAATAATAAATAAAAAATTCAATTATTTTTAAAAATACGATTAAATTCTTCAAAATATAGAAAAGCTATTTGTTATCTAATATGTTTATTTTTTTGTAGTTTCTTTAGTTTATATTTCTTATTTATAACATTTATTATTGTTTTTTGTCATATATGAGATTATAAATATAATAAAATAATTAAGAGAAGTTTAATTAATTCAAAAACTATTTATTAATTATAATATTAATGAAATCAATACTGAAATAATAAAAGATGTTAATTATACATTTTACATGATTTCATTTAATATTTTATTTATTTTCACTGCAACTAATTAAATATAAAAAATAAATTTTATTATAGTTGACATAAATGAAATGTCAAATAACAAAAACAGATCAAAAGTGAAAAAACAAGAAATTATTTTAGTGCTGAAAACTCTGACAATTCAAGTTTTTAATTATTTGATAGTGATATAAATTCCTGGACTGAATCTATTATAAACAGATAATTCTTACGCCATATTGTTACGGCATTTTTGTGGTTATATAGAAAATACAACAACGCACAATTAAATTTTTCATGTAAATGGATAAACCTGGATTTATTTTCCATTTGTCCTGTTATTCTGACTTCACGTGAATAATAATTGTGTTTGCATCTATCGAGCAGTGTACACATTTATCTGCTTATACGCCAAGCAAAGTTCAGATAAATTCCGCTATAATACAAGTTGAAACATAAATCAACTTATTGGAATTTATTTTTTGTGAAAATTTAATGGATTTCAGCCATTTCTTAAATGGCTGCAAAGTAAGTTATTTTTTAAAGTTATAAAGTTTTAAGAGTTAAATTATGATTTTACAAAGAAATTAAATCATTATTCAAACTTATAATTATAACTTTTGGTCATGTATATTATTATTAATAATGATTATAAATATTCAGGAAATGATTTATTTTATGATAACTTATTTTTCGGAAATTATTCAAAAAAAGTAAGTTTAATTATTTTTGAAGTTATAAAAATTATTAATGGCATTAAATAAATATATTTTTTATACATCTTTTGAAAAAAATCTTCGAATATGTACACAAAATAATTGGGTTTTATGATTAATTTTTAAAACTTACTAATATAATTTACAATTTATGCTTTTATCGGATTTCAGGTTTTGTTTTTTTTCGACAAAAATGTCTGAATTAATTTTAGTTTAAAGTGTAAATCTTATGAAGATACATCCTCATTTACTCGAAATTTCCTAGCAAAAACCTCAAAATTTATATTAAAAATGTTTTCCGCCATTTTTCTTTCTAAAAATATCTCAAAAATGTCTATAAATTAATTTATTATAGGGGTTTTTTCAACTTCTGATGACTACATGTTAAAAGTTTACATGCATTTTTTATTATGGGTTGTGTTAATGTGCATTATTTTATCTCTCTATCACTTTTTGATTTTCTATAATGTAGGGTTTGTCTCAGTGACTATTTTACAAACAACCTCAAGGTGAATTGGTGTGTTCATATGCTATAAATTTATTAATTTTTGTTTTATACTATATGTCATTTGTCTCAACATGGCTTGGTGTAGCAAATTGAATATGGAAATGGTGTATTATTGTAAATAAATTCAAATAGATGAGTACTCAAACCTAGCCTTAGCTCATGTGGCTAATAATTTTAATTTTGCGAATGCTTTATGACAGTATTTTTTTGCGTTCTTCAAAACTGTTCGCGTTGGTGGATTTACCATTTCAATTCCACAAAATGACGAATTGTTCACTAGAATATAATCACCAACCGTTAATATTTTGTAATTATAATTAGTTTAAAATTTTATTTTTTTCAATTTATTCTAATGAATAGAACCCACCTAAACTTATTTCATTTAAAACTCAAATAGTGTAATAAATAAAAATTAAAAAATTTTTAATATAAAATTTTTAATTATAACATTGCCTATAAATAGAAATTCAAGCATTATTTTAGAGCCATGAATAATTATTGGAATTGAAATGAACAGAATTTGAGTAGGCTGTACAATTCAGGAATATGAATAATTTATAATTCACTTATTAATAATAATGATAATATTCTTTATGTGTTAATCTATTTGTTTTCAATTCAAAAGTGAAATTTGAAATGCATAAAATCCAGAAAATGAAATTTTACAACCGCCAATTGTACACTATTTGATTATGTTTCTGTTTTAATTATTTGCAATGAATTTCAATTTAATATAATAATACTATATTAAAAATATTATTGTAATAAATTTAATTGTATGTGCAGTTGACAAAATTATTTAAATTAAAATTAAGTAAAAATTAAATTATGTCATAAGGACTTTTTTGAATTTCACCTCTGATTTCTTTTTTTTTATAAGTGACAATATTTTCTAAAAAATTTGACTATGAATACCATAAATAAATCTGATTCATAGTCAAATTTTGTAGAAAATATTATGTCACTTATAAATTATATAAGATAATGTTTTTCTTCATTTTGAAACCAGAAATAGGAAGATCCATTTTTACAGTTATTAATAATTTTTTATATTCAAAAACTTATATTATTTTAATGGAAACTTTTCAAATGTAAATAATACGTTTGTTTATTAAATAAAGTATTTAATTTAATTGACATATTTAATTTTAAAAATTAATAAATTTTATTTTAGAAACCATCTTTTCAAAAACTTTTAGCACGAATTGTTCTTAATAAATATAAGAATATAAGATATTGAACAAAATATGAGGTTTTTTATAATAATGAAAGTTTTGATAGATAAAAAATTATACATGCTTAATCATTTTCTTAGCAAATCAAACTAAATTTATATAAAATAATAAGCTATCTGATAAATTGTATGTTTTATAAACATGTAATAGTATTAGGATAAATCAGGAAAATAATTTAATTTATACTAAATTTAAATGGTTTTCAAAATTGAAACAAATAAATCTTGGTTTCTAACTCACTAATTTTCTACTTGAAGTTAATTATTTTATTTCTATTATGTCTTAGGGCTACAATAATTATCTGCATTAATCATTGAAAGAATTAGTTTTATGTATTTATGTTGAAGCTTGATTTATCAAATTAGCGATTCAAACAAAATTCTTTTAAATAATAATAATAATAATAATAATAATAATAATAATAATAATAATAATAATAATAATAATAATAATAATAATAATAATAATAATAATAATAATAATAATAATAATAATAATAATAATAATAATAATAATAATAAGAAGAAGAAGAAGAAGAAGAAGAAGAAAAATAAGAAATAAGAAGAAAAATTAGAAATAAGAATATAAATAAGAATAAAAAAAGAATAATAAAAAAAGAAATTTTTCTAGTTTTCTCTTCTGATTGCTTTTTATTTTGCAATGACATAAATAATTGTTTATTGTTTGACTATGAATCAGATGTTTTAATGATATTCATAAATCAATAAAATATCTGATTCATAGTCAAACAATAAAAAATTATTTATGTCTCCAAAATAATAATAATAATAACAATAATAATAATAATAATAATAATAAAATAATAATAATAATAATAACAATAATAATAAATAATAATAATAATAAAATAATAATAATAATAATAATAATAATAATAATAATAATAATAATAAAATAATAATAATAATAATAACAATAATAATAAATAATAATAATAATAAAAAATAATAATAATAATAATAATAATAATAATAATAAAAATAATAATAATAAAAACAATAATAATAAAAACAATAATAATAATAATAATAATAATAATAATAATAATAATAATAATAATAATAATAATAATAATAATAATAATAATAATAATAATAATAATAATAATAATAATAATAATAATAATAATAATAATAATAATAATAATAATAATAAAAATAATAATAATAATAATAATAATAATAAATAAGAAGAGAAGAAGAAGTTATTACTAAAAAGTGAAAGCCGTTAAATATTTGTTCGGTAATAAAAATTAAAATTAATTTAAACTTAGGGAGGCAAATAAATGAAACCGAATTCTTGTATGATTCGTATTGTTGAGTATCAATGAGAATGAGAATTCCTAAAAACAATTTAAACATGTATTTTTGAGGAGATTATTTCAAGTATTCAGATAAAATTAACGATTTTAGACAAAAATAATAAAAAAATGTTCAAAGAAACTAATTAATTATTTTCTTTATTCCTTTTGTGTCCTAAAAATGTTTAATGAATATTTTAAGAATTATCGAGATTACTTTTAATGAAAACGTAAAGTCTTAGAGTAATTTTGAAAATTTTCAAGTTTATTGAATTTTCTTTTCCTTTTGTTTTTGATAAATTAACTTTCTTTATAACATGAATGGTTCTTACAGTCTTTAATTTTTGTATCAATTAAAATTATTATTATTATTATTATTATTATTATTATTATTATTATTATTATTATTATTATTATTATTATTATTATTATTATTATTATTATTATTATTATTATTATTATTATTATTATTATTATTATTATTATTATTATTATTATTATTATTATTATTATTATTATTATTATTAGTTTTATTATTATTATTATTATTATTATTATTATTATTATTATTATTATTATTATTATTATTATTATTATTATTATTAATATTATTATTATTATTATTAATAATAATAAACTTTAGAATAACTTTTCGATTCAGGAATTATTTATAAATATAAAATTCAACATTTAAATAAATATACCATTTCAAACAGATCAAGATTAAATAATGAAAGATTTAATTATATCAGAAGGGAGAAAGAGATAAATATTAATTATATTCCATATTGGAGTAATCATGATCTATTTTAGGTTAAAATAAATCAGTTAATAAAAACTAAAAAAAATGACTTAACTATTTATTTATTTGAATTATTATCATTATTAATTGTGAATAAATTTAACTTTGCTTTATAAAAATTTGCAGAAATTTCGCGTTTTCCTGATTTTTGGAAAATATCTTTTGTGACTTTTCAAAAAGAACATGGAAATCGGTTTATTTGATAAAAGTAACAGTAATACATTGAACAATATTCGATTAAAATACTCTGATTGAAGATATTCAATGAGAAGGAATAATAATTATTTTCCGATAAAGGCGGTATCATCAAAAGTTGACAAAAGTTAATAAATCAACTGAATAAATATTAAATTAGAAATAATAGTGTTTTCAAAAATAATCATAATAATATTTAACTTAGTTTTAAAAATGTCAGAGCCAGACTATATTGGATGACCAACATTTTTAAAATATCGATAAAATAGAGCAATATTTAAATTGTAAATATTAACAAAAATAATTTTTTATTTAATTATTGAAAAAATATTTTAACTTTTTTTAATAATTATTTTTTGTGCCAAGATATAAATTGAACAATAAGAAGAATAGAAAAATCAAACTAATCTATTATTGAAGTGAAAGAAATATTTATTATTATTATTATTATTATTATTATTATTATTATTATTATTATTATTATTAATAATAATAATAATAATAATAATAATAATAATAATAATAATAATAATAATAATAATAATCATTTATATGCCCGATTTTTTAGGTCGTTAAGGAATAATTTTTTTATTTGAATACTCGTATTTTTAAAACATTTTTTGTTTTTACTATAATTTTGAATAATCCATAGAAAATTATAAATAGTCAATCAATACATTTATTATTTTTATTTAATTATTGATTAAAGATTGATACATGGAAAAATTTTTAGAAAACTAACATTTTGTTCTAAAATATTGATTTAGCGCCTATTTACATAAAACTTTATAATTCTACAATTACTAGCCTGTTCAACTATAAGATTGGTTGCGACTTCAATTCCTTCGTCTGATTCTTTTTGTGAGTAATAAACACAATAAGGTCCACTGACAGTTTTCACGATGTCGAGCTTGGGGTTGTGAGGCAGAATTTGTGTGTCCCAACAAACTAAATGGGCTTGGTTTTTGGGAACATTTGCAACTTGCATATAAAAAAATCTTAACTTTACAACACTTCCTAAAATGTCGCTCTGAACCATCCAATCATGCTGGTTCAAATCGTAGCATCGACCGGCATTCTTCTGTCGATTGGTTGGCAGAAGATCGATAATACTGAGTTGTCTCATGGAATAAAGTCGCAAAGAAAGATGTAGAGTTTGTTTCAAATTAATAGATAAAGGTTTGTCTGTGCGCAATCTGAAAAAACTTCCATAACCTTTGATGTCTAACTGCTGTTCAACAGAGGCACTCATTTCTGGCCATTCTGGGCCCTTTACAGTAATTCTGTAACTAATTTTACAATAATGTTCAAAATGAGAATGTCGAACCAAGGAAAATTCTGGAGAATTACTCGCCTCTCCGGGTTTTGTCATTGGCATTCGTAAAAGAATACTCCAATCGCAACCACCAAACGTGAAATAGTTGCTCTCAACAGTATCATTCGATTCGTCTAACTGCGCTAAACCCAATTCATCCTCATAAATCGTGGCACAATTCCTCAACTCCAATTCAATAAGAAATTTCCCATCATCGAACAAGAAATGGCGGCCCTCCAAATCGGAGACTTCAATAAACGACGGTCGCCCACGGCATAATTTCTTCAAAGAAAATTCACAGCTTCTTTCACTAAACGATTCGTTTTTCGTAAAATGATCTTTATTCAACACCATGAAACTGTAGTCGATAATGCATGAAAGCTGGTTTTGCATAGATCTCATGATCAAATAAGCACCGATGTGGCGTTCTTTTCTATCAAATTTCACTACCCATGTTTGATTTCTGTAGAGAAAATTCTCCGAATAGACTTCATTTACAAATCCTCTTGTCAGTTGAGTTGGAACAATAAATGTAAACACTTGAGTGTCGCTTTTGTCATTTAGTCTCACAAAACGATGAAGATTTGCCAGAATTGTTTTCCTAGACATTTCAATTGTCAAATCTAGAATAAAATTAACTTGTAATAAATTCACATGAATTTAAATGCTTAAACATGGTACTGAGATTTGTCTGCATGGACTAGGATAATTATGAGGAGGTGTGTGCATCTATTGTAGATAAACCAGTATGTGTGTACATACTTTTTCTTCCAACTGTTAAGGATTGAATTGAATTAATTAATTTGATTGGTCAGATTCTATCTCATTGTGTGTGCGTAATGTTTGTACATATAGATACCAAAAAATAGATGAGAAACGACATGATACGTTTAATGATAATCCTTGAGACAGAGTTCTCTCTCGCAGACATATTGCATTGTATTGCTCATAAAATATATAATATAAACCTGTCTTCTGAGCTGGAATAATTAATAAAATGTTACATTTACAAAAGTAATAATAATAATAATAATAATACAACTAAGTTGTAGTCTGCATTTTTGGAACTCTAAATCCTCGGCATTGTCTCCAGTGGCAACCGTTTAGTAGAATAAATGGAATTATTTTCGTAATGAAAACACTGAAATTTTTTTCGTAAACAAAAGCGAGTTTTATTTAAAATGCAAAATGAATCTTTTTTTTGTTGAAATGTTCATAATGAAAACTAGGAAAATCCAAATTTTCTAGATAAATCGGCTGTCTATTTTTTATCGAAAGTAAATAAAATCATGGAATTTCTGACGGGAAATGTTCTGCCCGCTTCAATATCATATTGCAGGGGAGTTAATAAATATTATCAGCCGCAACATAATACTTTATGATTTCGCCGACTTCATTCTCTTACTATTATACATATAATTGATACATGTATTGTTCACAAGTTTTGCTTTGTCGACGATTCTTCTATTATTAATCATATAGTATGTACAGAAATGACTTCGTTTTCTAACGAAAAGCAATATTTTTAGAATATGAATCGGATTTTTGTGAAACTTCAATATATACAATATGTCACAAATTAATAATAACAACAGAAATATAATATAAATTTTATTTTTATTTTCATAAAAATAATATATTAGAATTAATAAATTAGAACATAATTAGACAAAAATTATTATTTTTTTTAATTTTAATATAATTTTAATCATCATTTATTTTTTTAAATTAAACTATTTTCAAAAAAAATATTTAAAAAATTTTTCAATAGATAATTAATTACACAAAATAATCTTTGTTTGAATTTAGAGTCAATCTATAAACTTTAAAAATTTTATACAATCAAATTTAAAAGTACTCGGACATTTAATTCGCAATTTTTTACAATAGATAATAACCAGACTGCGAAATATGGCAGGAATATGCTGATTAAATGCATTATTTTACTGAAAAATCAGGCTAAGGTTTATAATAAGGTGTAACTTATATTTTAATATTTACGGTTTATAGAAACTCTTTTCTAGTTGGAAAGAAGTGATAGAACTTGTTTTGAAATAAATATGATTTTACTATTGAGATGATTTAATAATATTGATTATAAATTATATTTTTTTCCGCACCTCCCACCTTTATTTTTTTTATAGATATAATAAAAATGACAGAATTATAAACAATTATAAATAAAAAAATTTCTTAAAAAACAAGGCTTTGCTATAGTATGAATTTAAATGAATATGCACGTATATTTATTTTTATATTAAATTATTAAATAAACTATATCTAACACATTAAAATTTAATGCGAAGAATGCTTTTGTTTATTGGCACAAAGTTTATCAAATTTTGGGGTAACGTGGAAAGTGCTACTTGTAACTCTTTTTCGACTATTGACCTGGCTCGATATTTGTTTTTCATTGTAGCTAGTGCTGAAAAGGCCATTTCGCATAAACAAAGATTCGTACTCACACTATAGTTAATCCAAAATAGAATTATGGCTTCATTTTGAAACTATTGAAGTGGAATTCTATCAATTTTTCTTTTTCTATAGTTGTCAGCTCAAATTCGTCTTCTTCATTGTAGTTAAATGAATTATGAATCCACAGAAACTTAGAGGTATCAAGGTCTTCGAAATAATTTGGAAAATGCAGCACTAAACTTTCCATGTTTTCCATAAAAAGATTTTTGATTGCTTCAATATTATAAAAATCTTTGGAAAGTTAAAACATTTAACTCATTATTTTGTAAATTTGATTTCCATAATTTCAACTTTTTAATGAAAGCTTTTACTTTGTCTTTTTAAACGAGTGAATGCATTTGTGATCCGTGCATTGATTTATTTAAGCCACTCAATTTTCCAAAAATTTTAACTAAATAGGCAACTTAAACAATTTAATGATCGTTCCCCCACAATTCTGCCTCTTCGTGATGGTTTTCTTCGAGAAATATTGCTATTTCTTCTCTGAGATTAAACACCTTTTGAATCATTTATGTACGAGATAGCCAGCGAACTTCACAATAATACATCAACACACAGTTTTGCAAACAGTTGATAATTGTTATAACTTATATAAAAATGCCGTTTGGAGACCGTTTGAGGTACATTAACCTGTAGGGTATTTGTCTTTTATACTGGCCTGAAATTTTTTCTTGAAAACCCCTTCTCAAAAAATTATTTTTTAATTAAATGTTGTTTAAATGAAGTAAAATTTATTTGGAATGAAGTACCTTTTATTTATTTTTTTTAATTATTTTAGTTTTCATCGATAAAAAAGCCTAGAATTTTTGAACTTAATATTATCATGAATCTCATCCTTTTCTTTAAAGTTATATTAAAAAATTCGCAATGATGGGAAATCATGTTTCAAAATCTTTTCTTTTTCATAGTCAATTTCGTTTCGAGTACTCTCTAAAAACTTTAATATACATTGAGCACAAAATATATACATTAATATACATTTTAGCAAGTATTTCTTTTAGCAGATGTTTATAGATAAATTAACATTTATATTTCATTCTTCAGTAAGCAATTCCTTATACAATAATTCAGCGAATCTTACTCGTTGAATGAGCCTTCTTAATCTCTTCAAGTAATTCATTCGTTCTCCTACTCTAATGAGCATCTCTATGAGAATTCCGTCAATGTTTCCTTTGATAAAAAATAAATGCTGAAACCAAATTTTAAAATAATTACGTGTTTTTATCGAAAACCAAAAATTACCCCCTGACAATAGTGTGAGATTACTGTCTATTATAGAGACTGAAAAATTCATTTTTATCTTTAGCCAAATATACTCCATCACTATAGTACGAGCCTCAAGCCACAGTTAGCCGCCGCATTATATTCATTTTGTTTTATACAGTATGCCATCTATAAACCAAAACAATTTTTTAAAGTTTACAAAACAAATTATTTTTTGTGAAAAAAATTATGTATTCACATAAATAGTGAAAGGAGGGCCTGATCTACAAAACAGCCGTTTATTTTTATTATATAAATTTAATTAATAAATTTTTATAATTAATAAATTCAATTTTAAATCAATTTAATTTTTTTTTTAATTCAAATGATTCACGGTTCAACTCTTTCTGACAACGCAAAACCCTGCAAACCTTCATGCATGAAGGGCTGTGAAGCAACTAGGTTGTTTAATCAAGTCAATATTCCTTCGAAAGAACATCTAACAAAAATGACAGAAAGTGAAAATTCAGTGGTAAACCCGTTGCAATTGTTGGAGTCTGGGAGAATAGATACGGCAATTGTGAATTTGATCAGGAAAAATAACATTGACATTCGAAAAATGGTCAGCGGTTCAACTTGGAATCACTCAGGATCCATTTTCAGAAAAATAGCCTCCGATTTAGGATTGGACAACGACGATAACAAGATCGCTCGGGAAATTTATAATATTTTTATTTACAATAAAAGATCCATTCGAGACAGAATTAATGGCGCATTTTGAATTATTTTTTTTGAAATATTATTTCTATTTTATTTTTTGTGGAATTTATGATGAATAAACGCGATGAAATAATTTTTGATTTTTCTCTGAAATTTAATAATTTGTTGAAATCTTGGCATCTTCTGATTTTTGAAATAGTTCTCATCCAATGTCCTTGCACCTCTAGCAATCCCATACATCCTGTAAATCTTTGAATCTGGAAACCATTTGACCATGTTGACTGTCGCATGTTTTATATGTTTTGCTCTGGGTCTAAAGTTTAATGTTTAAATTGTTTATATTTTTTAGTCGAATTTGATATGGTGATCATCGCCTGAGCTGTGTATCAAACAAGCTGCAATTTTGAGTTTTACTCGAGATAATTTCGGTTCCACCGGGTACAATTCAATCCCTGCGGTACACGTGATATTTGGTCCTGATTCTGGCTTTATTTCTACCCTAAAGATATCGAATTAATTTTATTCTCTTAATTTAGACCAGCTCTGTCTTATTAATTTATTTATCACTTTTGTAAACTTTTATTTTAATTTTTCATTCTTTTTATGTTTAAACTATTCAATCTTTGCTTTTTCTCCGTCATGATGTATTTCATGTATTTTTTATTATATTTTCTACAGATACAGACGAAAACACATAGATAAAACATAAAACTACCAAAACCTTCCAAAAGAAGTTTTAGAAAATACACAAGCGGAAGTGGCGACCAAATTAAAATATCTGATTGTCAAAAAGAAAACTGGCCGAGAAAAATAACAAAAATTAAAAATTAAGAAAATAATACCAAAAATAAAGATTAAACCGGGAATAAAAAGATAAAAATATTAAAAAATAAAACAATTAAAATGCCCGAAAAAGGTTCAAAAAATTCCTATTGGTCGCACTCATACACAACATTAATATATATATATATATATATATACTGCATCTAAATCCATAATGTTTAACTTTTATGTGTTTTAAAAAAATTTGAAATTTTTCTGAAAACTTTTACGAAATGCATATGTAAGTAGTCTATTGTTTGTATAAATATGTTTTCTTTATTTGTTAATTTAATTTACTTTGGATGGCCGCGACATCTTTTGGTGTCTGTTACTGGTTCCCCTAATATTATTATTTTTACATTTTAATAGTTCTTTGAGAAGGTTGAGCGGTTAGCTCGACTGGCTTGTTGACTTTAGCTGGTTGCAGCGCCGGATAACCTGTTCTCAATCCCTCGACAATTGCCGTAGGTGGAAAGACGATTTATATGTCTTAAGTATGGAACTTAGTCAAATTTCTGTAAAAATATGTTGAACCTTTACGAATATCAGATGGGTAGAAAAAGTAAGTTAGTAAAAAGTAAATGATTTTTTTGTGTAGTTTTTACATGGGTAGGAATGTTATGAATAGTAAAATTTTAAATGCTCAATCGCGTTAAGTAAATTGTATGAGTGGAAGTGACCGTAGGATAGATCAGAGATTCCATAATTGTGATTAAAAATTTATGGCTTTAAACTTGCAGATTAATATCGACGAAGTGGCTGCCTATCTGTCACCGAAAATACAGATGGCTATCTAAGAATTTCAAGAAAAGGAGACACTTCACGTCATGGGCCTCAACGTCCCCACTCACGGTCTAAGACAAATTCCGTGGAATCAATATTTCCCCGTAGATATTGATGCTAACGATGACGATGGTCTTTTTGTACTACAAGCCTTTATCCACTGATGGGTACTCTCAAGGACCTCTCAAGCCACTCTGTCGATTCCTCCGAACTTAGAACAACAATCTGATGATTATAATCATGTCTAGTATAGTTAATTAAATGTTTTGCTATTTTTAACATTTTCTGTTGTAAATTTTCTTTTAATAATATATTTTTTGAAGTTTATTTGCTTAATAAAGTTTGTTTGCACCTAGCAGTGAATTGGTATGATGGTTATATGGTGTACCGCAAATGTGTGGTGTTCGGAGAATGCAAAAACTACTTCGACTTATTTTTTGTTTGTAATTTAATTGCATTAAATTAAATTTAATTAATGATGAAATTTGTTTTGATTGAGTTAAGTATTAAAATCAAGGTTTAATGAATAGGATCAAAATCACATATTTAGCAGTGAAATGAGAAATATTTTTCCGTTGCAATGATGGAGTAATAAATTTCATCACTCAAAATTCGAATTTTATCACTAGGGCCTCTAGAATTTTAAACCTGAATTATTATATATCAGGGGTGAGCAAACGACATTTAAAATAATTTACTAGGTTAATTTCAAATTTTTTAAAATAAAATATGTACTAAATATTTAGCTGACGATAAAACATAAATTTAAAATTAAACATATATCTATAGTGCAACTGACGTGACTAATTCTCTGAATACACATTTTGTTGAACTTCTCAACGGCCTTATCAAAATCTAAATAAATATTATATTAAGACTCGATTTTGGAAAAATCGAATTGTCAGATCAAATATCATGATGTTCTAGTAATCGTACTATCGATCTGTATTACCTGCTTATTCAATTTTTAAATCTGTCAAGACTATCTTTCAGTTTCAAATCAACAACAGAAATTTCATCGGTCGATTCGCCATGCAAAATGGAATATCAATTTTAAACTTATGATTTCGCAAATCTAGCATTGGCTCAGATTTTTACGTCTTTCGGGAACATTATCAGTGTTAAGGTGTATTTAGATCGTGCCCTTAATGAGAGCAAAGATACTTTCTTTTCGGATTTATGTTTTTTCTTCGTATGCTATTGTACATAGTCAACCTGAAGACAATGACTCGGAATACGAAGATTTACTTCTTTTCTGTCATTTTAGTTGGCTCAGTCAAAAAAGCTTTTTAGAAAGATTTCTAAATCTTTTGCCTGAAATTATTACTTTTTTGGACATATTTGGAGAAAAGCATGAGCAATTGGAAGATCTAGTTAGGGTAAAACCGTAAGGTTTTCGTAACTCACATGTAAAAAACTAAAGACTTTAATTCATAAATTTTTTATATCAAAATAATTAATTAATGAGATGAATAGTTGGGATAACCCGAATTCTACTGATTAGTTGATTTCCTACCCATTCAAATATTTCATCAATTCTATGAGCAACAGTGTTAGTGGAAAGAGGAATTGATTCAATTTTTTTTAACTTCGTCTCATCCAAACATAACTTTAACAGCATCTTTTATCGCTGGAAGTACTAATGACTCTCCATTGGTATGGGATTTACCAGATTGTGCAATACGCAAACTAATGAGGTATGAGGTGAACATAACTTTTTTGTTAATTCCGGTAAAATTGGAAAGCAGATTTTTTCCTGCAATGTCGTTTTAAAATAATCCAAGGTTTCGTTTCAAAATGTCCAATAATTTACTAGGTCTCATACTCTCATTAGGTTGCATTTCATGGCAAATAGCACCCAGTGGGCGTGGATCAGTTTCTTTCCTATTCCATAATAATTAAAATTTTAAATAATTAAAATCATATTTTCTTTTCTGTCGTTTTGAAGATTGAATATTTGTAGGATCATTCTCATCAATTTTTCTCTTATTAACGGTTTTTGCTGCTTCATAACTTTCTTTTTCCTTTTCCTTTTCTATTGTTTGTTTTTGCAGAGGAGTCTTTTGCCAACAGTTATCCCTCGCAGCAATTTTTCTTTTAACCCTTTCTAAGGCAAAGGAAACTAAAAGTGATGTAAAACTCAAAGTTTATTGATAACAATTATATGATCATAAATGATCATAAAAAAAACATAGAAAAAAACAAAAGAGGCTCAATATATGTCAGTAGTTGTACCAAAAGTAAAAATGATTACCGACAGCGTTACACTTAGATAGTTTTATTAGTTTAAAATGGTGTACAGTATATTGCCACCACCTTAGAAAGGGTTAAAAATAAAATAATTATAATACGAGGAATTTTATTTAGTTTTACTAAATTTCAATAATTGCTAAACTGAAAAAGTGCTTACATTTAATTTTATTTGGATTATATTTTGAATAACAGTACGTATATTTTTTATATAAATGAAATACTTTTTTTAACAACATACAAAAACTTTTTGCATTTGTTGGGCTTAAAGCCACAATTTAAACAAAAAATAAAAATTATAGGTTAATTTAAACTTAAATATAAAATCACGAAAATTGCTCCTGTATACATACACGAGCACCGTAAACCGATACTAAAAATCAAATAAAAACATTAAATAAAATAAATTAATATATAACAAAAATAAAGAAAAAAAAATTATTAAAATTTAAAGAAAGCCCACAGCAGCAGACAGAAATATATTCAATACACAAAAAACGCCAAAACCTTGCAAAAAAAAGTTTGGAAAAAACAGGTGGAAGCGGCGATCGGAAAATAATTTTTAAAGGTTCAAAAAGAATAATGACCAAAAGGATTAACCAAAAATAAATTTTGAAAAATATAAATAAAATATTAAAAATCACAGAAAAATGAGGAGAAAATTATAAAAATATTAATGATAAAATCAAATCATTAAAAACCCTCAAAATGGCCAAAAAAGGCTCATTGGTCGCACACATACACAAAACAACTATAAATACAGTAGTCAATTTCATAATTGTAAGCCTTACAAAACTTTTTAGTTGAACTTAACCAAATATTATTTGATTTACGAGTAAGGCTTTGTTTTGTTTAATCTTTATACCATGTTATGTTATGTTAATATATTTTACTAAATAACAAATTGTTTTAATTATTTTAAACTATTCTGGATGGTCGTGGCATCTTTTGGTTCCACTGGCGAGTCCCCTAAAATCTTATATATACCATAAGTATAGTAATAGAATCAGAATGGAAAACTGGTAGCTCGGTTGGTGAGTTAATTTTTGCTATTTGTAGCAGCTGGTTGTGCTACTTCTGAAAACTTGGCTGTCCACGACGAGTTCTGGTCAAAAGACGCAGATCTCTACCCGTATGATGTCGTTTAAAAACCCAGTGTCTGATGGAAAAGTCATCCAGGTGGGCAGGTAAAATAATTGGGAAGTGTGACCCCAGTGTCATGATCTCCATAGGTCATTTAGGAAAATTTTGTTTTTAAATTTCGTCATAAAATGATAGTTTTAGCGGGTAGCTAGGGGTCGAATCTAAGATGAATTAGATAATACTGAGAGATCATACTGATAGACCAAATTGTTTAACAACCTAGAGAGATCAAGATTTAGTCTTCGGTCAAGTACTGGATTAGTTAAGATTCTAGTTATAGCGAAGGAGTAAAGCGGGAATATGGTATAAGAGTAGGCCGAAATAGACACCTATAAGAAGTAGGGAGTGACATTTGTTTCTTGTTAATAGGTTAGATTTCAGGTGGGGAACAATTTCCGATGTCTGAGTTGATAAAAAACTGGTTGGAATTGACCACAGTTGAGGAAAGCAACGGTCAGAAATTTATTAAGGGATTTTCTTCTTGAATAAAACTAATCGCCATATAAAATCATAAGAGCATAATTTTTCCCTGAGTCTCGTTAGCCAAGCTACATGACGTTAGGCCTACTCAGTCACAGTGTTAACGACAAAATGTTTTCTAAAAGTCGTAATATTATTATAAATTCAACAGATGAATCAATAAATTAAAACTAAATAAATCCTTTACGAAGTAGAATTAAATAAATATACGACAAAATATTAGAGCCAGATTTAATATAACCAAGTTTCAATCAAATAACACGCTAAGAATTGCCGACGAATGCAATGTAATTATACGATGATCGATAAAGTTCAACCGGACATAGCCTGCAGAGTAAATCTAACACAAGTTAATTAAACGATAACGCCAATAAAAAACCTTTCGTACGATATATTTCGATAGCACAGCTATCATCTTCAGGTACTCAAAACCAACTAAAAATATTATGAATTAACATTTAATTTAAACAAATTATTTTTATTAATTTAATTTTTTAATAAATAAATATTTTTAAAAATATATTAAATTCACTTTTAATTAATTTAAAATTTTAAAATTTTCACTTATATTTTAATTTTTAGAAATTAATGTAATTTAAAATTTTCAATTATTTTAATAATATTAAAAAAACAAACATGATTTAACATACGTAAACTATTTAAAAACATTCAAAACATTCGTAGTCACAGCACTTTGCACATTAATCTTTGGATCCAATGACCTTATCAGCAATGCTTCACATATCACTCGTTCCCAATAATTATTAAAACTTCTCAACAAAATTCTAAAATCAGACATTCCTATATCACTTTTACAGCCTCTATTGTGTTCACTAATATTGGTCAAACCCTTCAATCGACAATGCTCAAGAACTCGAGTACAGAGATGACGGGAAGTCTCTCCAATGTATGTGGCATTACACCCATTACATGTAAATTGATAAACGAGATCAGAACACAATCCAACCGGAGTTTTTGATTTATTAATAAACATATTGCGTACCTTACACGAATTAGAGACGATCTTATACTCTAAATTTCCCATATGTTTACTTAACTTCCTTTTATAATTTGTAAAGCCTTCAGAGTACGGCAATACTAACACATATTTAGGCTCAATTTTTTAATATTCATTTTTAACATCACCCAGACCAACACTCAATTCACACCTATCAGACAAATTACATTCAGACTTTCCAAAACATGGATCCTTAGGATTTTTAATCAATTTATCAACAATCTCTTTTATCATCAACAATAAAAATGATTTAGAATATCCATTCTTTATCAACAACTCAACCAATTTATCAACACTTTTTACCGAATTAGCAAAAGTAGAAGATAAAGACCATGAACGATAAATCAATCCTTTCACCATATTTCTCTTATACTTAAATTCACAAAAGCTTTCTGGAGAAGTATAAAGACCAGTATCAGTTGGTTTTCTATAAATCTCTGTCTCATACTGTTTATCTTTGCGTTGAATTAACAAATCCAAAAACGCAATTGATGACTTTCTCTCCGTTTCACATGTGAATACAATGTTTTTATGTAAACTGTTCATAAAATGCAAAAACGGTTCTACATATTTCTGGTTTTCAAATACAAGAAAAATATCATCCACATACCTTTTATAAACAAAAGGTTTTTCAAATTGGAAAGAAGCAATTTTCTTTTCAAAACTAGCCAAAAATATTGATGCCAACTTGGAGTGCGACAAATCACACACAAACCACTAAGGTAACTTGCATGCATTCCGACCTCTAATGTCTGTTTACCCATCTTGAATGAATGGCTGGTCATACTCGATTGTCTGATTTTCAACTTTAACACCCGGCAATCTCGATGAACTAAGCAATTAAGTAAATATACGTCATTTTATTTTTAGCTTTTTTTAGAAAAATTTATTATTAGAAAACCATGGAGTTTCCAAGAATACCGAAAATAGTACCAACTTCGGCAACTACACCACCGGCTCATCTTTACTCTCCTTTGGAAGTCAAAAACAAAGCATTGCTCCAAAAGTACAAAAAGCTAAAAGGACCATGAGTTCTCCGGAAAAAACTCAAGAATAATTCAAAAAGATCGCACACATTTCACGATGATCTAATCATTGAGGGATCCTGATTGCTGAACGAGGTACTGCCCTTCGTCAGATCTTTACGGAGAAGGAATTACAAGCGAGATTTCCAGGGCGTTATATAGACCATCGTATTAATATAATCCCAGCTCATCATCTGCCAGGGTCACCAACAAGTCCTCCTACAAATCCAACTCTTGTCGACGAGACATAAGCCGAATAAAAATCGCCTGCGACTGGAGAAACGCCGAGCCGAAAACGCTCAACTCCGGGTCAATCTCGAAGCCCCGATGACTCCAAAGAATAGCAAGCCAACTATGATTACAGTAAGTTCCAAACCACTCCCACCACTCTCGATACGTGCAGACCAGGATTGTGGCTTAGTTTATACACCATTCATCTCCGTCTAGTGAAGAAACCTTTGAAAATGCGGATTTCAATTGAAAACGTAAATTTGCGGCTGCCATCATACCGGAATCCGTCAATAATACTCATACGATATCTTCCGTATCCAGAGCCGAGTCTTTTCCACTCGTGATCTTAGAGCCAGTAACCCTACTCAACGTTATTCACTGGAAAGGTATTTCTGGAAGATCTTTCCCGGACACAGCAAAAACCCAAGCGCCGGCACCTACCAGTCGACATTAATGCTGAAGATGAATAACCAAACGAATAGAAAGTCGTGAGCAAATTTGATCCTCTGGAAGTATAAACTTTTAGATTTTTCTCAATATGATCGTGCTCTCTGTATTAGACATACAATAAATGAATAAACTTTGTTTTAGAATTGTCATGAATTTTTGAAATTAAAAATGATGAGTGGTTGTGTGATTTGCAGTCCGGGTTACATAAATACTGGCAAGTGAAAATGAGGCTGTTTGAGAGCTGTGTATGAAACTCATTTTTTATTGGAAGTTAAGAAGTATGATTTAAATTGAGAATTCGTATTCACAGAGATAAAATTACTGAAAATAAATGTAGAAACGTTAGTCATTGAATGCCTAACGAACATTCCCCCTTTCATTTATAAATAACCGAGTTAGGCTCATTTAACAACTATAGTGGTATTCGAAATGGACGGTTAATTAAAACTAATGCCAATATTTATGGTAGTAAATAAAAAATTCAAATTTTCAAACAATATTAAAATAATAAAACAAATTAAAATAGCTTGAATTATTGAAATTTCTAAAGTACCAAGACCGGCTCAAAAAAGTAGTTAGATTTATAAAAAATTCTTATATTGGTAACATAAATTCAAACCTGCTAACATTATCCAAATATTTTAATAAAATCAGGCAATAAAACTTTATTCAAGACAAGATGGAATTGAAATTAATACAAAATAATAATTTGATAAATCGGTTGAGTACGAGGTTCAAGGCCAGAGATAAAATATTTTTATTTACCGTCACGCACCCAAGCGGGGTACATTGGTGACCTAAATCTTTTACCTGTTAAACCATTTGTAGTATAACCATGATATGCACCTAATATTTTGTAATCTGTAAAGATATCCAGATGTTTTGTAGGCAAAAATGTATACACATATAAACATACATATATCGAAACCTAGAATCAATATCGTAGTTTTAGTGAATTCTTACGGGCTTAAAACTAAGGTACCAGTATTAGGAGGTTAAACAAAATTTGCCATGTTCCCCTTCAATGGTTTAGAATGGGTAGGGTTAAGTGGACTCTGCCTCGTTGATAGGGATGGATGACGTAAGTCCTTATAACAGCGGTCAGAACCCGTAAACGAAAATTATTCAGGGAGAAGTACTGGAAATGGTGCTTACCTGCTTGAATATTTTTTGGCCGTCATGTACAGTACCAACGTGGGTTTGCTCATGGGTACATGGTGATGAAATATAAAATTGTGTGTTGTGCAGTGGGAAATATAACCCTAGTCACGCGGAGAGATGTAGATGACATTATGAGGGTAGCGTTACTAGAGGGGTTGGCTTAGACCAATTATTCCCCGTACACCAACATATTTCAGATAACACAGCAACGATCTTATTACAGATGAAACTTAATTTTTTATGAATTTGGTTCCTTGACTATATTAAGTTTCTTATAGACCATTACTCGTGGTTGGTTGCATTTTTACAATGAAAATCATAGTATGCAATGGTTCCTATGATGCAATTATTTAAAATAAGTTGTTAATAAGAAAAACCTTTTAATACAGAAATTTGCTAAGAAAAATTGTACCAGCACCTAAAAATATGCTACAAACATATGCCTGCCTATATATAAAAATATTGCATCAAGTTAATTAAAAGTAAATTAATACGAACAACTAAATAATACAATTTTTGGAAACCCAAACTTTGGGAACCACTGTGCTAATTAAATTTTTATTTGTTTTTAATTCAACCCATTTTTGGAAGTCGATCATACCAGTAATCAGTTTGCCCACCCCTGGTATAAATAAACAAATAAATTCACTCGAAATTAAAATAAATTTAAATTCCTATAAGCCGATTAAGTTAATAAATTTTAGAAAATTTTCTTAAAGTAAAGGTAGTTATCGGATAACCCAAAATGAACGAGGATATAGTACAATCTCGATTTAGTATTTTATAGGCGATTTTCTCCCACAGAGTATGTACATGAAGGAAAATGCGATAATCAAAGGGCTTTCGGAAAATAAGGTTTGGAAAGATCAAGAGTTATGTTCAGAGATAAGAGAACGTAAGACCTTCCATCGACAGTCTAGGACTCGAAAGCAAAAGTCACACAAGGAGTGGCTGTGGGATTTTCCCATGGGTACCTAGTATTGAATGAAAAATTGTGGGTCCATGGGTGTGATAGATTAACCCTAGAGGAAGGAAATCATAGATTAGAAAAAGCAGTTTAAATCTCAGGAAGTTAAATTAATTGAATATCCACCCGTACGTCAACAATATGTCAAACATTTTAAAACTATAAAACAAAAAACTCATTTATCAAATTATCAGTCTTCTTAAGATTGTTGGGCCAAAACGTAAACGGCCTTCAAAATGTTTAAATGGATCAGAAACACACACGCAAACACAACACGCAATTTAAATAAACCCCAAAACACCAATTAAACCATATAAAATCTGAGAAATAAAAGAATTAAATATAAATTAAGAAACATAAAAATAAAATAAAATATTAACAAAATGCACCAAGATCCGCACGATACCTACACAAATACAACAAGAAAACACGACAAATTCGACGAAATTAGAGAAATCAGTTAAAGTTCATTAAAGCAAGATTTAAATCGGAAAATTTGAATTAGTAATAATTCAAATAAAATTCTAAATAAGAAATTATAAAATAAAATCGAAAAATAATAAAAATAAATATTAGAATTTGCTAGAAAACAACAAGGTCGAATTTTGTTTTACTGCATCAAATTTTACACACCGAAAATTTAGGTATATATACTGATCCATTTTCACATTAAAGTAAACCATAAAACCATAAAACCATAAAACCTTAAAACCATTTTTAAGACTAAAACTATTTTTGAACTCACTCCGTGTGTTTCAAATTATTTGAATCTTTTAAATCTATTCGAGATCATTGTTTTGAATTTTTTAGGAATTTTAGGTGAGAACCATTGATTTTGGAACCCTCTTTCCACGCCCCGTACCTTGCATCTCTGTAGAGCTCTGCTCGGACGACGACGTGGGAAGAGAGGCATTTGGTTTATTATGTGAATGTATGCTGTTTTTATGAATTGGAAGGGTAACATGTTATATTTTTCTTATAATTAATAAACATTATTATGTATAATTTGTTTCATATATATCTATAATTTGTTAATTAAAACCTGTCGAAATTTTTCCGGCCCACAGCCGAAACCTAATGCAAGAAAATAAAATCTACACACAATTCAGATTCGTGTAAGAGCGTGGAATATCGCCAATGATCTGTGCCCGTGAAGACCCGGCGTGCGGAACGCAGTGTTGGATCGTCAATATTATCCCTATAGCTGAAGCGAGAAATAAGGAAGAAGTCTCTGGCTACTTCCTCGTTTCTCAATTCTGTAAAATCGACTTAACTCATACTACACATGGCTAAAAATCATCACACCGAGTAGTCCAGTGGGCACTCAGTAAATATAATGTAAACACAGAATGCGCTTAAGGCTTATTAAAAGGGATTGGAACTGGGTTAATTAAAATGGAAATCGTTGTTATAATTCAAATTAATATTTCAAACAAAAATTAAATTGGCGAGTCAAATAAATAAACAGGGATCAGTTAATAAATAATTTATTGATTCTCATTGATTAAAGTAAAATATTTAATATTCATTTAATAAATAACTCATCGATTGATTAATGTAAAGATAATTAACTCATTGAAATATTACACCGTAAATTAGATAACCATTTAATAAATAATTCACTGATTTTAACTTAATTATTGCTTAAAGTAAACTCATTAAAGCATTGATTTGATAAGTAATTCATTGGTTGTAAATTGATTATTAATTCATTGAAATTTTCATTTGATAAATAACTCATTTAATATTGTTCGAAGAAACGAAAATAAATCATCAAGTGTTCGTTTAATAATCCATCGCTTTTTTAATTGAATATCATTCATTTAGCAAATACTTCGTCGACGTTAATTAATTAACGTAAAGAAATTTAATACCGTAGTTTAAATATTCAAATTGATAAATAATCCATTGATTTTCACCCAGCCATTTAAAGTAAAAATTGTACCGTAAAGAATCTTGTAAAAATATTTGACTCGTCAATTTATTAAACCAAATAGTCATTTAATAGATAACGGTTGCTTAACGTAATAGAGATTTAACCTCTTGACCATTTCACCATAACGACAAATGTTCGAATCGGATAAGTAGTTAAAAGTATGCTTACTGAAAGACAAATACCCGAATAAAAGAACAATTTATAAAAAATTACGAATCACCAAACTGTTAATTAAGCGTATTGTATTAAACAAAGTGATTTCAAACTCGAATCAGTTTCGTGATCAGCAGGCAAGGTCCTTCTTGATGAAATTTCAAAACTAAAATCAACCCATGTGGATTAGAGATTATTGTAAGTTCATACAGAGAATTATGGATATAATCAATTGATCCATCAATAAACATCCAATTCCGCTTGAGTAATAAAAAATTTATTCATATGTAAATGAGTCCAACAAATCCACGAAGTGAGAGAGAGGGACCTTTGACTTGATGATCACGGAATTGAGACATGAATTGAACAAAATGATAACCAAGAATTATCCGAACCAAACATCTATATTATTTGTTTAACGAGGTCAACCATAGATGAAATTATCATGATTAACTAATTCAAAACCAAATGATCAAAGAATTTATTGATTAGAATAAAAATTTGTAAATGAAGCGATTTTATTCATCCCGTGAAACACAAAAAATTCATCGTCGAATAAGGGAATAGAGCGATCACGAGGAATACTTCGAACTCAGCATTAACAGAGTGGCAATCACCCAAAATTTGTGTGTCGATAAATTTCGAACCCTAAAAATAAAGCGATTAATAACTAGCTAACTTAACCATGAGAAATACCTACCACCGATTTTGTTTTGACCACGTCCCCAATGAACGCAGAGAAAGTTTCCAGAATATTCTTGACCCAAAACTCCAATCTGCAACCCGATAACTAATGATCCTTAAAACGAGAAAATTAAATGATGATAATAAAGTAGTTTCACCTACTTGAAAAGTTCATACGAGAATCCACAATAAATATGAGCAAACCGGATAAACAACTTTATCCGCTTAAAATAAACATTCTGGCGTAGCGAAATCTAACCAATCTTTGTCACATCCGGTAATTCACCATGATCGATGAACCGAATTCGATGTCCGGTTCATGCCGTTTGACGAGAATTCGTCAATCACCGAAAATCAAATCACTTCGTTTCCGCTCCGAAATTTGACAACCCATAATCCGTCAACGATTTCGACAATAAACTAAAGCCCAAATATAATAATCACTTACGAAATAGTTCAATACATAGCCCCATTTTATTTTCTGTTTGCATTGAAAACACTTCAAACTGAAGTGATAAAATTATTACATTTCTTACATGAACAGATACACATGCGAATTTTACGCTGCTAATATACCCCCATGTAAGACAGACGCAGTCATAAACATAATACCATATTGTTTTACTGAACCGCAAAACTCTGCTGGCCTAACGCACGACACTAGAATTATCAACATTACCGGCTACCATACTCACAAGGTACTCAGACACCTAATGTAGGTAAATTCAAGCTAGCGAGTTCTCTCGTACAGGACGAGAGTAACTTCATTTTGCAAACTATTAAATATACGGAGAAAGATAGAATAAACATATATTTTTAATTCAGGACACATTAGAACCATGATCGATATGCCCGCTCACACTGTAGAACAATGGAGACAAGCCTGGAGTCGGGTATACCAGGAACGATACCCTGAGGTGCCTATAGATGATCAACCGGAGGAGATGTCGCCAGAGAAGTTCATGAAGCGATTTCGGAAGACGGCGGACGAACCAAATCCGTCACGAGATATTTTAATGCAGGCCCAAGAGCTCCTGGAAGGCCTGCTGCAGCATCAGCGACAAATCGAGGCTGATGTGGCATGGGCCACATCTTACCTGGCCAATGTCAAAGATGACATAGCGACCGGACGACTGGCCGACAGCTACCCGCCTTCTCCAAGACCGATCAGAAACCTCAAGCGACCAGTGCTCGTGGTCTCGGGATATGCTCCGGAAGAGGGAATTAAGCGATTCTTCGCGGAGGAGTAACTCTATTGATGTGGACATTTATTATTGTGATCGATTTCAAAGAACAAAGTTTTTCTGTCTCATTTTTTCTATCCTTATCATAATTTCATTTTTTAAAAATTGTTTAAGTAAAACTGCTCATATTTGTATTAGTCGCCATCCAATTTACTCGTATTATTTTAGAAATGGATCCCGTAAAGCTATTACAAAACGAGTTAACTCGAGCGCGACAGACAAACAAGGATCTCCACGACCAACTCATACACCTGGTTCGGGAAATACAACAACTCAAAGCTACGTGGGTTAACCCCACCAGGGTCAAGCCGCTGTATCAAAAGTTAGCCGCAGCTCAGAAGGGGTGGACCGAAGAAAGGCAATTGGTGACCAGCCTGAAGACCCAAATCAGGGGGCTAGAGGTAGCGTTGTCCGCTAGTCAAGAGGGGGCAGCGGTAACCTACCCTCTAGTTTTTGCACCGGCTCAATTAGCGTACCGTGAGTCGAATCCGACCCCATCCGCAATGCCAACCCCTGTCGAAAACCCCACCCCAACAATTCCTTCAACATCCAGTCGACGACCGGGTCGCAAGGAGCGAGCTAAGCGCCGAGCCGCTCGACTCTCCAACCAACACACTTCCTAGAGAAATAGACCGTTGTTAAATACATTGTTTTCTGTACATCTCTCATTGCATTTCTGTACTAGTAAAAAATTTCTTTTTAATATAATAATAACATTGTGAGGAATTAAATAAAACCACTATTATTTTGTCTTCTCAAACTGGCGCCGATAAACTAGCTGGATAGACGATAGGAATTTAGACGCAAAGGGACCAATAAATAAAAGCGAGCGCAGGTCTTCTATCGACAGCTCGTGAACCCGAGGATTGTCCGAGCAACTACAGTATTAGCTAATGATACTCAATTTTTGCGGGCAATCCACCACTTGAACACATTACCAACGTTGCCCAGCAACGGGTGCCAAGTGGCGGTTAGCATCTTTTTGTATGGCGTTACGGGGCAACCATGGAATAATTTAAACAAACGTCGAGACCCTGTAACCCACCATACAAATTTGGGGGCTCAGCCGGGATAGAATGATTTTCTTGTACAAGTAAACAAAGGAAAAGAGAAGCAAGAATTCTCTTATTGAAATGTCGGGACGACATTTTACCAAACCCTGGAGAGATGAAACCTGTGGAACTTAAAAGTTAAAAGTGTAAAGATCGATGGTAAAGATTGATGAGAAATTGTAAAGATCGACGAAAAACGAACAACCTGACTACAAATCAAGAAAGTAAACAATAGACGACCAGCCCACCAAGTACGACACAACACCCTTGTAAGATACCAACAACACGATAAGACGCATAAGCAAACAACATATAATTAAAAGGGCAAAATGCGGGATAAAATGAAATGGGGTAAGTAAGGGGGAATAACGACAAACGGGGAAAAACAATAAAACGATAATAAAATAAATTACAACGGGGTAATTACAGTAATTAAGGTAACAGTTTATTGAAACAAAACATTAAACTAAGAGTTGAATGAATAACACGCAATTTAGTTAATATTTAAATAAATTTAATGAGTAATTAAAAGAGATTTAATAATTTTAGAAATGGAACCAACAAAAATAATAGAAAAACTAAAGGGAATTCTAAACATCGAAAATGACAATCTTGAGGAACTAATTAATAAACAAAAGTTAATTAAACGAGCTAAAGAGGATATATCAACGATTTCCAACCTATATTCCGACGAACATTGCATATTAATAAAATTGAGCGATATTGACAAAGATATAACAACTGAAAGAATATACGAAATTCTGTCCATGAGATTGGAAATAACCAAATTCGGAAAAAGCTGGAACAAGTTGATGAAAAAGGTCGAAAATATTGAAGACGAGATTGCAACAACAATGAAAGAGCAAACCAAGGCTTATTTGGAATGTTATGCGTGCAAAACAGAGGAAGCACGAGTAATGGTGATACCTTGCGGACACCTGAGTTATTGTTATGGATGCGCACAAGAGTCGCACTGCATGTTATGTCAACGAAAGATTAAGGAAAGACTAACTGTTTACTTTCCATGAATTGTAATGATATGAAATAAATGTGTATCGTTCATTATTCGAATTATTATCAGATGGGGAAATAAACGAATTTGTGTAAAATAACGTAAAAATAAATATGCAGTGTTTGTAGATAAAATAATAACCCGACAACGATAAATAAAGGTAATAGACCGAATACATGAAAGCCGAATTAGGGAAATAATTAAAACACATGCACAGAGACACAAATATTGGACGGAAAAATTTCGATAACCGAGTTCCCTAGTGTATAATTCTTTTTGTTTTATTGATATTATATTTATTGATATTATATGGAGATAGGACGAGGAAAAATGGTTAACCTGAGCTATCTAGTGATAGTACGCTCACCCAAGGGAAACCCTGATCAACCCTACTGAGAAAGGAACTGGTAGGCCAAGTCGCGTATGTCAGCAAGTAACCGGCGAGAGATTGATCACCTCTTTTGGGGAGCTTGTTGATGCGATTACCACAAATTTTGAAGGGGGGAGTGAAGAGATAGACCGTGAGGTGAGAGAAAGAGTGTACACGGAACAGAATTAATAGTTTTGATTAAAGGTACCTAGAGATGATCTTTTTCCCTAGCTGGTGGTGAGGCACCAGAGGACAGCTACGGACTGTCGTGTTCAGGTTGTTATCAGCCAAGGGACTGATGGCGCTGAACCGTTCGATACAAAAACCCGGATCACACACCGAGTATCGAACGATTTTTTTTTATTGCTGGGAGGAACTCGATACAACAACCCGGATCCCACACCGAGTGTCGAGGGCCAAACGGTAGGTGAGATGTGAACTAACCGGTAAATGGTTCATACTCAAAATGTCCTACTAAGGTCGGATAAGGGCGGCCGAATTGAGCCGGGAAATCCGACGGTCAGATAAGGGCGGCCGAATTGAGCCGGGAAATCTGATTGCAGAGACGGGCAGGGATTAGAAATTTTCCGCGTCTATATTTAATCGCTTCCTTTTCTTTTCACTATTCGGGAAATCAAGTAAACCGCTTTTGGAACTTGATTGAACGTCTAGGCATTTCCATACTTTTATATTCTCCGAGGTACACAACCCGGATCCCACACCGAGTACTGAGGGAATGTTTTTTTTTTTATTGCCCAGCGGGGAGTTTGGTACAATAACCCGGATCCCACACCGAGTACCAAATATCCGAATGGCGGTGAGTAAAGCGTAACCGGAAGAATGCGCGGCCAAAAGACGCCATGGCTTGAGAGTCAGTGTGAGGCCTCAAACATACCCAAAAGTCACTGATGAGCTCAAGTCCGGTGAAACAATGAGAGATAATATGAATAAGATGAATATGAAAATGAGTAAAGATGAAATCGATAGAATATGATTGGATTAAACAGTAAAGACGAGATATAATTATGATTAGATATTAGAGGCCATAGAGTGCCGGATAATTATGATTAGATATTAGAGGCCATAGAGTGCCGGATAATTATGATTAGATATTAGAGGCCACAGAGTGCCAGATAAGATATGATATGAGTAAAGATGAAATATGATTACGGATAGATATTAAGGTCACAGATGACCAGTAAACGAGTTAAAGCCGAAGGCCGAAGAGCCAACGGAAATTATAGAGGGCATAGAGCGCCAGCGATTGAGGATTAAGCAAATGAATTTTTTTGGGAGACATAGGAAAAATAATTAATGGATTGAATGAGAGTATGAATATGATGGTTTTATATTATTGATATTATGATATAGATAATTGATACGACTATATAGATAACTGATAAGACTATATAGATAGTTGATACGAGATTAATAGATAATTATTACGAGGTATAGATAATTAAAAATAGACTTAAAATGAGGGGGGTGAGTCAGATAAAGAAGACCACCACGATAAATGCGAACAAGGGATAATAACGTATATAGTATGGTAAATGGAGGAGAAATTAGTATAGAGTATAGAATATTGGAGTGTCATTTATTTTTAGGGAATCAATAGTCCAAACAAAGCAATCCAAGTCAATTTCAAAACAAAGCAAAGAGAGAATATTTCAGAGCAAACGACAAATCAAGGGATAATAAAGAAACTTGAACAAACGAGTAGAAAAGAATTTGAAAAACGTCAGAGTAGCTACAAGCAATAAGCAACCAGAATTGCAAAGCAGCCAAAGCAAGCAAAGAGAAACGAGAAAACCAGTCAAGCAAACGAATAACCGTAAACATTGATAGCATCAGCAACCACACGAGAAGCAAAAGCCAAGAGAATAGAGAAAAAAGTTTATTAAAAGCGGAAGAAAAGAAAAAAGTTCGCAACAGTAGAAGTGCTAATACCAAAGTATCAACTGCAACCGGAACCGGCACAGATAGCGGATTGACCGATTTTGAATTCAATAGTAGCGAAGAGAACGAATTACGTAATATCGAGAACCAATTGGCAACAATAGAATCAGTGAACGAAGAAGAGAATCTAGACAACAATCCAAACATGACAACTTCTATAAATTCTTCAATTCCGGATGCAAATATATTGGCAAATAACAACAACGTGACAGTAGGAGAATTCAGAGAAAAGTTCAGAGGAGAACCGTTCGACGGTAGTCTCAACAAATTGGATACATTTATAAAGGAATTCGAGGTATATAAAAATATCTGTCATTGGACAGATCAAAAGGTAAAAGAGCGACTACCCTTATATTTAAAAGGGAGCGCACAAGATGTATTCGTAGAAGAAGCGAGAGATGTAACGAAATTGACAACGTGGACAGAGATTAAAGAGTTCTTGATAAAAATATTCGGAATAGAGAAAAAGGGAAATAGGAAGATATTGGACTTCCTACATCGAAAACAAAGACGAGATGAATCAAATGCAGTATACGCATGCGAATTAAAGAAATTGTGTAAAGAAGCCTTCGGAGAAATAGATTTGCCCGAAGATAAAATGGTAGACGTTTTCATAAGAGGAATCAAAAGAGAAGACATACGAGCCAACCTTGGATGCTTGGCACCAGAAACACTAGATAAAGCAGTAGCAATCGCAAATAGATGTGAAGCCCATCTGGGACTGGGATATCAAGTGGCAGTCTTGGCCACAGAACCAACAACATCAACAGTCAATGCCAACAATCAAAACAACAATATCAACCCAGCTATGAATCAATTCATACCCAGAGCACAGCAGATGTTCAAGCCACCAGCAACAAGAAATCCAGAAGATAGAGGTAATAACCAAGTAAGCTATAATAATAATTTCAGGAACAAACCAAACGCAAACGAACAATGCTCCACATGTCAAAAAATGGGACATCGATCAGAAAATTGTTTCCGGAATTACAACTGCCAGATATGTGGAAAACGAGGGCATACTGAGAGAATATGTCAACAACTTAACAGCAAAGCGTGCTATAATTGTGGTCAACAAGGGCACATCGCAAGGCGATGCAACATAAGAGGAGAGTCAAATCAACCAAGACCAAATAATAATCCTACAAGAAATCCACAAATTAACGTGATACAAGAAATAGACATGTTACGGGAAACATTACAGCGAATGCCCATGGAATTAAAAGAGATGATGCAACAGATGCCCGCCAATATACAGCAACAACGAATCAATGTAATGAGAAACAATGAGGAGATTCAAGAGCTGCGAACCAGAGAATATCAAGAGCAACAACAAGCTGAATGGCAAAGACTTCAAATAGAGGAAGCCCAAGAAATCCAGCAAAGATGGGAGAATCGAAAACAAACCCGAAAAGAATTAATATGATGAGGATGGAAATTCCAGATGAAATTCACACTGCGGAGCAGTGTGTTGAGAACGAAGGGGGAGGAAATATGATAACCGATAATGAGAAAACAGTTGAATTAAACACGATGGAGAAAATAGAGGCCATCAAAGAATTTACAGAGGAGGAAAAACAGAGACGTCGACAATTAAAAGAAATGACAACTGAGAAATCAGACGAACCAGAAACTCAAGAGAGTAATCGAGCGGAGATGATGATAACGGAAGATCAAAACGAGGAAACACTAATGTACGAGATAGATGAACTAGAAAATGAAATTATGACAAAAACAATAGAGAGTACACTCGAGAAATAAAGCAAGAGGAAGCTTTAGAACAAGAGGAGGATCAATTAAAAGAAAAAGAAGCAATCCTAAAACAAGAGAAAGCGGAACTAAGAAAGAAGGCACTAATATTAAAAATAGACGGAGCGTTGAAACATTTAGAACAAGAACAAGCACTAGATCAAAAAATAGAAGTGATGGCAAAGAAAGTGCTATCACAGGAAATGAAAGAGCCAGAATTAAAACTGCAAAAAGATGAGCAAGAAGCATCAATGTCAAAAGAAAAAGAGATATCAGAACCAATAATAACAAAAAAATCGAATCCAGAGGATATTGCTACAAAAAATAGAAACAAGAATCAGAAAAAGAAAAGCCCACGTGGAGTGAAGCTCAAATCGAGAACAGAATAAAAGAGATATGGTTCCAAACAAAAGGACCAACAAAGATAATGAAAGAGGAAAAACAACCACATATTAATATGCTGAGACGAATACCAGACGATCAAACAGATGAAGATGAAAGTGAAATAAGCAGTCTGGGCGGAGAAATATTTCAGTCATGTGAGGAAAATAAACCAGACAAAGATGAATCAAAATCTGAACTAGAGGAAATGGAGACGAACATGCCAAGAGAAGACGAAACCGAGATATTAAAAGAAATTAATGAAATTGTAGAAGAAGTGGATCGAAATCAAATGTTCTTAAACCTCAGAGATACAACCGCATACAGCAGAATAATGAAATTGATTGCGAAAGGACATCAACAAGATAACGGTACATTTACAGCATCATGGAAAGACATGATAAAAAAGTACCAAGAGAATCTGAAAGAATACGATAGAGAAGAGTATCAGGTAATTATTGATTTTCCAGAGATACCAAGACAGATAATAGCCACAAGAGGCGAAAGCACAAACGAGTTGTATGATTGGGTAGTGAAAAAGCTAGGACCCAGTTATAAAAATAAACCTTTATATTATCAAGGAAGGAAAATAAAGCGAGATATACACCTAGCGGATGCTCTAATATGGCCGAAAGGAATAAACGTGGTAACATTAAACAAAAATGAAACCGAGGAAACGACAGCAGAAATATGGCAGAAAATCCAAATACTGTACAATAAAGAAATAAAACCTGGATTGGAAAAAGAGAGACAAAAGATAATGAGACAAAACCAGATAAAAATGACAGAACAAGCAATAGATCAAGCCAGAAAATATATTAACCGATTATCGTTAACGAGACCGATTTCCATGAAAATATTTGTAGAAGCCGTACGAGATACAGACATAATGAGATTCGATAATGAGAGAACAGATGAGTTGATAGCCAAATATGGAGAGCACCAAAGAGATATGAGGGGAGATGAACCAATAAAGATAAAAATAAAGCTACCAAATGATGAAATAAAAGAAATATCGGTAGATCCCGATTGTCAAATGCACGAATTATACCGACGAATAAACAGAGAAATCATCCAACCAATAATCGAAAACAGTGATGACGGTATGGTCGAGGACGTGGCAATAATGTACCACAAACGGCAAATAAGTCCACGAGAACGAACCCCGATATACGAATTAGGTATATGGGAAGACGGACAAACCATTAATATCATAGCCATGGATGAACCAGAGAGAAAAAATACAACAAAAAAGGAACAACAGATCCAAGAATTTCAAGAGGAAATGAAAAGAAAAATGGACCAAATATTAACCATCTACCAGTTATGGAGACAAGATGCGAAGTTGAACACAAAATTACAACCAATAGATGATTCGCGATGCCGATCAACACCATGGAAAAAGGTGTATGATGAAAAGACAAAAGAGTGGAAATGGAAAATGGAGAGAACTGAACCAAAATGGAGAAAATACATGCCAGGAGAAGCGCCAGAAGACGCAGTTAATGAAACAACCTTGGAACTATATGAAGATGAACCATACGAAAATTTACCAGAGGAGATGATAAATGAGATGGAATGGCAACCAGAAGAAGACGAGGAAATAAACGATAGAGCTCGACTAGCCCCATACACATGGAAAATAGGTGGATGGGCTGAAAAAGTAAAATCAGCTGAGGAAGAGAAAATCATCGGTATTACAAGCCATCAATTCTATACAGAGATCGGAGGATACCGGATGAAATTGAGAGTGTACCCAAACGGAGATGGAGTAGGAAAAGGAAAATATCTATCAGTGTATTTTCTATTGGCAAGAGGCAGATATGACGGCAAGTTAGAATGGCCATTTAATCGAAAAGTCACAATTTCAATCGCTAAACCCGGAAAATGGGAAGGGCGACATAGCGAAAAACTGGGAGTAGACCCAAGATCTATGATAAGTCAGAAGCCAAAATCCACCGAAAATGTTGCAGGAGGAGTACCACAGTTCCTACTGAAAAAATATGTAACACCTCAATTTGTAAAAGATGATACGATATACATCACGATCGAAGTAGAAACAGAACGGGAAATGAAATTGCGAATCCAACAAGAAAAAGCGAGACCGCGAATTAGCGTACTCGAGAAACGAATTCCAGGAATAAAATACTTGCCCACAGATATAGACGATCCTGTGGAGGAAGGATTAACACGATTAACGGAAACACAAAAGTGTAGAGAGTTAGCAGCAATATTGAGAACCGGAGCAAAGAATCAAAGACGAACTGTAACGGATTTAGCAAAATGGATAATCGATTCTTGTAGCAGAATAGAAAACCTGCGAAATATCGTAAAGGAAATAGAGGAATATCGGAGAATGTATGCGTGGTACCCAGAGCAATTCCGAGAAATTATCCGAAAATGGAAACATACCGAATGGGCAGCCGAAACGATAGAGAAGTATAGTTTAAAAATTATGACACCAGATTTCGAACCAATTGAAAGAGAATTTTATATCACTGCCAAGGTAAGTGAAGTGAAAAAGAGAATACCGTATGAACCGCCATTTCATTTACAATACGAAGGACGATCATTAGACGACGATCTCGAAATTGGAGTTACGCAAATGCAATTGGGACTAATAAATATATTAACAGTAGCAAAAATTGCGGGTAGAGAACTCAATAAAAGAGAAATCAAAACGAAAACGCCAATAGGACGACAAGAGAGTCTAAATACGCCAGAAGTTCCACCTGCAGCAGATGAAGTAATCGTCATCACAACAGGAGACGAAGAGATACTAAATGATCTAAATGATATTGTGGACGAGGAAACAACCAGGAGAATACCGGAATCAAGAGATTTGTTCATGACAGAAGATGAAAACGATCGGATAACAGATGAACCAGACGAGCTAGTATGTGGTCAAAGACAACTAGTCGAAATTATAGAGCCAGATACCGAAGAGGAAAATAAAAAGAAAGAGAGAAGGCGCCGAAGCTCGACAGGAGACGAATGGGATAACTGGATAAATGAACGAGGAGCTACAACATCCAAAGAAACAGCAGACGAACAACCCAAACGAAAAGAAACAGGTACGGCAATGGAAAAGAAATCCAGAGGACGACCAAAAATTGATAAACCAGCTCCAGAAAGGAAAACTAAAGAACAGATGCAGATGGATCAATTGACAACGAAATTAAACAAGCTTAGCCAAGTAACGAAACAGTTACAAGGAAAACTAAAAGGCAAAGAACAAGGAGCAAAATGGATCAACAGACTAATAACTGATATGCTGGGATTAGCAAATCCAGAAATAAAGAGAAATTTAAACTTAATAATATCGGAGCAGAAGCGAAACAGCTTTGGGCAGCAATAAAGCCAATAATAAATAAAATCATGGACAACAAAGTGCGAACCACAACTAAAGATCCAGAGGAATTGCTATTGATAATAAATCAATTAACGAAACGATCCGATGACCCAAATAGATATTTGGTAGGAATGGCTTATCTAATGTATAATACGATAGTAATATACAGAAAGCGAACCCCAAGATACAACCCAAATGGATACGAATTCGCAATAACGGATATTATCAGGAAAGTAATTGAACCATTCATCTTGACTCAAGGTGGATGGCAAGCTTTTATAAATCTGGTAAGTAAAGATGATCAAACTGAAATAATGCAGACAAAGTTGAAAGAGTTACTAACGGAATTCGAAACGACAATTAATGCAAGCGATCCAAAAACAGCTAGAAAAGGAATGAATGCGATAATCACCACAATACTCATATGGATGATGTGCGTAAAAGGAGTAGAACCATTTGTAGTATATGATTGTGATAACATAAAGATTGGCGATAAATATTCACTAAAAGAAACGGAAGAGTGCAAAGCAGCAAACCCCGGAAAATTACAGACAACAGCAACAGCAGTATCATATAACGTATATCAAGAAGTAGATTTCATCAAAACAGAAATCAAAGAATGTTCAGTAACAAGAAAAATTGTAGCATTCCATTGCGGACATCACTCACATTCAACAATTATAGAAGCCGGAACGGAAACAACAGTAGTATCAGTAACGCGGAACGAATGTGAAGAAGGATTCACGACAGGACGCATCTCAATAGCTGGACGAGTGAATGTAGCAGCCGAGGAAGGAAAAATAAAAACTACCCGAGTATACGCTGCGGGAGAATAACGGCTGGAGACGGAACGTGTCAAGGAGGAGAGTACACCTTATTGAATCAACTAGTCAAAGGAGTAGTAGTGATCGAAAGCTATCAAGTAAAGTTGGAAAAATATCAAGGATATTTTGATCCGGACACGCAAGCGATGAAAAAGTATCCCCAATGTCTAGCAACAGATAGATCATGCAATACGGGAATGTCAACGATCGTATATCACGCTGATACCAGAACTTGTAGACTCACCTTATTGAAAAGCGCAATATTTGATGAAGTGCAAGGACGAGTGCACAGTGAAACAGAAACTAACACGCAAAAAAGCGCATTAGACGAAATACGGAGAACCGGAAGAATCGGAAAACCCACAATCCACACGACTATCGATCAGAGGTCACGCCAACAGTAGTAATATCAACTGATACACCATTGAATGAGATTTTATAAAGGGCGAATGGTGATAAATGTGACGAAAATGGGAGTAGCACCATTATAAAGGAATATCTTATTACGCGAAACAGCAATACGAACGCAAAAAGCGCAAATAGACCCCAAAGATGTGAAAACTATATCTCTACATAAATAACAAGATGGATTTCCTATATCATAAAGGACTGGCGTCAACAGAGAAAATATACTTCACATTCTAGTTTAAAACGCACTGTATTTTGAACAGAGAAATACTAAAAACAAATAGCATGTAGGCAATCACGATTCAGATAAACGCAATTCCATTATTACCACTCCAAGAGGGATATTTTGAAGAATGTCGGAGAAGTTTCATGGTATACGTACAAATGTGAAAAGACAATTGCAAATTGCCAGAGGAATTTCAACCATCCCAAGAGATAAAAGCATAAATGTTGAGAGATAATGCATAAAGGAAAAAATCAGAGTCGCTCAGCCAGTGACAAGGATTGATAAACCAGAGGAAAAATTGTACCAATATGTTTCAGTTGTTAGTAATGTATATGGACCGTTATCAAATAAGAGACGGAGTTGGTTACAGTTTCCACTCGAGTTAATTAGTAGCACCACCAAAATATCTTGGCACTAACAGAATTGGCTAGCGAAGCAGATTTCAACCAGTGATATATCACAGAGTGGAATATATCAAACAAAAGATCTGGACGAGCACGAGATCACCATTATTATTTCCAGCACAAGGCAAGCATACTTATCTAATATTTGTAACGATAACGGTGAGGTAACACACTTATGGAGAGAACACCAACTACGAATTGTTTACTTCACCAGAATCATATTTCAAATGCTACAGCAAATATGATGAAAGCATGTGGGGAAGATTCTTAATATTCGGACAATGATGGCAGGGAATTCTAAGGAATATTCCTTATTTATTCAATGTAAAGAGTATTCTTTAACACAAATGTTAGATGTTTCGATATTTACAAAGTAGAAAGGAAAATCAACTGGAAAATGGCAATTTGATTTTTACCATTTTTAGCTAAAACAATGGGTGTTAACTGGACATCAAAAGATATTCACAGATAAAAAGTGTTAGTAGGAATATAACGAAAATGAATGTACCGATGAAGAAGTTGGACGGAAAGTTTAAAGCAATAATTGAGATTAGAAGCGAGAACCAGAATTTGAAGCGACAGAAAACGAGCAACTGGAAACGCATGGATAAATTCAAAGATGGATAGCAGCGACAACAGCGGACAATGACGAAAATCAGGAGGAACACAGATGCATAACTCAGAGCAACTCAACATGGGAAAATCGAAAAGACAAGACCATAGTGGACATTTCAATTCATCACCACAGTATATGAATGGTCTAAAAGAAAAACAACAAAATCAGTAGAACACGTACAGATACCAAGACCACAACATTACGAAATATTTATCCAGTACCATACGACCCAATTTGCAGACTTAGTACCAGAACCAGCCCAAAGATCAAGAAGCGTAGATCAAGATCCAGAACTGGAACCATAGCTTGTTACAAACGCTTAAGCTGACCACATTAACGTACCATAGAGATAAATGGAGTAGAAAATAGAAAGCAATGATCGATTACCGGAGCAAACACATTTCAGCTATAAAAATGGATTAAAATTTACCCTGAAGATTTTATGGCCATGTATAGAAGAAGCTAAACCATGGATGTGATACGTGCAGTAAAAGAAATCGGGTCGCAGTCATCGGGAAAATTCTGGTCAATAATCGTCGAGTATAAAAAGTGAAAATCAATACGTATCTAGCGGTTATAGGGATTGAGTCAATTGTTATATTGGAACAGATCTCATGCCAGAATTATTAAAAGAGATAATAATAGATCTAGGATCAATGGAGCTGAGAGATAAAACCGGACGAATATGTATGCTGAAATCAGAAGTGAGATGTTCAGAGAAAATAGTGGTGCAGGGCGCACCAACAAATTGATTTGTTACGTAAAGGTTGAATGAAGAAACCAGGGAGAAATGATTTTCGACCTAACCGACAAATTTGAGAAGAGAAAGAAACTCCATTAGCCAGAGAGATAGTGTATGTTAAACGATAACAGTGAAATTCCAATCACATTACTGAATTTTGATGGGAAGATAAACGTCATTTACGAAAACGAAAGACTGGAAAGTTAACACCCGATGATGGACATCGAACTTCCAACAACAAAAACGGAAGGAAATGAGGAAGAATTATGGACAATCGACAGTCAGCTACTAAACGAAAACGAAAAAGAACAACTACAAAAACTGCTAATGGAATTTAAAGATATATTTGCGCAGTCTGATTTAGTCTCGGTACAAGCGATGTAACGCAAATACGATACCTATACATTAGATACCCCAATAACATACGGCCATATCGATTGCAGAGCTCAAAAATCAGTAAGCAGAAAAGGAAGTTCAAAGATGTTTGGACGCAGGAGTGATCGAAACCGTGTCGCCTGCAGATTTCCAGGTAGGTTGGTAAAGAAAAAAAGACGGAACGCAACGATGTTGTATAGCATTATCGACGACTCAACGCTGGTAACAAACGAGATTACCTACCCGTTACAGATATAATGAAGTTCAAACGTACACGGTAGCAGGCTTTATTTTACATCGCTAGATTAAAAAGTGGTATTGGCAGATTATAAAGGTCAAAGAGGGGACAGAAAGAGGAAACTGCTTTTAAATCGGAAAAAGTCTATTACCAATTATAAAATGCCTTTTGGACTAACCAACGCACCAGCTTCATTTCAAAAGATGTAGCAATTTCTTAACTCACGGCATTTAAACAATTTGTATGTATATATTGATGATTTATTAATTTATTTCTAGCACCTTCGAGCAACATTTTTAAAGATATCCGTAACGTATTGTTCGGATTTAAGACAATGGAAGTTAAATTGAAAAACCATTCCAATGCGATTGGGCACAAGGAAAAAGCACTGCTGAATGGACATATTGTGTCGGCAAAAGCAAACGAACTCAGACACAAGAAACATCGAAAAGATTAAAGGAATTCCCAGTTACAAAACAGTCAACGCACGTGCAAGAATTTTTTAGGCTTATGTGGATGTTATATCGAAAGTTCATCAAGGAATTATGCAACCTTGCAAAACCAATTACAAGAGTTAACCAAAAATAAGATACCCCGTTTTATGGGAAAAGGAACAGCAAACAGCCTTTGAACACTCAGAGATAAACTGAATCAGACCAATACTCGTGCACCCAGATTTTAAGAAACCGTTTTTATTAGCGACTAGACCGCAAGCGGATATGGCATCCGGGAGCAGTCTTTGGGACCAAGTGGGACGAGAGAAAAGAGAACGTTGTTATTGGATATATAGTCGAACATTCAGAAACATGAAAAGAATTACCTCTGTGACTGAAAGAGAAGCACTAGCGATATCCAAAAGCTATTAAACATTTTCAATATTTTTTATGGTCACGAGATAGTAGTGTTCAGCTGAATCATTCACCATTGTATGGCTAGCCAACACAAGAAGCTCGAGTGATTGATGAGATGGGCGAATGCTAGTTGCCAAAATACTCGCCGTTATATAAAGTTCAAATCAGGAAAGGGAAAGCCAAGCCAAACGCAGATTGTATGTCAAGATTGTATTCGAGGGAACTAATGGGATCACGATGTAAGACGAATATGCTATGATTTATCGCAGAAGATATCATTTGTACAAAACTGAGAAATGAGCAGAAAGAAGACGAAGAGTTGAAACAATATTCGAATTTCATTGGAACCAACGATATGAAGATCTTCGACAACAACAGCAAAAATGAGAGAGCATACTGGAGACAACAAGACATCGATATACCATGGAAGAGGATGGTTATTATTAATGGATGGCGAGAAACGACTTATGTGCTTACGCAGGAAAGTAGACGAACAAGAAGTATGATGCAAATCCATGATGGAAAACTTGGAGGACACATGTCAGCAAAAAGACGGAAGCAAGGCTACGCAAAAATATTATGGCCAAATAATCGGAGAAGACGTAAAGGATGGATAAAAGGAATTGTCTGATATGGGCACAAGGAAAGCACAGGAAGTAAATTGAAACACCGTTAAAGCCACAATGCCAATCACAGAGCCAATGACACTCGCACTCGCAATGGATGTGTAGTAGGACCATTACCAGAAATAACGATGGAAATATCTATATTATTGGTAGTGTACAGATTATTATCAAAATTCCCGGAAGCATTCGCAATACCAGATCAAAAAGCTAGAACAATAGCGAAGAATCCTTAGTAGAAGAAATATGCTGTAGATATGGAACACCAAACAGATTTTAACTGACAAGGAACAACTCTCATGAGCGAAATCAATAGAAGAAAGTAAACGAAACTACTTCGAATTTGCGAAGCTGAGACATCACGTACCATCCGCAAAAATGGTCAAAATCCGAACGATTCAATGCAGTACTTATAGAAATGATGTAAATTATGTAAGCAGACCACCAAAAGGCTTGGATAGATATATAAATTCTATGCCTTATGGGCCGTAGTAGTGGATGTCAATACATTCAGCAACTAAAAAATGAGTCATTCAAATTAATGTATGGCAGAGAATGTAACATGCCGATAGATTTAGAATATAACACCGATATCGCCAGTATGGAAATTGTTTGATTATGTAACAGGATTCAAAGAGCGAAATGCAAGAGATCTGGGAAACGGCAGGTGTATTGATATTAGATTAATCAAGAAGTTATAAAGAATTACTGATAATAAAGCGAGCACGTACGCGAGGCATAACTTTCAGTTGGAGACTGGGTAATATTAGCAAGCCAGAAATTGATGCAGGAGTAGCCAGAAACCTACAAAGATGTGGTAAGGGACCATACGAGTAATGTATGTAACGAGAACAATGCCCGAGTTAAATTGGTCAATAACCCAGGCTCACAGACCTATTTACGTAACGTAAGCAGATGTAAAGCGATACTAGAACAATAACAAGAGACCAGAAAATCGAGGTATGCAAACCAGATCACAAATCAAAAGCTGGTATAGCGGATTAACGATGAGTTGGTCGAAAAATAGAAGCGACATCGAATAATGCAGTAGAGGAACCTAAACCAGGATGAATCAAAAATAACTCTAAATGCGACCCAATAATGTAGACAAATGATTAATAGTGGAGAAAGCCATCAGGGAGAAATAATGCCGAATGGGTCGAAGGAAAAGGATGGATGAAGAATTAGTAAATAAGCGGGAAAAAATCGCTATGGATTTACGCCTAAAGAGCTAGAAGTCACAGAATGGATCGTATCAAAGAAAGATACCATAATTCACTTGGCAGATGTAGAAGGAAATGTACTTTACATATTGCAGTGCAAACAGAACCACTCAACGAATAATGGATATAATTCATTTTATGCAGAAATGCGGGACACAGCTTCAAAATATACCAAACGAAGAGCGACAAACACCACTAATGTTCGCAAGGTCGCAGCAAGATCTTCTACACAGTTCTGAGAGATTACTAGAACTGGATCATCGTTCAAAAGAGAAGATAAATGGAGGAAACATAATGTACTTTATATTATGCACTGAATTCCAGACAAGCAAGTGCAATAAAGTTTAAACACGTACGCGACAGATTAGAGATAGAGAGAATTAATGGGCAAAACATCCAAACACTATGGAAGCTTATCGACGCAAACAAGGACGAAGGCAACAGCCATCTGATGAAATATGGACCTACGAGGGTTCACCACTTAAAGTATTCGATTTAAACTATATGTAAGAAACAGAAGAAACGTCTATTGAAAGAAAACAATATGTGTTCACTTACCCATTTCCAAAAACGATAAAAGCATGTTGAAATGGAAAGGACTGAAAATTCACAATCATCCAAAAGAAGCAGTATCGATCGGGATAGAAAGGAACACATTATTGATGATAATACCAATTAGATTGGGACATCGAAGCAAATAAGTTCCAAGCGAGCAAACAAGAGTAAAGAGATGGGATGATATTTAAAGCCAGATAATAAAAGTATACGGAGGAAATGTAATTGAAATAATAAAGTCGAGGACGACATTGTCAAGGGAACCCCGGATGGGAAATAATATGGAGAGGAAGGAAAAGTGTCAAACAGCAAAAACCAAGATGATCAGATGCCAAACAAATGCTGAGATTGAAAACAACCCGCACAACAAGAGAAAAAGAAGCATCCACGAGGAAGTCAAGAAACGAACAACAGTAATAACGAGGAAAAACGAAACAAAGGAATATGTTATACAAACAAGAAAATCAAAACCGACGACCCTGCTACAAAAATAATGATTATTAATCACGTCCATCAAGTTAACGGAAGCCGACGAATATCACGGCAGAAATTTGAAGATCGTTCGCATTACCGAACAATAAACGATAAGGAATTTCGAGCAAGGAATATGCTCTACAACTGACAATGAATGACCAAACATAAGTTGTCAATTGATTCCATAGGAAAACCAGGAAGATGGAAATACGATTCGAAAACTTCTCATCATTGTCAAACACTAAAACGTATGCAGAATGCTACAAAAGACAGAACGTAAAAATCCAAGTAGAGCCAGGGATAGGCAAATTACGAATAATAAACAGGGAATAGAACGATTGAACAAGTATGTTATACAAAAAATTTATCGATTGTTGGAAAATGAACATTGGAAAGCAGGAAAAGAAAATGTGAATGGGTAGCCTGAGAAAATGCGGAATATAAATATGTGCCCGAACAATGATATAATAATAACCTGCCACATAGCCAAAACTCGGGATTGAAATTCAGCAACACAAAGAAGAGCCCTTATCAACGTCGAGCACGAGAAAATACAGACATAATTGTAATAAAGTGGAATCAACCAAAGAGTGGAGAAGAAGATAAATAGTTAAAAACATGGGCAAAGAACCCATTACAAAAGTTTGTATAATTCGAAACTAAAAGACACTCGAACGTGAACGAAAAGAATCAAATGTCAATCAAAGAGGGATATCAAAAAAACCGAAAATTACCGTTATTCCAACTAAAAGGAAAGCGGGAACGAGTATATAGTAACACGTTCAGGAGGAGAGCATGTTACTGGAAATCCAATAACAAGAAAGTTACTAGAATCAATTACGGGACAAAACGTCCGGAAAAAGACAAAAGAGAAACCTTACCAACGACAGGATCAGAGAAAAGTAACAGTAATAATAAACTAGAATCAGATGCACGGCAACATGAAGAGGAAATAGTAATCGGAAAACACAGGTGAAAACCCATCACGAAAATCGGTGTATACGAACCCAAAAGAACGACCAGTAAACAAAAGATCCAAATGTGAAACGAGGCAAAAATATACGAAGCGGAAAGTACCGCATACCGACGAAAAAAAAAACTCGGAAATATGTAATAATATCAAAAGGGGAAAACTCAGAAATTGAGTCGAGAACGTAACAAGGAAACCAATCAAGTCAAATGCAACATTATCAACCTGCAACAAAACAATCTGAGAGAAAACCAAGAAACGAAACAGTGGAAAAAGGATATGATCATGTGGGCGACAGGCCACCTTTCAATTCAAGAAGCATTCAACTCAGAAAGCACTTAAAAATGTTACAACGAAAGAAGGGTATAATGGAACAACCAATTGCAAGGGGGAAAGCAACATGCAGCTAATGAAAAGAAACTATATGATAAAATGATTTGGATAAACAACAGCGTAATAAGCAGCCGTAGTGATGCTGTATAGTAATTCAATTGGTAAGAACTACCCAAAGTGTAGAAAGAAGACAGAGAGAAAAGATTATGGCCAGCAGTGGAAAAAATTCAACTATGATATTGATTAGGACATACGATGTAGGAAAGAACTGAGGATACGAAATTCATAAGAAAATTCTAGCACAGCGGACTTCTGGGTAAAAGACGCGCCCATTATCGAAGCACAAACAATGGGTCATATGAATCTGATGTATTACCAGATAATGAATTGAGGAATATGGGGATTATACGGACATTGGTTATTAGAGTCCCGGGAGACGATGGTGTTTAAAACGAGAAAGAAATTGTATATGTAGTGTAAATATTATGTAGTATGAATAGTAGTAATAGTATGCGTATATTAGGAAATATGTACAGCTGTGTTTAGAAATAGTAAGCAAACGAATAAATTGGATGAATTAATGATTGTATTTTAACTAACAGATGGATCGATAATGCAACATCAACAAATCAAGTGAGAATACCCCATTCGTAGAAGTATACAACAACCAAGCAGCTGCCAAGTATACCTATAGAAATTGTTAGAATGTAATCAAGGCCAACGGTTTTATACCAAGATTCAGGAGTCGAGGGCAACGTGGAGACACAATGTGAATTAATGACGCTAATAATAAAATGCGCAAATCAGTGACAAATATATCTATATTAACGAAAGCGTAAAAGAGGCCTACAACAAGCCATAAGATAGAAGAGCAGGCATGAGAACAATACTAAATTGCAGAGAAGTATATGACCAATTGCAGATTCAGTTAGATGGCAGCTGACGAAATTAGAAGACTACGCAACAATAAACAGCACGTAATCCAGCAAGTTGGGGTGGGATGGGATAACATCGATGCCAGAAATTCACCCTGAACCGGATTCAACAGTAGAGTAAAAATAAAGCGTACCGTGTAATAGTGTATAAATAAAGCGTAGAAGTAAAGCAACGTCGATAATCAGAAAATTTTTTGTAGATATGCAGACAATTATCGAAGGGAATAAGAGGAGCGAGGAATCCATCCGAAACTACGAGTGAATATATGAAAGAAAATTTAGAGTGTGTGAACGATATAAAAGAAAGATTAAAATGTTGTAGATGTAAAAATTACTGATTGGAGCGAGACAAACGAAATGTGGATGAGAATATGTCAGATTGTACGATAGAAGTGATAAAAAAGGAAACAATAAAAATGCCCGGATGCGACGAAACATCGAAAAGAGATGGAGTCCGTACAAAATGGATAAAGCTACCAACAAAGAGATCAACAATCTATTAATTCAATGCCAAAGTAAGAATGTGATGGAAAGACTTATGAAGGAGCGGAAAGTCAACGCAAAATGAATGCGGAATATAACGAAATATTATGCGAAATGCAAACGAGCACAACAAAAAGACTATGAAGAACACATAAAGTGTGTATCAAGAGAGAGGAAAAATGCGATTCGTGTGGAGTCATCGGACGGAATGGATTAAAATAGAGATGGAACATCGGAATCAAAGAGGAACAAATATGCGATCTATATGAAGGAATATGCGCAAACAACTGCGACAGGAAAGATAAAGTCAAATTAAAGGAACACTGGAACGAATGGTAGCGGCAACCAGTCAAATTCCCGTTAGAATTATTCAATGCAAAAGCACACAGTACAGTTTGCGGAAAGCAAAAGTATGATGAAAATAGTTCGAGGCATACCGAAATCTGATGAAAGCGATAGGAATGTTGCATGTTGAAGTAAAACGCTAACGGAACGGACAAATGATGCACAAAGGCATAATAAGAAAACTATTAGAGTCCAGAAAGAATTCGAGAGAAGCCGAGGGGTCTTACACTCAGAGAAAATGGGCCGAAATGGAAAAGAAAAGGCAACAGCATGACAACAGCATAAGAGGAACTAAGAAACCAACAGTTCTATAGCCAGAACAACATCCGGACAGCACCATTTATATGGAAAATAAACGAATTCGCAGAAACTTCAGGAAGAAGCAAAAGATGGAAACACCAGAGAATTTGTTAGGAAGCCCACAATATTACAGTTGGGAAAATGGATACAAATTGGTCATTACGCACTATTACAATGGAGATGGGAATGGCAACGGGCACCCACATCAGTGTCTTCATCAGGAGTGGGAAAAGGACGATTCGACGAGCTATTCATCATGGCCTTTTACAAGCAAACAGGGTTAACAATGAAGGATAGGAGGATCACCGCATCAATCAGAACAGGAAAATGAACCAAGATCAATGAAGGACCAACAACCGACTGCGAATACAGCAGACTTGGGAACCACGATTTTACCACAACAACGATGAGAGGAGAGGGATTCTTGCGAGAAGGATATAACCTGTATATAAAGTTAGAAGTGGAGAAGCCAGACAAACGTTGTAAAAAGGAAAAGAAGGTAAGTAAATGTAATAAAATAATAAAAAACCAAATAAAAATCAAAAAAATTACAATAATCAGAAAAATCAGAAAAACAAATTCAAAAAATAATGACGATATTTAGATGGCAAGCGGAATCAGCGAAGAGAAAAGATACGATGAGAGTGAAGGACAACTTCGATTTGGACAAGTTCATGGAAAAAACCAGAGGAAGAGGAAAAAATTAAAACCTTAGTAATCGCAATTCAGCATATACAGTTTCGCCACAACCGGAACGATCCATGGAAAATGAGGAAGTAACTTTACTCACAGAGAAAGTAAGATATGAGGAGCGCTGAGAAAAAGAAGAACAGAAGATATCTAACGTTCAAAGAGTAATAAGTATTCACTGACCGACAGATGTAAGAGATCGGCCGCCCAAGGATTTTCTTCTCAGGAACCCCCGAACTACGGATGAATCACCTGTATTTTTGTCAGGAAAGGCTCTCGCGATTGGGAAAAAGCGAGCAAAGCAGCAAAACGAGAACACGTGAGGCATCTCAACCTGCCAATTTAGAATAAAATTGACTCGGAAAACCAAGCAATAAAACAGATTAGGGGACTCGACAATCAGAATTAGACAAAGATGAAAGGGAGGTGAGAAAGATAACGATACATAAAGACTTTCCTAAGACCCAGCACGATTAATATGGGAAAAAGAGAACTATAAATAGAAATTTTGAACGAGAGAATCAACAACTTTCAACAGGAAATCCAGAGCTAGCAGAATTTGCGATCAAGGTATTGGTTCAAACCCGCAAGAGAGAATATGTTGCGAGGAGGTAAAAAATAACAGCAATCCAGATCAGAAGTCACAAACTAAAGCATTAAAGGAAATGCAATGTAAAACAAGAAAACGAGTCAAAGAAATTGAAATAATAATTACAAACCAACAAATAGATGATATATTTAGATGACCAAAAACGAGAACCATAATGTTTTATCAGCGAGTAGATACTCAAAAGATGAGAAAAATAATTCAAAGAAGATTAGCTAACAATTTGGAATTTGTATGACTAAACAGGCAGCTAATCGAGCAATCAATGCGATATCAAGAGAAACCAAAAGAGTCAGACAAATCACATGATAAAACGAAGCCCATTTTGCATATCAATGCGTGACATGTTGGCAGAAACATGTTGAAATAAATTTTACTCCTTGTGGACATTATTGGTCACATGTGAAGCATGCGGGGTTAAAAGTCGAATATGTCCAGTATGTAGAAAGCGCGAATCAACGGGCGGATCAAAAGGATTCCGTTTCGCTGATCAGTAATAAAAAATTGAGGAAACAGTTGCTAAAAAGTGTAAATCAGAAGATTAAACGTAAAAACAAAAAATTATAAAAACTTAAAATCACAAATACGAGACGATGTAAATTATGATAAAATTTTGAGATGATTTGGAAGTGAGAATAATCGAATTAGATTTATTTAGAAAAACAACTATGATCCAATGACGAGACAAAGACACGTTGTAAAGAAGCTGAAAAGTCAAACCAGCAGTCAAAGATCAATTCAGAATCAATAAAAGTAACAAGTGGAAGACGTTTAGATTGTGGAGACTAAAGAACGTTACACATTAAAAGAAATGCTACTAACTCGCAGAAGAGGAAATTAGTGCAAGAGACTCAAAAAACGAAAATGATGAAAGAAAAGCTGGAAAAAACCACTAAGACAAAAATAACTCACCCAGAAGGAAAAGAGAAAACGTTACCAAGAGCGAGAAGAAGAAATGATTAAGGAATTTTATGCTTGCAGAACCAAACTAGATCAGAACAAAAAGGAAAGAGATACAACCCTAGAGCAAGAGAGCAAGATCAACAAAGTGACATCGACAGAGATTTGCGGGAAGTGATAAAAGACAAAGAAGCGGAGATACGAGAGGAAGGATTAGAAACGATAAAGATCTATACAACAATGCAGGAGGAAATGCGGCACAGTTACACCAATACGATAGAGAAGACAAGAGAACCCTTTGGAACAAGCAAGAAATGGGCAAAATCAAGCGCGATATTGGAAATCGAAATGTGGACAGAGGATAGAGACAAACTCAGAGTTAATTGGCAATCGCGAATCAGACGATTATATTCAGCAAATGCCGAAGTGGGAAGACCGAACAAGAACTTACAAACTAAATGGGAAAATGCAAAAGGAAGTCGACAAGCTGAAGAAACCAAGGCCAAAACCATTCAAAGAAAAATTGGTTAATGAGAGCCCAGAGCGATAGACAAGAAAGAATGCTGACACAGATAAAACTTGATCGAAAGAAAGACAAATTGGCGAAATAGAGTGTGAATATGTGAAGACGCCAACGAAAAACAATTCATCATATAGTCGAAATTTAGAGCAGGAAGTCGAGTATCAAACAAACCAGAGTAAAAGAGATGCAAATCGTAGCAGGCACCGAGCTCACCGAAAAGAACAAAAAACAACAACTTGGAAAATCGGAGATCAAAGAAAAAAGCAATAAAAAGACGAGGCGAAAAAAATGGACCAGAGCACTTTCAAGAGCCAAGACCAAGAGATAGATCGTTACCCAAAAGGATACTAAATATGGAAGATTGGGAACTTTGGGAACAAGTCGAAGTTCACAGGAAACGCAACATGCGAGGAACTAAACGAGCAGGCCAAAACTTCGAATTTCGAAAAACTTAGACAGAGGACAATAGAAGGTCAGGAGACACGGGAAAAGGAATCGAACAACATCAACGAATATGTGTACAAGATATCAGCAGAAGCAAGAAATCAATTACAGGACGAAAAAAGACAAAACAACAATTAAACGGAGAAATAACAGAACTCCAGCAGGAGGTGAACGGAACGAGAGTTTGTTAGTATTCAAGAATCCAGTTAGACATCAATCGAAGGTCAACGAGCAGCTGAAAGAACAAGTTGAAGTAGAGATAAAGCGATTAAAGCAGGATAGAGGAAAATGAACAAATCTGAGAAGAGAGATTTGAAAAGTTAAAAGCTTTTGAAAATACGCATCGATTGGAAACGCAAGTGAAGAACTAACGGAAAATACGGGATATTCTTGCTTATTCTTAGACGAAGAGATAAATATCAAACCCTTGCGTGCAGAAATAAATACCTTGCAGAGCCGACACCATCCGCTTATGCCGTATTATACGACGGAAATGCCAACTCAAGTACAGCCGAACCGACGAAAGGTTCGGGTGAGGACGAGACGAATAGCGACAATATTAGGCCTAATAGAAAAATTGTTAGAAAAAGTGTAAAAATAGTAAAGATATAAAATGATAAAAACAAAATTTTTTTTTGTAATCGATTGTATATTTAGTATGAATCAAATGAAGTAGAAATCGAATGAATCTAGAAGCGGAGAATACGTACCAAGCCCCAATTCAATTAGTAGACAATCGAGCAAGACCCACTTAGATATTATAGTAAAGTGGAGAGCCGAAAGAAAAGAGTGGCAAGAAATAGTGGAGGAGCGAAGATCAGAAATCGCTCGGATAAATCAACATTAATTACAACTAAAAGCTAGCCAATACGATAAAAGGAAAAACTAACATTTCGCATGGGGAAATATAAATCAAAAGAGAGGAAAACGAACAATTGAAACGAGGAATTAGCTGAATAAAAACCGCGTATCCTGGAAGATATTGGAAACCGAAGGCAAACGAATGCGAAGACAGAGAAAAGCGGAACAGAGATAGTGATACAACTATGAAGACAGTTGTAAAGAAGCCAGAGAAATAAAAGAGAGCCATCAACAAGCCCAAGGGGAATTAGAACATTAACGGACAGTTCAGAAGCAAGACGAAAGCTGGAAAAACAACAACCAGCGGCGTTCAGACTATAAACGCCAACTTAAAGAAGAAACAAAAGAAGAAATCCTTTTCAAATGAAAATTAATAATCAACAAAGAACAATTCAAAGAGGTAAAGAACGAATTAAAAGGAACTCCCAAAATTACCGACGATTAATTAAAAGCCAGTCCTGATAATGAGATTTCAGAAAATAAAATTAAAGAGAGTAGCGAGAGACACTACAACCCAGAAAAAGATTGAAAGAGTAAAGGGCAAAACTCCACTGTTTATGTGAAAAATAAAAATTTAAGAATAATAAGAACGTGAATTGATTGATATATATTAGAAAAATGAAAACATGAACAACGTTATGGATCACAAAAAACGATAATGATGATAATTGATGCAGAAAGGTGTAATACTGAAACCCATTAGAAAATGCGAGAGATTCCCCCCTTCGAGAGAAGACGCAACCTGTTGCCGATTACAAAGAGTTGGTAAGCAATCCCGCGATATGAAGAATGTCAGCAAGATAAAACTACTGTATACGGCCCCATGAAAGAGAACAAGGATGAGATAAAACAGACATATCGAGAAACCCCAAATAATGATAACCCCTACTGAAAAATAATGAAGAAATACCAATATAAAAAATGAGAATTCGAGAAATAAAGAAAACCCTAGAAGGAAAATATCATCAGACAAATTCAAAGAACAGACAAAGCAAATCCCAAAAACAAACCAATCAAGACAATCACTTATCAATTCAAAACAACTAGAAAACGAGGTGCAAGAAATGAACCGTACAACAACTCTATCAATCAAACTCTATACTCGATTAGTATATATTCCAACTAATACTTTTAATTGCTGTCTTCATCCTCGGCCTAAGAAAACAAAAAAAGCAAAATACCCCAATTGCAGAAATCAGAAGTAATGTTCCCCAAATCCGAAAAACTACGAAACGACAAGACTCTCGAGATTTCTATCATCACCCCTCGAAGATCAACCCAGCTCGAAGCGAAACCAAGCGTCGGTGATTCATTTCGAAGCCAAAATATAACTGATTTACATTGATTTGACTAGATTAACGCGTATTGATTTCATTGATTTGAATGATATTACAAACCTGCAAATGGATATTAAAAAATTGAACTATGCTGATTTTTATTTGATAATGTATTCGTAGTAGGACCTTAAGTCATCTTTTATCTTTGATGATTTTAACCATACCGTAAAACTTTTTATGAATATGAAAACGGAATTTATGTATTAATTTGAAATCAATTGAAATTGCGGTCGCAATTTTACGGACCCCGAGTGTTTTATGTTGGCCAAAACGTAGACGGCTTCAAAATGGTTTAATGGATCAGAAACAACACGCAAAACAACACGCTCTAATATAAATAAGACCCAAAACACCAATTAAACCATTATAAGATCTGAGGAATAAAAGGAATTAAATATAAATTAGAACATTAAAGTAAAATAAAATATTACAAAAATGCACCAGATCCGCACGATACCTTACACAAATACAACAAGGAAAACGACAATATCCTTCTCTTTTGTT